>OX401996.1:13609067-13964607 GCA_947859395.1 Eupithecia insigniata | reverse complement strand
GATGCTTGATCGTCATTGGTCGGTCACGTCTTACGCCGCCGCCAAGCCGGGCAAAGGAAAACGGAAGCTTACGAAAGAACGAAAAAGTATTAAGTGTTACCATCTCGCAATGGGTACTCGTCAATTTTGAGGATGTTTTTAACAACGACTATACTAATAAAAATTAAAAAAGTAAAATAGACTTTATTCTCTGACTGATACTAAATTAACATTAAAATAAATAAAAAATAAAAATAGCCTTTATTCTCTGACTAATATAACGTTTTTAAAATTATGTTTAAATATTCCTAAGTTTATACAAATTTTTGACACCGGTTGTAGGTAATTCAGGTTGTCCTTTGACATAGGACTCCTCTATGATATACCATTGCACGTTGTTTTAGGCATGCCCTACGCCATCCCTTTGGCAAGTCATCTTCCCAGCGCTTGATGGATCTGCCTCTGCTGCGGTTTCCCTCGCGTGGGTACACGTCTCGTCACGGATTAATAGCGCTCGATGAAAGTGGAAGGGAGTTCTGCGCAGGTGTAAAATGGTGTAAAAATCTAAAAATCGCCTTCTGCGCATCAAGGTCAAATCAAGGTCAGCGCTATTAAACCGTGACTGAATATACGCTTGGGTCAGGGCCCAAGATTGACATCCGTAAGTCAAGACTGGTAACATGCATGCGCTAAATACTTTTCTGAAATAGGTATAGATTTGTTTTTCATTATCTCCTTCAGTGACCAGTTTTTGTCCAGCTACTTCAAAGGATGCCATTTGCAGTGTGGGTGAGATTATTTGTCCCAGATAGATATATTCATCTACATAGTCTATCGTTTGGTTTTTTACCTTGATACTTATTTCATGCACACGTATTCATAGTTATCCCACCTTTCTCGCTTTCTACTGTAACTTATATTCAACAATGTGCCATAGAATAGCTAAAGAGTACGCGTCAGTTCTGCATTTTATAACAAACACAAACTATTTTATAACAACGTGGTAACGGTCACGGTGTCGCGAGTTCACTGGTTTTATCCGACCTTAAAAAATGCCCAACGCGCTTTAAGCAGTTTTCACTTCAAGATTATCAGCTGTGCCAATCTCATCAAATTCCCCGCGGACGAAGTCGTGGGCGATAGCTAGTTAACCATCTAATGCCATAATCGAACGGGAAGCAAAACATTTTTAATGAAGTTTTCGGTTTGCGTTATTACGCGCAGCTGGCAACACTAACACTGGATTAGCAGGAGTAGACTAGTCGTAGGACGCACTCGCGCGGTTTTTCATTTGGTTTGGTTCGGTCGGTTAGCGGCTAGTTGTTGAAAGTGAGTGTTCAAAATTTTATTTTGTTTGATGTTATAGTGTTCTGGACTTCAAGGGTGAGTAAAATATTGAAGAAACAACCCCATTGTATTAGATTAGCTCATTTCATCGTAGTATATTGTTATCAGATGAACGATGAACTCTCCCTCGCAGTCGGTGGAGCAGACGAAGACGACAACAGAGGAGAACACGTGCAAGCTGATCTGGCAGACCCGGACCAGGACAATATTGGTTCGTTGCTGAGGAAGTGGGGAGTCCCAGAACAAGTGATTTATCGGTTCCAAGGTCAGTTCCAATAATTGCTACTAGCTTATCTATGTACCTCACCTACGTGGAGCGTAGTATTATCCTACCAGGAAATGCGTTTATGTTGTTTTGTGGAGCCCCTTCGCTTCGCCCTTACCTACTATATAGTTATAGTAGATAGCCCCCACCCGCTGTTTCGCACAAGCGCGATTATATTATACTGAAAGAAAACATGATGGTCAAACTTTCAATGTTACCTACTTACAGGAAGCCATGTGCGCGCCCCATAGTCTAATTTGACGGTACCTACAGGTCGTGTCTCGATTTAATAGCGCTGACCTTGATGCACAGAACAGAAATCTTTTAGATTTTTACACCGTTTTACACCTGCGCAGTACCCGCAGAGCGCTATTAAACAACGACTAGAGATACCTATATTATTGCACAATATTACATACACTCTCTTTTCCAGAAAATGAAATCAAAATAAACCAATTACGGCACCTAAGCGAAGACTTTCTCAAAGAGCTTTGCCCACTGATTGGCCACCGAATTCTAATAAAATCGAAATTAGATGAATATTTCACTGGACATGTAAGTACTATTAAAATATGTATTAACACTCCTAGCAGGATGTCAATGCATGCATTACCACCCCATACAGAACTCTGTAAGCACGAGTTTGACTCTCTTTATACCGGTCTTTTATTCCTTGCAATGTTGTCATCTGTTTTTCAAACTAAACTAAACGGTTAACAGGCACAGAGGCAAGTCTAATATTAGTTTATATACTACTAGCGGCCTGTCCCGGCTTCGCACGGGCGTACATTTATTTTTAAACATGAAGTTAAAATAGCCTATATTAATCAGTGATAATGTAGCATTCAAATGGTGAAAGAATTTTTAAAATCGGTCCAGTACTTTTTGAGCTAAATCGTTACAAACATACTTACATATATATCTTTCCTCTTTATAATATTATTAGTAGGTATAGAATACTTAGGCTTTGGGATATTTGTGGAAGAGGAAATGTTTTGCTAGATTGTATGATATTGCATACTTGTCGGATCCTATTTAAAATTGAATACTAGGTACTAGTATTTGTTACCCAGGGTTCAGATGTTGGGTTTTTCTTGAAATTTACTCCTGCCACACTGCCTGTTCTATAATGTTTATAATTAATTTTAGTCTTTATTTAAAGTAAAATAGTGTGATAAAAGGTTTGTAAACATTTTATAACAGCCAGTGTGGCAGCACCACAAGATGTGGGTTGTTGGAATTTGTTTTATTCAGCAAATGAAACTATAAACTTAATGGAATTCATTTTTTTCAGACGGATACTGAAACCACTCTCACAACAAAGTCTGTAACGAGTGATACTAACGATGAACTAGGCGATTTGGATAATATATCAATTGAAAATCTATTTTCAACTGTAAGGCCACCTTTCCCGGACTTTGATCTAAAAACACTTCTCAGTACATCACCATGTGGGAACAGTATAATTACCTACTACAATTTACATAATACACTAACTAATAAGCACAGGAATCAGTTGGTGGATATTATCGTCAGACATATATTTACCAGGGTTGTTAACCAGTAAGTACCTACTTTAAATAATATTGGTGCCATTTCACACAGCGTCATTTAGCCCTAAACTAAGCAAAGCTTGTATTATGGGAACCAGAGAAAATGATAGAATTCCTATACACTTTTTTTGTAAATACATAATTACTATAATATACTATCTTAGGTAAGTCTTATTAACACACAGAAACAGAAAAAACATCTATGTTCAGCACACAGATATTTGTTTTGCATGGGGGATCGAACCCACAGCTTACAGCGCAGAAGGTAGAGCTCAACCAATGAGTTTTACTTTACTTTTTATATTGCCAGTCCCGTACCATCCGATAGGATTATTTTATTATGGTGAGACTTTCTTGTCATAGGAACTCCTAAACAACACATGATAAGCCTGTCGTGTTTGGGCTCATTTGATTTGTTTTGTCGGGTAATATTATCTTATGGTACCATCGAGCTGGTCTGATGCTGGAAACGGAAGGTCGTCATAGGAACTTCTCAACTACACATGATAGCGTTGTCGTGTTTGGGCTCATTTGATTTGTTTTGTCGGGTAATATTATCTTATGGCACCATCGAGCTGGTCTGATGCTGGAAACGGAAGGTGCTCATAGGAACTTCTAAACTACACATGATAACCTGGTCGTGTTTGGGCTTGTTGGATTTGTCTTGTCACGTCTTTTCTTACGCAGTGCCGAGTATTCATTCTATACTAGCTTGGTTTCAAAAATACCTGTTTATCAACAAAAAAATTTTACTCGCCAGTTTAGTGATTTCTGTAGGAAGTACTACCTGTTTTCCGCGAATTTGTTTGGGTGGACTAAAATAATATAGAGATACCTTGTTAGAGTATTTTCCACAAGCATTTAGAAAGACTACTTATGCGCATCCTACAGAATGAATATTAAGGTTTGAACTACTTTCAGTAAAATTACATATGAAGAATACAACATAATAACAGGAAAAATAATTGTCCTGTTCCCTAAGGAGAGTAGCGGAACGTACTTTGTTCCTCCAGTTAAGAAAAATGAATCCATTTCTGGAAAACCATTGTTTGCGAAGGGCAAGTTAGTAGATAAAATAAGAAATACTCTACACAAATCTGGCGAGAAAAGAAAAAGTAAAGCAGAATCAGATGAGAGAGAAAATGCGAAAAAAAACAAACATATTGAAGAACTGAAAGGTTTTTTTTTAAACACGACATGCATACAATTCTTTTATCTTGTAGATATATAGTAGACTTGGACAATTCAGACACAAAATACTATTGAGTCAGTAGGTATAGATACTAAATATCAGTTATTTATAATATTATTAAATTATCGGACCATACATACCTAATTATAATATATGTACTTAAATGTTTTTGTTCTGTTTCTTAGTAAACTTTGGTCTAGCAATGTTTTTTTGAAATTTTTTTTTTGTAACTATCAGAAGTAGTTACTTCCTAGTTTTATTTTATGTAGTTTTAATTTTTTTAGTTGTCTTGATTGCAAATAGTTTGTCGTAGTAGTCGTAGTCATCATCCCATCCATCATTCATTACCGTCGTTTGCATAGTCACCCTTATTATTATCATCACTTTGTCGAGTTTTCATCATCATAATCATCGACCGGAATCATTATTACTTTCCTTTCATCGTCGTCTATGTCGTCTACGTTCTTGAATATCCTGTAATTGTTTTTTCATGTCTTTGGCAGATAAGCAAGAAGATAAAATAGCATTCCTAAGAAACAATTCTGAACCTTGGGCTCAAGTTATTGAGTATTGGATTTCAACCTATCCTCAAAGGGAATTCGCTAACCAAAAAAATGTTACGGAATTTATCGAAGAATGGAATATCTTAAATGATCCAAGGAGCGAGGTGTTGGTTAGTAGCTTTAGTTCCTTCTAATATTTGGGAACTGTCACATTAACTATTAAATCACAAAAATACTTTAAAATGAAAACTATAAAATGTTAAATTCAGCTTTATTTGTAATTTTCCCATGGACTACCGATACTTTTTTAAAGTTTTACTGTTTTTTTTTTTTCAGATCAACTTGGATTTTGAGCAGAAACACCAGGACAAATCTATGAACTTTTACACAAAGTGGCACCCATTCATTAACAAAGTAATCAGTATGAAATTTGATAGTACCAGGGATGAAAATTTAGGATTTTTATACGAAAGTATATGCCATAAACCGGATGATGGTAAGTGACTTATTTTTATCTTATAGTACAGAATGTAAACAGAATGTTAGTTTTTTAATTACTTATTGTCATTGTCTAATATTGTTTCAGATCTAAAAGTTGCTGATCAGATAAAACTGCTGTGCTACCTGATCCCTCCAAGAGGGAGATTAAATAAAAAAACAAAATTTACTACATTGGAATGCGTACAAAATTTCATCGTTGAAATTGAAGTAAGTTTAATTTTACCGCCCAACAAAAAAGGGGTATTATGGGTTTGAACTCTGTGTGTTTCTGTTTCTGTCTATACTGCCTGTGTGGAGTTGTAGTTAACTAGGTCGGCTCATATTTTTTTTGTCTGTTTCGGCTCATAAGGATGCGGGTTCGATTCCCTTGACTGGATAAATAATTAATTGCCATATAGTTCGCAGAACGGACAGCCGGGGAATAAAGGTTCTCGAATGGCGATCACGACCCGGAAGTCGAAGTAGGATGTAGGACGACCTTTCCCACCTGATAGACCGACGACATTGTGAAGATTGCGGGAAGCCGGTGGATGGAGTAGGCTCAAAATCGTTCTTTCAGGAAATCTATGGGGGAGGCCTATGTCCAGCATTGGACTTCTGCAGGCTGATATGATGATGATGATGAAGATGATGAAATTTGTAACCCAAAACCTATGTATTTGTACATTAAAAGCAGAATTAATTTTTCTGTGTGTTAATAGTTTTGCACCATACCATACCAAAACGGTAGCACATGGTTTTTTATAGACTTAAGTTAATAATAATGTTACTTGTTTCAGAATTTTGGAGACATTACAAAAAAAATTGAAGACCTTGCAACAGCAGCACACAAACAAAAGCAAACCTTGCAACCGTTTCTCATTAAATGTGGGTCTGCTGGAGATAACAGCTGTAAATATTATCTGGTCATCGACAAGGTGAAATACAGGTTTGAATCTGCAACGAAGGCTTTCGACACGTTGTTCAAGAGCTATCATGCTCTCCACGCCAGCTACCCTGCCGCTGCTGCGCATTTGTATTTATTAATACAAAGATGCGTTTACGGATTCGTAACAAAGTATGACAAGATAGTGCCGTACATATCAGATGTATTGTCCATAGCTCAAAGTATATAGCTTAGGGTTGTGAACATTAGGTAGGGCATTTAATATGAGGCATAGCGCATAAATCTATAACTGACCTTATTTTAATGTGTTATTTTAATCTTAATGTTAAGCGAAATACTCTCAACATGTTGAATTGTCTCAAGTGTCATAATGTTTATGAAAGTTTTCAACCTTATTTCTACCATTTGCGATACGCTCATAATATTACTAATTATTTCCCGTGCCCTGAAGAGAACTGTAAAAGACTGTATCATTCTAAAAGTGGATTAAAAAAGCATTTTATATCTTACCATAATATCATTGACGAGCAAAATGCTGCTAGTAGTAATAATGTGTTACCTGAATGCTCTGATGCAAATACTGTAAGAAATTACGAAACAGATACAACGACTTTTTGTGAAGATCTAAAACAACAAAAATCTGATGATAATTGTGATAAAGTAGTTACAAATTTATATGAATATGTATCAAAAGTTAATGACGCAGTTACAACCTTTATGACTGAATTACATAATATTTCTAGTTTACCCAGAAACATAATACAATCTGTTGTTGAATTAGTCTCAAATTTGATCATATCAGAACCGTTTTATATATTGAAAAATTCGTTAAAAGATTCAAAAGAACATTTTTTGATGATAACAGCACTTCAGGATGCTTTCAGTCATTTTAATACTGATTATAAAAGAACGACGTACTTAAAAAAACTGGACACATATGTAAAACCTGTTCCAAAAACAATTGGCGTATCTCAAGATAGTAGACAGGAACATGGAAATGTTGCGATGGTCTTAAAGAACAGACTTTCATATTTTATTCCGTTGCGGGAATATCTAAAACTTTTTCTTGAAGTTCCAGATGTACTGACAACCATATTAAATTATCAAAAAAATGTTGCTAACGATTCTAATGTACTAAGAAACATTGTAAACAGCACTTCTTGGCAAGAAACAAAACGTAATTGTGACAATGAAAACATAATTCCTTTAACGGTTTATTATGACGACTTCGAATCTGGTAATCCCTTGGGCAGCCATTCTGGCAGCCAAAAAATTGGGGCAGTGTACGTTACCATATCCTCGATTCCTCCAAATTATAGTAGTCGCTTGGAATATATTTGGCCGGTGTTATTGTTTTACGCGCAAGATAGAGTTGCTTTTGGTAATGAATCTACATTTAGACCTTTGCTTGAAGAATTAAATTTTTTATACAAAGAAGGAATCAGTGTAAAATTTGATCATTCAACTTCAGTTACTGTAAAGTTCGCATTAGGGATACTGGCTGGTGATAATTTAGGTCTCAACTCAATTTTAGGGTTCCATGAAAGTTTTTCCTCAAACAACTTTTGTCGTATATGTACAACCCCTAAAGCACAAACAAAAGTTGATACTAAAGAAAGACCCGAAAATATAAGGAAACAACATGATTATGAGGCACATTGCATTAATAATGTTGGTATTAAGCAAGAATGTATTTGGCATGCATTAAGTTATTTTCATGTTTATAACAACTTGACATGTGATGTCATGCATGACTTGTGCGAAGGTATACTTCGTTATGATATGTGTTTGATAATCACACACTTAATAGATTTGGAATTTTTTGAACTAGATAATTTGAATTCTAGAATACAATATTTTACCTATTTAAAAAATGAAAAAAATAAGCCTCCACCGGTTTTAAAGAGACACTTGCTAAACGGTCAGATTATTTTCTCAGCATCTGAAATGCTGTGTTTGGTTAGAAATCTTAGATACATAGTAGGAGAATTTATTCCGAATAGTGATCCAGTATGGTGCCTCTACTTACAATTATTAGAAATAACAGATACATTAACTTCTCAAACGTTTACGTCAGAATTACTAGACTACCTAAATAACTTACTTGAAAGTTACATGGAAAATTTAATTGAAATATTCAGTTGCTCATTAAAACCAAAGCATCACTTCCTTCTTCACTACTCAAGAATTATAGCAAAGCTTGGCCCTCCTATTCTTGCAAGTGCGTTTAAGTTCGAAACAAAACACAGGGAACTCAAAAAAATTGCACAATCTATGGCTAATCGCAAAAACCTGCCATTGACACTGGCAACCAAACATCAATTGACAATTTTTCAAAGACTGCGCACTGGACTTACAGATCACATAAGTTATGGTAAAAAAATTAAATATGATGACACGTCAAACTTTTACGACAAAGATGTTTTTGATTGTTTTGATTTCGTTGAGATCAATGGTTATAACTATTCCAAAATGAATGTGGTTTTGCATAAGTTTGAGGAAGATATCCCCGTGTTTTACAAAATTAAACATGTTTTAATTAATAAATGTAATAAAAAGGTTAACTTCGTTTGTACAGTTTTAGAAACACTAGATTACTCTTCACATTTTATGGCTTATCTTGTTTGTGAAACAAATGTTTCAAAAGTCGTTCACTTACATGATTGTTGCAGTTTGACGCCAAATATAATTCACACAGTGAAGCAAAGTATGTATGTTGATTTAAAATGTTAATGATGAAAATTTTATTATTTATTGGTTGCCTGCCACACCGCACGCCACCTATTGTTAACTTACTCTTATTAAAAAAATAGTTTATCTAAAATTTTGTAGATAAACTATTTTTTTTGTAATTAAATGATAATATCAATAGACGAAGTCGATTTGTCTAAAGCTCACATTAAATTGTTTTCATGTATGAAGATGAAATCACACTACGCTAGCTCAACGTGACGCGTGGCGTCAGAAACCTAATCGGTACTATACATTTTGTATGGAGCTGATAACATTAGGGCAACCTAGCGCGCGTTGCTCTGATGTAATCGGCATAGTGTGATTCTAGCTTTAGTTGCATGTCCATACTGGGCAGTCTATTTTTCCACCACTTTATACTTAAACTGATGTTTTTGTCTGTGTTGTGAGTTTAGTTTTAGGAACATGTTTAAGGTACTTTTCAATAATACTTCTATTATTTTTGTGTTTGTTGTGTACGTTGGCAAGACTGTAAGTTTTATTAACTTGATAAATTATGTTATAATTTTAGAAACATTAAACTTGCTTATATTGTTTTTGTGGTTGTCGTGTACCTTGCCAAGGCCAAGTTTTGATAATTTAACAAATTGTAAATGAAGCAAAGTATGTATGTAGATTTAAGATGTTATTGGTAAAAGGTATTAGTTGTAGGTTGACCTGCCACACCGGCCGGCGCCTAATCACTTACTCACAACTTACTCAAAATTATATTCAAATTTTTTTTTTTTTTTGTAATTAAATGATATTATCACTAGACGAAGTCGATTTATCTAAAGCTCACATTAAATTGTTTTCATGTATGAAGCTGAAATTACACTACGCCAGCTCAACGTGACGCGTGGTGTCAGAAGCCTAATTGGCACCATACATTTTGTTGCTCAACGTAACGCTACGCGTCACGTTGAGTTGGCATAGTGTGATTCTAGCTTTAGTTGCATTGCATGCCCATACTGGATAGTTCCCACCATTTGAAACTTAAACTAAGGTTTTTGTCTGTGTTGTGAGTTTAATTTTAGGAATATGATTATGGTAGTTTTTAAAAATACTTCTATTATGTTTGTGATTGTTTTGTGTTTTTGGCCAGGCCAAAAGTTTCATATTTTAATAAACTTTGTGTCAATATATTAATTGTTGTTTACTTTCATTTTACAGATTTTGGACATACCTACCAGAAAGCAGATTTTTAAGGTGAGTATATTAATAATCTTAATTTAAATAGCCGGTGGTTTCGTGCTTAAACTGGATGTATCATAGGTGTTATATGTACTTTCTGTGCGCTCTTTATAGCATATTATTTGCTTAGCTCAAGTTTTTATTACCTAATATGATTGTACAAGATTTGTATTGACATATGACATGAATTACACTTTTTTTATGTAAAAATATCATTTTTTATTAATTTGAAAATCCGGTAGGCATGACAATTATTTTGACAAGTCCCATTGGCTCTATTGACGTAGATCAAAATAGTCGATTTTGAAATGCCACAATGCATTCAATTGTCAAAATAATTTTAATTAATATTAGGATATTCCGCGTACCGATTTTGCTTCCCGGATTTTCAAATTAATAAAAATAATACTTTCAACTAAAGAGGAATTCCTAACCAAATCTCATACAGTCTTACTTCAAAAATTAAATACTTGAGCTAAGCTAATTATATTATCTATACAACGCACAGAAAGTATCCACCTAAGATAAATCTGGTTTTAGTATGAAACCTCTGTTTATTTGAACTAAGAATATTAATATACTCACCTTAAAAATCTTCTTTCTCCATTGAAAACTATCATTACTCTCCACTTAATATTTAAAATACTTGAGTTAAGCAAATTATATTATCAAAAGAACGCACTGAAAGTTTCCACTTAAGATAAATTAGGTTTTAGGACGAAACCTCTGGTTATTTCAATTAAAAATATTAATGTTGTTTCCCTAAAAATGTGCTTTCTCGACTCAAAATCATCATTACTCTCCACTTAAGATTTTTAATGCTTGAGTTAAGCAAATTATATTATTTAAAGAACGCACAGAAAAATATCCCCCAAAGATAAATCAGGTTTTAGTATGAAATCTCTGGTTATTTGAATGAAGAATATGAATATACTTACCTTAAAATCTTCATTCTTAAATGAAAACTATCATTACTCTCCACTTAGTATTTAAAATGCTTGAGTTAAGCTAATTATATTATCTAAAGAACGCAATGAAAATTTCCACTTAAGTTAAATTAGGTTTTAGTATGAAAGCCCTGGTTATTTGAATTAAGAATATTAATGTACTCTGCCTAAATATGTGCTTTCTCAAATAAAAATCGTCATTACTGTCCACTTAAAATTTTAAATGCTTGAGTTAAGCAAATTATATTATCTAAAGAAGGCACTGAAAGTATCCACCTAAGATAAATTAGGTTTTAGGAGGAAACCTCTGGTTATTTGAATTAAAAATATTAATGTTCTCACCCTAAAAATGTGCTTTCTCGACTCAAAATCATCATTACTCTCCACTTAAGGTTTTCAATGCTTGAGTTAAGCAAATTATATTATTTAAAGAACGCACAGAAAATATCCACCAAAGATAAATGTAGCTTTTGTATGAAATAAATGGTTATTTGATTTAAGATTATTATTAAAATTCGTTGAAGAAGTTGCATTATTTGTATGAGATGCCTTAGTTTTTAACTGAACGCAAAATTATTTCGGTTCAAGAAACTAAGCTTAAAAGTTTTTTTCTACCAACTTAAACAAATCTTCGATTAAGATTCTGCGGTTTTGGTTCAAAGTGACAAAACTTTCATTCTCAGAGGATTTTCGAGATAAGACTTACGTAATTTCTAAACAAGGTTAAACGCATTTTCCAACAAAATAATTATACTCTTGACTAAAATAAACAATAATTCTACACTCAACATAATTTATTATTTCTGTTCAAAAAATGTAATGTTTTAGAAGTCAAGAAACTTGTCCCTGTTGCCCAGAGACAGTGTTTATTTCTTCTATTCAGAATATATCCTCTTAATTTGAGATAATAATGTGTCGAAAACTGAAACAATAAAATTCTAAATTCAAGAAAATAATGTTTTGCTCATATAGGAAACTATATTATTCTTGACCAATAAATATATTCTTGTTTTAAAATAACTTTTCTTTCCGTGCAGGTTTACCTAAGGATGGATGGATGTATGGATATTTGTTACTCTTTCACGCAAAAACTACTGAACCGATTAGGCTGAAATTTGGTATGGGTATAGTTTGGGACCTGGAATAATATTTATAGGCTATTTTTTATCAGGATTAAACGCGTGCGAAGGTGCGGGCAGCAGCTAGTCTCACAATAATCAATTAAGATAGTGCAATGAAAATAGAAAAGGATCGCTGGCTGGCACCTATTGCGTCTGTGTGCCAAACCATTATTATTGTTTACGATCTTAAAGCAGTTAATGGTGCTTTCGTATTCAAATCACAGCGTTCAACTCAAAGGCTAATGGCGCGTGGCGGACCGGCCTTGCTGTCTTGCATGCACTGATCACAATCTCACTAGGTATACCTTCAATCTTTCTAAATGATTCTACAAGAACCTTTAATGGTGTTTTATTTCTAACCTGTATTTTCCCACTGCTGGGCAAACTCCCCCAAACGTTTCCATAATCGCTTTCGTTAGCCAGTTCGCACCAGTGCTCACTACAAATTATAAAACAAAGTCCTGCGCTGCGTCTGTCTGTCTGTCTATCTGTTCACGATAACCTCAAAAACTACTGAACTGATTTTCATGCGGCTTTCACCAATCGATAGAGTGATTCATGAGGAAGGTTTAAGTATATAATTTGTCAAGGTTTTGTGTAAATTGTTTGAAATATACCTAACGATAATTGTTGGAAGTGTCGGAAAAAGCCAAGCCGCCTGGGAGCTTTCATCAAAACGCTGCTTTCCCTTTGAGATGTATGTATGCTCTACTACCCGTGCGAAGCTGGTGTGGGTTTTAAGTGTTATTATTTTTAATTAAATATTCTAACGCCGCCGCTGATCATTTTCTTTCCTGCCTCTCAATCGTTTAGATATACCTAACTAACTTCTGTCCGCGGCTTCGCAGTTGTTTATCCGGTATAAAAACTAGCCTGATACCATCTATCCCCTCGTCAAATTTCATTAATTTCTGTTCAGCCGCTTAGGCGTGAAAAGATAACAAGCAGAAGCCGAAATTACTTTTGCATTTAGTTGTATTTAATACTAGATGACCCCATAAAATTCGAAACGGTTTTCAATCGATTTCAAAGAGAAAGTTCTATGTTTGTTACGCGATATTTCCGCCAACTATGGACCGATTTTGAAAATTCTTTCACTATTGCATAGAAAATGATCCCGAGGTGGTCCCATAATATATATAATTTTATCCCCAAGGGACGATAAATACTATTTATCCCGCAAAACTTAAAAATAGTGTAAAAGTAGACGGCTTAAAGTTTTTTAAAAGACGCCAAATTGTTACGTCCACCTACAGTTTTTTCCTCTAAGAATTTTTGTCTTTTGACCCCCTATACATGATTGAACCCCTGTATTAGATAAATAGAGCATACAAAACAAAAAAATATCTATTCTAATCGGTCCAGCCGTTTTTAAGTTTTTTACCTACAGAAGGTGGTATGGAGTACTTACTAGCCCGCGCCTTCGCCCGCGTTTTATCGGGATAAAAAATGGCCTATATGTTATTCCAGGTCCCAAACTATACCCATATCAAATTTCAGCCCAATCAGTTCAGTAGTTTTTACGTGAAAGAGGAACAAACATCCATACACCCATACTCACAAACTTTGACATTTATGATATAAGAAGGATTTTACTTCGATGAGAGGCTTCGTTGCTTAAATTAAGAAAATTTATGTCATTCATATGAGTAGCAACAGACTCGAATAGAATAGAATATATAAGAATAAAGTTTATTTTCTAGGAAGGTAACTGAAGCCTTAATTAACCACAATGACAATGAGGTTTACTTTTGATCAACTAAAGTGAATTGATCTATTACACAACTAGTAATTAATTGGCCAGGGTGTGGCAAATTAGTAGAGTCATCTCATTTATCACGTAAAACAAGCTAACTTGAGTAAACAGCATTTATACTCGGTTCTAGAATACCTAATAGATATTATTTATAAACAAAGAGATTACAAAATCAAATAAATTATATTGAGAAATATTTTATAACAATGATATAATCAGAGCAAATCGCAGAAGTTTGGAACAATTTTTGGTTTTGAAAGCAATCGTTTATTATTTAATTATTTTCTGTTCTCCATTTTTTTACTCGAATTTGAACCTTTTTCGCTGAGCTTGCGCAATTATATGTATTTATTATATTATTATGCGTTATTGAAATTTGTGTTCTTTTAGGGTTTCACCTCAAAAGTTCCATCTTTAAAAGTAAAAAATGGGTGAAAAGAAATTTTATCTAAATTTCTAGGAGGATCACTTTGTTGTCAGTCTGTTAACCCTCTTTTCTCAACGAGTTCCTGATCGAGTTGAAATTAACATCAAATAACCAGTTCCAGTACCTCTTGGAGCTGTGATATAAATCAAACTTCTAGTCAACGCAATCACAAGATCCAACCGCTTAGGCCTATTTTTTTTGAATTTTCAACGGAATCATATGCCTACAAGACCTATAGTCCCGGCGACCTAGAATCATAAAATTTGGCACAAGGGGGAAAATTCGAAAACGGTTAATAAGTAGTTTATACACAAAAAAAACTTGGATTCTCAACTCGGATCAAAACATAGAGGGTAGGTAGTTCCCGACAACCTAGAATGGTATAATTTGAGAAGAAGCAATGTCTTATAGCATAAGTAAAGAGAAAAATCCAAAAAACGTTTTGTAGTATATTCTCAAAAAAAAAGTCAAACAAACTTAAAATAGGTCCTGTCCTGATATGCACGTTACTAACAGGTTCCTATCCTTCTTACCGCCTTAACTTGGAGTACCTACCTATCTCCTTAGGAGTAAAATTATTTTTGTAGGTATGGTTACATTGTGCGCTCCCTTTCCCTGACGTACCTATAATTTGCCGGAAAAACTGAAACGCTGCGCTGGCGCTGCTTGATTCGGATATAACAATTTACGAATATTTGTTTTATTGGACCTAATAAAAAAGTATTTATGTACTATGAATATCTACAAAAGTAGAATGTAGGTAGATCTACCTACATTCTATAGGTTCTTTAAATAAATCAAAATCCGCTTTTATTGGTCCACTAGACCTATAAAAAATATAAAAATATGTTTACTGCTAAAGTAAGTACATTTATGATTTCCGAGAAGGTTTGGATGCAATGGGAAGTAGCCCGATTTAGGGCTCTCATTACCAATATAAGTTTTATTCTGAAAATAACTTGTGGTTTGGTAGGCATAGGCCACGGCATACATAGACCCCCGCTAATAAGCGCTTGCTCTCTGCTCTGTCTGTACATAAATAAACACAGTAAATAAAATAATAAATAAATAATGCTGGACAATCCACAAATCAACTAGCACCAAGCTTGTGTTGTGGGTAGGTACCTACTCTAGATGACTGATATTGATATACTTAATACGATATATTATAAACTACTTCATAAATGTCAAAGTTGGTAAGGATGGATGTATGGATATTTGATCCTCTTTCACGCAAAAACTACTGAAATGATTGGGCTGAAATTTGGTTTGGTATAGTTTGGGACCTGGAATAACATATAGGTTATTTTTTATCCCGATAAAACGCGGGCAGCTAGTTCATGAATATTTTTTTAGTATCGATAGAAAATACCCAGAACACCCGGGACAAATATTTGCAGATCGTACAAATACTTGTCCCAAGGCGGGAATCGATCCGGCACTGCACACGACAATTTATTTAAATGCCTGCGTCGCAGGCATTAAAATAAATTGTCTATTACAATTAATCAATTCACTAATGATATTTTGGCGTGCCAGTGTTAATATGCAGCTGAGTGGGCATTAGAAGAAAACAACTTAATTGGAGAATTAGGTCTCTCACTTTTCCTCATAATAGATAGGTTATATACAATAAAATGTCAAATTTTGTGAGTATGGATGAATGGATGTTTGTTCCTCTTCCACGCAAAAACTACTAAACTGATTGAGTTGAAATTTGGTATGGTTGAAATAACATATAGGTTACTTTTATCCCGATAAAACGCGGGCAAAGGCGCGGGCAGCACGCAGCGGCGCAGCTAGCGGTCTTATAAAGACATATTCTCATAAAGACATATTCTTAAAAAGACACACAGTTGCACAAACATTGTTTTACATGCAGGTTTTCTTTCTTCCCCATACATTAATTTGTTTAACAACACGTAAAATTTCATAATGGCTGAAGTTTATTGGTAAACTCATGATTTTTTTTAAAGCTCTAATTGCGCTTTTGCTATCTTTGCCGCCGGTACTAAATTTCCAATAACTTCATACTTATAAACCACTCACCATCGATCGCATTGAATAAAACTTACCACTTCAACAGTCACTTGCACATTCTCAAACATTGTTCAATTTGTTCGGTGCTTACGTACCTATTCCAAATTTATTTATTTCACACTATCACTGTACCGGAAAAACTGAAAATTTCGCGAACGTACGGTCACTTCGGCGGCGGTCAATCGACTGACGGAAAACTAGCGGACAGTGAGGCTTTCCTTCCTACGCTACTACGAACGAAGCGTTGATACCTACCTAGCCTACCTTACAATAAAGCAACATTTCTCGTAGTCGTTAGGTATCTACGTAGGTACAGGTACAGTCAACGTCAAAATGAGCGTCAGAATCAGTCAAAATGATCTGAAAAACATAAAAGTAATTTGATGTACGCAGTTCAAATCATCATATTGTTGTAAGTACCCAAGGTGTTCAAAATTATCTTATCAAACAAAGCTCTCAAAGGTAGTATGCAAACTCTTTTGAGTGAATACTTGAAATGTCATAGATACTTGAAATATCATCTTTGAGAGCTTAGTTTGTTGTGATAATTTTGAAAACCCTGACTGCTCATATATATATATATGAAACAATGAGTAGTAAGTTAATTAACCACCTTGGGTGCTTACAACAATATGATGATTCGAACTGCGTATATTAAATTGCTTTTATGTTTTTCAGATAATTTTGAGTACTCTAGACGCTCATATCAATTTGACACTGACTGTACCTTAACTTAAATTTTCGGTAAAGTTACTTTCCCCCTTGCAACTAGCATTATTTACTGCACTAGTTATTGCACTTTTCATACGGAGGGCAGAGTAGGTAGGTACTCGTATCTATGTATACACCTATTATAGATGTATTAGGTAGTACTACTTAGATACCTACTTTATGTCTACCCTCACCCAAAAAATTATGACCGTCCAATAAATGCCCATTTGTCGGGCATAAAAGGACATTATATTGGGCATTTACTCAATACGCCCTATAAATGCCAAACCCATTTTAATTGCATTCAATCCAACAAAACAAAACCATTTGGACGCAGCTGTTTGATTGAAAATAAATTGGAAGGGCTGGAATGGAACGTTGTGGTTAATTTATTTGTATAAGGTGGTGGAGTGCCTATTTGCTTGCAGTCTCAAATTAGCAAACTTTGTTGAGGCCTTTGAAATGAGGTGCTTGCATATGAAATGTCTACCCTTGTGGTCTTAGGGCCGAAATACACGACGAGCTTAAAGCAGTCGACGACGACACGTGCCGACTGCATAGTAAACTATAGTTTTCTATTGCATATCTACACGGAACCGCTCGAGCAGTTGTATAGTTCACTATGCACTAGCTCGAAGCAGTCGATCCTGAATTCCTGACTGCTTCAAGCTGCCCGTGTATGTAGGTCCTCAGCCTAACCTTGGCGATCTTGTCAAAGCTCGTGGTAGACATTTTCCTGTAAGGTCCACAACTGATAAGTAGATAGGTAAGTAGACACTATGTAACTGTTACTTTGGCACGTCTTTACTGCTTTTTTGACAGATTTATTGATATAAACGTGGAAACCTCCAAACATTGGTGGTTTTCCACGTTTTCCACGTACTAGCAGCACAGGGCCCGTACTCGTAAAAACGAAAACGAAGTTACTGATTATTTTTCGTGCAAACTCTAATCTTATGCAAGCGACATAAGAGTTGGTTTTGCACGAAAACAAAAAGAAACTTCGATTTTCCTATTCCGAGTAGGCCCCCAGAATAACTAATGTTACTTCGTTCGTAAGTAGTAGTACTAGGTAGGTATAGGTACATATAAGCGCAGCTGCGTAGAGTAACCTGTAGCTATTTTAGAACGACAATAATTTTAATTTTGTGTTAGTTATATTAAATTTGTAATATTTGCAAGCTTCACTTCATAGTGAATCAATAAACACATTTTCTTTATTTTTTCTTTCTTTCTATTATTTCTTATATCTTTTTAAATTCTGTGATATGTTGCGTGTATTAGGTATTTTCATTGAAGTAGGTTAGAAGTTAGGTAGGTACTATACAAATACATAGATGTTATTTATGTGCATATCATGAAACTTACCTTTTTAAAACGTGAAAAGAACATTGCTAATAGCGAAGGTTCTGAAATTTCAGCAGAAAAATCTACAATGAAATGATTGAGCTTTTCATCAAATCACTATCTTATCTTGAGAGTTGTGAATTTTCATGGTGCTCTGAAACAAACAAAAGAAAACTAATTTTTTTATATTAAAGAGTACCCTCGAGTAGTAGACCTCGAGTAGTAGACCCTTTGTTTTTTTGGCCGCATCTGGATGATTTAATGATGGGATTTTGTTTAAAAAAATTATATATGGTAAATATGTACCAAGTTTTGTTTTGTACTAATGGAGTTGACGTGTAGGGTTGGGCGACTGTTCTCATTTCAAAAACTACTCTGCGCATTATTTTGATTTCTACTTACAGTTTAGAGAACTTTTTAATCGGTAGATAGGTATTTTAGGTATGTACGTACCCTGTATCAATCCGCTAGTGTAAATTATTATATTACCAACAAACGTAGGAAGGTTTGTTGGTTATGTTTTATACATACATTCTTCAGTAGTGTTTACTTTTTCGTAAAATATGCGCGCGCATTCTCGAATTTACCGCGCAGAAAATCAAAGGAAACGTCACGCATCATTTTCATAACTTTAGATGTCAACTTCACTGTCAACTGTCATTCATCGGATTCGGGACAGTAAATGTTGCCACCTTACCCCTTTTCGGGCTAAAAGTAGCCCTTTGATTTTTCTAGACTAGCCCTTTCAAATACATTGTGAAAATAGATTTTGCTCGAGCTCAACTTTTGGTAAAAACTTTGCCAGTGACCCTAATTTGGTAGAAAGGTATATTTTTAGTTATTACTAAGGATCACATAGTAAATGATTTCCTATGTCATGTAACATTTCGTTATAAAGATAATATATTAAATAACTGAAAATACTAAAAAAAACTAAATTCAATATGAAATTTTACATTTAGTTTTTTTATTGAATTTAGAAGTTGTCACGTTTTATAACTTTTACACATATTTTTGACTTTGAATGCTCATAACTTTTCTTAACGATGAATTGTATAATTTAATAATTTATTTAAAATAAATGTACATTGAGAATAAAGTACAAGTTAATTTGGGGCATTACAAATACAAACAAAAAAAAATATGATAATTTAAAAACAAGATATCGGATGATTTAAAAAAAACTCAGCGACAATGATTTTACCGGAAAAATGTACTAAAATATTAAACACCCCGACTCTCCAAAAACTTATGTCAGTCCAAATACCAAATATCCTGTATTAATAAATTATAGTTATTTTCGAGTAGAAAAGCATTCCTTGATAGATGGACTGCATTTCATTTCAATTGCCTATTTAAGATCTATCAAATCAATATTTCAAATCTGATAATTATTATCTCCATTTCAAAATTTTCAACGTATAACCTAACAATAACAAACAAAATTATTTATTTTCTTCCTGATAAAAGTACCAAGGTAGGTATTTATTTTTATTTTTATTTTAGCCTGTCTGTATAATCCCTTTTCGGGTGCCCGCTAGCTAGCCCCTTTTCTTTTCATAAATAAAACCACAGATGTACTAGGGATGCTAACGCAGCGTTGCCGGTGCGGACCATTTTGGTCCTTTTCGGATTTTTTTCTGCCTCTGCGGACCTTTTGCGAACCATGAGTATCTGCGGACCTTTTCGGACCAAAACGCCTATCCAAAGGGCCTCAGTACATCCCAGCGCATACCTTATGATTTGAAAAAACATCACCCAGTACTTATGAAAAAGGCCAGGAAGTATGGCCCAATAGGCTATAGTATGTCCAGTAGGACAAATCCTTAAAAAAATAGAAATAAGGTTATTTTTACGGCTATTTTTTTAAGTAGGAAGTACCACTAATTTTTTAAGGGGGTTACTTTTTCGATTCGTTGGTCTCTTCATCTTTTTGCGGTGAATGAATGGAATGGTGGACTGTGAGATTTTGCAAATTCACGTTTCACTATCGTTTGAAATTTGAATAAATTTTATGAGTACTAGCTAGCAAGGGACATAGATGTATTAGTACTAAAGGCAAAACTGACTAACTAAAGGCATTACATCATACGTGGTTGAATGTTATTGCGTGACTTAGGGAGATAATATAGGTAAGTGAATAGATCAAATTTATATAGAATATCATTAGACAGATCCTAGTGTTTTATTTATTATTGCTTTCAGCATTTATTAAAACAGTTTTAACAGGATGTGCACATACGAAACAACCTCAACTTACCTTCATACATTATTCTGGGTACTTACTAGGGTATGTAAATACCGAGTTGTTTAACAAAACCGGTTTTTCGGTTTTTATTTTTCGGTTAACCGGTTAAACCGGTTTTTCAGTTTATTAACATAAGTATCTAAGGACAAAATAAAACCATAAAATTTGAATAAAATGAACTTATTAATTTGATATGCAATCACCAATCAAATTCACAAAACAAAAATAAACACTCTTGCCCAAATAAAGTTATAAAAATTAACAATATAGTTATTCGAAAAAATTATGGTAGATAAGTCATAAAACTTACTAAATGAAATTATTTTTTTGATTTGGTAGTATTAAAACTGTCACTTACTCAAATAAAGATATAAAAATCAACAAAATAGATATCTTAAAACTTTACAATAAATCTGTCTTAAAAACGATTAAGTTTTATTCCCTTTCTTATTTGGTAGTAATAAAACTGCCTGTTTCTCTCTTACTCAAATAAAGTTTACGTTAGTGTATGCCCGTTCATCCGCGGGCTACGTCTCATGAACTATAAAAGGTAGACAACTGAAATATAGACAGGATGTGTATTGCCCCGATTAAAAAATATATAAAAATAATATAATTACATAACGGGCGTTAGACTCCTAACGCCCATACCGATCACCATAGTTACTCGACGACGTCGTTGGGCGAGGTCAGTACTTGTACGAGTATTTTTTTCGAATAATGAAACCGTTTTTAAAGGTTCCTTTTGCTAAATAGTTATGCGAGATGGTACGGAACCCTCCGTGTGCGGGTCATTTCGCACTAATCAAGTAAAAAGTAATGTGTTATCTGATTTATTGCCCCTATTTTTATAAATTTTGCAAAATTATATTCTTAGTCTTACAAAATGACATCGACACCGATGTAAAATTTTGGGCAAAAACAACATATAAACAATTACAAATTTACGCAAAATAAGTCCTTATAGCTTATCCATTAGACTCGCTGAATGAAGGATGTTGCACACCCGTGACTATAAGTTCAAAGTGTCAATTAGCGCTCTAGACTATACACGCAGGAATAGGAAGGATGAGCAAAAAATTCAGGTTTTATAGCGGTACTTGCCCAAAATCACCAAGAAACTAAGGCAACGGAAAGCGGAGCGAACACTAACCCATTTTTAGATTTTTGCATCGCGTGAGTGGTGCAGAAAATGGCCAAAAAACATGTTTTTTGTGGAGCCCCCATTAATTTGAATATTTATTTCGATAGTATGTTATTATAGCGGCAAATGAAATACATATGAAAAATGCAAGTGACCTTTTACGAATCATGAGATACAATAAAGCCCGATAGATGGACTGACAGACAGACAGCGGAGGGCTAGTACTAGGGTCCCGTTGGTACCTTTTGTTTACTGAACCCTAAAAAAGTGCGTTGCTTTTCTATAAATGTGTATAGTTTATCGAAACTCGTTTTCGATTGGAAGAACCATGTACATTGAATTAGTGTGGCATACTCGGTTCGCGATTCCGACACGCACATGGCCAAAATCAGCATCAGCATCAGGTTATGTGTCACTAACACGTGCCTGTTAAATATGGGACGAATCAGGAATGAAATCTGCATTCAAGTGTATTTTCCTGATTCGGACCAGTTAGGGCCGAAGCCTGTTCGGCAGCAAAGTCACTTCCCTAGTCATGCACACTATTACAAATCTGCAACTGCACACTAATAAAAACGGACATGCGTAAAACTGAAAGGCCATAAAATTCTTGGTCCTAGGTGGCAACAATCGTATATTCGTATCGAACATTGATTGAATTTGGAATATTTTTTTTACGTAGTCTGTTTGTTTTTAAGGTGCAGGGTGCAGTCATGGTGCAGTGCAGTGAACACTAAAGAAAGGAACATGTTAGAATAAGATTTCGTGGAATAAGGGGGTCACCACACCAGACTGTTCCAAGTTATAACAAATGGATTCAGGTCTGTTGGTACATATTTAGAACAACATACCTGCTGCATTTTCTTGCATAAAATCTCAAACATCACTGATATCTTCAGGTACTGATTTAAGACGAAAAATGGTATCAATTGAGCAAATCAACAGTCTGCTGGAGTTCATGAAAGAGCACCCAGACCTGGCGAAAGGCCTGAGTCGAGGGAGACGAGGGAAACTGATGACCGTCAAAGTGTGGAACTCGTGTGCGCTTAGACTGAACTTTTTGAAAGAAGGAGCTGTCAAGGATGGAAAAGGGTGGTCTAAGGTAAGGCATTTCATTAATTTAGAAGGTTTTTTTAAGCAACCTTAAACAGAACAATCACAAAAAATTTTACTTAGTAAAAGTTAATCCAGTTGATGAAGTACCCAGGTTCAAAAAATAGGATTCTAACCCTCACTACCTTCTATATTGATCTACATTGCCAGTAGTCCACTTGTATTCTTGATCAATGACAGAATAGTTGTTTTATGCTATTTCCAGTACCATTTACAGTAATAACAATCCCTATTGGTTATTCCAGTACTGGTGTGATTGGAAGTACCGGGTCCGCAGACATGCTTTGGAACTGAAAGCAGCTAAGGAGAGCAATAGACCTGCTCCTGATAGTCTAACCCCGCTGTCATCTATTGAGGAAACTATTATGAGCATCATTGGAGAAGAATCTCTGAATTCAGTGAAGATCAAAAGTGACCCACTGGCTGAGGAGGTATTATTGCTGTTTTCTTGTTTTTTATCCTGACCTTATTGTGGCTGATATTTAAAATTCATAGAAAATATCAGCCACATGATGCTTGCCTACTAACAGAAGATCAGATTATTTTCCTAAAAATTAAGATTTATATGGTGTGATACAGTTAGGATAACATGCTGTTTTGCATTAAGCTTAGTAATACAATGACTTAAGTTTCAAGTTACAATTCTTTATTGCATATACATATGTCATTATATAGATCTTACAAATTGGTTAACAATCAAGATGAACCCTGGTAGATATGTTTAAATATATATATATATATATATATATATATATATATAGTAGATAGATACAATAGGTACAAATCTAAAAACTAAGAACACAAAATATGAATTCATGATACTTTACAGCTTATATTGATTACAAATCGAACAGTTGTTTAAATTCCACTCACTTGCATGGTTCCATTTTCACTTCTTCCGATAGTGAATAAAAAAATGTAAGCAAAGAGAATTGTTTGAAATTTGACTTGTCAGTAAGCCTGTAAGTCCAAAGAAATAGATAAAGCTATTTGATTCCTGATTCAACCAAAGAATAATTGCTCACCAAGAGTCCAAGACAGATCAGACACTTGGGTTATTTGATTCCTGATTCAACCAAAGAATAATTGCTCACCAAGAGTCCAAGACAGATCAGACACTTGGGTTATTTGATTCCTGATTCGACCAAAGAATAATTGCTCACCAAGAGTCCAAGACAGA
Organism: Eupithecia insigniata; assembly: GCA_947859395.1. Taxonomy (NCBI): domain Eukaryota; kingdom Metazoa; phylum Arthropoda; class Insecta; order Lepidoptera; family Geometridae; genus Eupithecia; species Eupithecia insigniata. The sequence continues at coordinate 13,940,423 of OX401996.1, read as the reverse complement.
TCAGACACTTGGGTTACAAAGCCTAGTAAACAATAATTATGTTGGTTGAAAATTAGGTCAGGTTTATCAGCTTAGGGACAGAAGCTGGATTATGCCACAATAGCATCTTTTATCTGGAAAATAAATCAATGCTTTGCGAATTTCAGGTATCAAATGAAGATGTTCCTGAAACTGAAAGTAATGAACAATGCAATAATGAAGAGCCAACAAACCAATTTGATTGTAAGTGCAGGCAGATTGCTTTTGTATTTATATGTCTGTTGTAGGCAACTGTCTGTCTCTTTTATTAAAACTTTATATAGTAAAAACCAATTTTAATGGGTTTTATTTTCCAGCAGCATGTCCGGAAAACCGAAAACGACGTAAAACCTCCTCTAGGGAATTCTCAGATGATGATAATGATGATTCTGGGCCACCAGAAAGAAAAGCCAGACATGAAGAGGACTCAGGTAAATAAATAAAATGTTTCGAAGAAATTAAATAATATCCCAATAATTTTACGACTCCGGCGGACTCTAAGTGCGGGCTTAAGAACTATAATAAATTTAATAACAGTAACAACAAAATGTTGTATTGCATTATTGATTCAATAAAAAGAAGTAGAAAAGACTAAATCTAAAAAAAAATAAAGATGGTTAAAATTAAAACAGGAAGTGCTGACTTCAACTCAAAATAGTATATGAGTAAAAGTGATTAATATTTTCAGATGAAGAAGACGGATTAACTTTGGAATTTCTGAGAATGGAAAGGGAAAAATTAGATCTGCTCAGAAATATGACCAATTCGTTTGAAAGAATGCTCACTCAAATGACAAGAGTCGCCGAAGCCGTGGACAGAATTCATTCATATTTGATAAGTTGAACGAAAATGTAAAAAAAATGCAAAAAGTGATCTCTCCGGCGGGGAATCGAACCCCGGTCTCCCGCGTGACAGGCGGGGATACTTACCACTATACTACCGAAGATATAGTATTGCAGACGAAATATTGAATTAGCTGGCTCGAGACGTTACTCATAGTGCTTTAGCGGTGATGAGCGATAGATGGCGTATTATGTTGTTCGCTAAATTTGAAATAAATTAAATCTGAAACCACAGAAATCTAATAGGGAAACAGAACAAACATTTCTAAAACTATGCGTGCCAATTACACCTACATACAAATATCACGTACTCATGGACAATCTATGGGGCTGAACTCAGGGACAAGGGGGCGGGGGCATTACAACTGTGGCATTATAATCTATTCCCATAAATATACTGCCACATTTACAAATAAATAAACACAACTAATTCTTTATTTCTAAATCAAATACTTGTTTTAATGATTTCTTTCCCATTGAATTGTTTTGCTGAGCATTAAGTTTTATTCTTAAATCTAAATAAAATTTAACAATAGCCTAAATCAATAAATGCAAATGATCAAAATCGTGTTCGTCACTGGTCTTAAAATCACAAAAATTAATAATTAGATAATTTATTCAGCTCATGTTTACCAACCAAGCATACGTTAGGTTTTCATGCCGTGGAAACCTGGAAAATGTTAATATTGTTCAATAAATATATTATTCAGTGTATTTGATACCTATCAAAGGGTTTCTTAAGAATGGATACTAAACCATTAAACTGCAAATAAAACTTCGTCACACACACTTCTCAAAAAGTTAGACCCAGGCTGGCCCTTGAAAATCATACAAGTATATGAAAAGTCAAAAAAAGCAACAATGTTTAAAAAACTGATAAATGTTATTACAGGACTATTTAGAAGCAACCTTAACATGTTTTACGAGATCCTGGATATAGAAAAGTTAGTCACTGTATAAATAATGCCGAATTATCGCCAAATATCCACACAGTAATCCAAAAACAATTTGAGATATTGTAAGGCACAACAAAACTTACCGCTGAAAAGGAATTTCGGGTATTTTCCAATACGATGCCTTGCCGCACAAAGGCGCACTACACTTCGCCATTCATTTCAGTCTTTTTCGTACATATTTCACGAGATTTATATAAAATAAAGAAGTAACAACACTCACAATACTTTCATAACATGACAATTGGCTGACATTTGCAGACATTTGTCGTTTGTTGCTTAGCAACATGGCATGGCAATTTGCTTCATCGTCAATTTTGACTGAGGTGAGTTAGCGTTGTTACAGTAAAAAGAGGTGAGATAGGCTTATTCATTTTTGGTTAGAGAGAAAGTGACCAAAACATTATTTGATTCTTTTCTGTGTAATTGTGAATATATGTTTAGTCTGCTTTAGGCGCAGCTAGTATCATGTCCATGTCAGAAACAGGTTTCTACAAAGGAATCGCGTGAAAGTTGTTGCCTATTTCATTTTGTTATTTTGACACGTCTTTTCCAAACAGAATTTAATAAATCAGTTGTGTGTGCTACACCTCTAGATTGTTTCCAAAAGTCTGTAGCTAGGTCAACTGTAAAAACAAATTCTTATTTGTTTCTTTCTAGTCTTATCATTAGAATGAATTAGGAATAAATATTTGCGTGCTGATCCCTAAAAGTTATCAACTTATAAAGCCAGCTAAAAGACAACTGTGAACAGAGATCGGGCTTTGATTTACGCCATGGGGAGGTGTAAATTATAAATATTATTTTCAACTATCATGGACAAGCAGTTTTGCAAATAATTTGACCCAGGTCTGGATGTTTCCAGCACCAATAATATTGTATCCATTAACTATTAAGTAGTAGGTATCTAGTATTCTTATCACAAGTTCAGCACAACATCAGCTAGCCTTGTCTCAAATTAATTTATATTTAATATAATAATAATAATATAAACTGTGAGAAAACAGCCACTCGGGTGACTCAAGACTCTACAAATCCTACGCACATGGTCCCGAACACTCTCCCCCTTCTGGGGCATGCCACATCACATCACAGACTTCATTGCCGGGCTGCTCCTCCCCAGCTCGGTGCTGTTCTTATAAGAACAGATGTTTATTTGTGTTCTTTCCAGTTTAAACAGCTACAATAATACTAGTTTTGCCACTTTTTTGACAGATCTACGAAGTCTAGCTAGAAATAAATTCATAATATAAAAAAAACTTAAATTCAAGCTTTTATCTAGGACCAAAGTGCTTAGGAAGACAAATCCAACGAACTCAAACTCGACGTGGTTAAGTCGTTTCGTTTAGGAGTTCCTATGGCCACCTTCGATCTACATTACCTACCTATTAGACTAGCTCGATGGATGGGACCATGACATTGTAAATACATGTTGATATAGCGGTAATAGTTATACAGAGTGTAACAAAAAATAAGGACCAAACCTTCAGCTTCGATCACGTTTACTAAATTAAAATGTATCAAGTACCTACGGTACACCACGGAACGAACCCTGCGTGTGATTTTTAAATGGGTAGTAGAACAGAAGCAGTGTAATTTTAAAGTAGGACTAACCAAAAATTTAATTTATTGGCTATTCAAAATTCACGTGTTCTGAATGAACACACGGTAATTAACGCATTATCTTTATAGGGTCACTAGTTCAGAGATATCACAATGTGCTGTGCAGATACTTATGTGATAAACAGTGAATGTCTGAGTAGCGACGTAGGGAGTTGTTTGTGGGCTAATATGACGCCCTTTTATTTATTACTGTGTTTTATTATTACAAGGTATGGATAAACGTAGATGATTGTGATACGTTGTATAATTGTGTACGTACTTAGTGTTGCATGCATCTCTTAAATCGTAGCATTGTGAACTGTAATCCATAAGTTAAAATATGGAGAAGAAATTATAATCATCTTATCAATAAAAAGTAAATAATAAAAAAGCAAACAGCTCGCAGTAGTTAAGTTACCTATGTGTAGGTATTGTGTATTTATTTGACCCAGGAGAAGGTTAAAAGCATATAACTATATCGATAAGTATATACCTCTGTATATATATGTCGAACGTAAATCATTGTTATGTGAACAATAACCAGTAACGAAAAAAATTAAATTCAGTGATCAAGGGCATCATTTTAGGATACCCAAAACCAACCAAGTGCACACGAAATTTCCGAACCATACATTGATATACTTATGTATGGTACATTGATATACATATGTATGGTACTTTCGCAATAAAAAAACGAGAAACACTAAAAATAGAAGTTTTGATAGATTGCAAAAAAGTAAATGTATATAGATATATTGTAAACAAGTAGCTAACATGACGCGGTCACCCATTCAAATACTGACCGCGCCCTACGTTGCGTCCTCAAAAGTAGAGCAAAAATAACCAAAAAGTCACGTTTTTTTTTCATGTGTTGCCTTTAATTTTTATATTTATTTTGTTTCTTTAATTTCTTGAGCGAATTTTATAACGATCGGTTACAAAAGCTTTAAAAATGGGGCTATCTTTTCTATCTTGAGAGAGATATCTACAGTTGCAATAATCGCGTGGCGTGAGCAATGTAGACTGCCGTTTCACACACAGCTTTTTAGAACGGACTAACGGACGTTTTGCTGTGTAACAAAACATTGGCGTACATAGGATCTTCTAGTTTAAACTAAGCATGGCCGCTTTTTAAGTTGATCTAGATTTTTTTTTTAAAGCAAGACGGCTTGTAGATGTAACTCATGAAGGCTTTCAAGCTAGAATATTTCTATGATAGAAGAATTCGCCATCAATATTAGTAAGGAATAATGATTAAGGTTCATTTCATAGGGTACCGATGTATCTAAGTGATGTAATGTGCGAAAAAAATTGGTTAAAAATTTATTTGCTCCAGTGTTTACGGAAGAGTAGCGGTAGACGTTTTATCTGAAGCAGATCTGAACAAAATTCACGATGCTAGTAAAATTGATCCAATCAGGATAGAAGACCACGATGACGAAGTAACCGACGAGAGACTGCTACGGGTGATTCCAGTTGTAAAGAAGCTGTGCCACGCGGATGATGATAACAATATCGTCAGTGATATTGAACCCTGTGACGATACCATTAAGATAGATAATGGAACGGCATTGATCCTCACGCCTCTCATAGAGCAAGGCCGAGTGGATGAAGCGAGGAACGCTTGCAGAGTCGATCGTTCTTTATTTTTGGGTATAGACAGTTACTCTGGGTTTCTGACGGTGAATAGTACTTACAAGTCTCATCTGTACTTCTGGTACTTTCCATCGTTCACGAAGCCTGTCAATGAGACGCCGTGGATCATCTGGCTGCAGGGAGGGCCGGGTGCCTCGAGCTTGGCGGGACTGTTCGATGAAATCGGACCGTTCAGTGCTAATGATGGGAATTTGAAATGTGAGTTCTGTAGAGTCCTTTTTAATATTACATACCTGAACACCTACTCCGATGATTACCTACCTACCAATACATAGTAGGTAGGTTTTTACCTATATACGTACATATAATCAGTATAAATTACATAAGTAATTTATATGAGATTATATATAAGATTATATACATAGTATACATAAGTAATTTATACTGACTATTATAAGTACCCTTATAACAAGAATTCTTATGTAGCATACCTTCCTTGATATCTGTGGTATTTGTATGAGCAATACAGACGATAAACCAGATAAATAGATGATCAATAAGAAGTAAGTAGATCAAATACTTAACTGTCCTTGTCTTATCTGTAGGTATAGTTTTGTATTAAACTTTGCTTGATAAATGAACAAAAATATTAAATATTATTTTTATTGATGGCTCTCGGCACAGGATAATTACATTTTAGTCACTATTGTAGAAATATGCACTTATGAAGCTATTCAATAATGATGATCTTGCAGTCAACCCTCACACGTGGCTGATGAACCACTCGCTGGTGTTCATCGACAACCCCGTCGGCACTGGCTACAGCTTCACGGAACACGAGGATGGCTATGCACAAGATATGGCTACTGTGAGTTTTAGTTGTAGAGTTTTTTGTTTCCTTACCATCGAATTATGAGGGCTAGTCTCCGTTGAGATTGGTCGCCCCGCTGCGCTGCCGCGCCCGTAATTCGGCTAGAAGGACATCATCAATGAGTGATTGATTAAAACTTTTAGCTTAAATTTTCTTGTTTCTTATATTAGTGACATTAAATGATGTCCCACAAATTTTCATTTCGGCGGGACTCGAACCCGCGTCCGTCCCTTAATACGGGACTGCGCTAACCAACTACGCCACGAAATCAAGTACCTACCCGACGAGTCGAAATCTTTGGACCTCCTGTGGAACTTACTCTAGCGCCCCCATTAGCTGCTACACCTACAGGGAAAAACAATTTTTTTGATGAACCCATGTGCGAGGGCTCACACAAAGTAAATAACATAAACCTTAGAATTCTTATATTATTGGTTGCGTTTACATAACAAAATAGTCGAAATTTCTTGAATGGGATAATTTTTGTATAAATAACAGAAATTCCTACACCTAACACAAAACATCTCTACATACACTATTTTTCACAATTCTTGAAGCGGATAATGGCCACAACGAAGGTAGATGTAGTCATGGCGAGCTTTACAACAAAGCGTTTCATTATAGTACGGCAAGCACCTCCACATAGCACTCAAACAGCTGGTACAAATATTCCCGGAGCTGCGAGTCGCGCCTCTCTACGTGGCCGGGGAGTCCTACGCCGGGAAGTACGTGCCTGCTTTAGGCATGGAGATTCATAAGCATAAGGAGACGCCTGGCACTGATATTAACTTCAAGGTAAGTTTGTATCAAATGTTGTTGTGTATTTTCTTGTATCCGTCACTGATAACAGAGATTGGGATCTGGGGAGTGAGTCTATTTGACGTCAGTAACGAGACGTGATCGTCTCCTTTTTCCATAAAATTTGGTACAGCGCCTCTATGCGGAGGTACGCAACTTCCATAAAAAATGAGATACCACGATCACGTCTCGTTAAACCTGTGTAGGGCCATGGATACAGGAATTTCAGCGATTAAGGTCGCTTACATACAAGTTTTTTGAAAACTGATAGGTATTTTTTAATTGAATATCACATCACAGAAATCAGAAGCCAATAACTTTATTTCCCCAGCCTTACAAAATAAGAACTAAGTCAAGTCCAGTTTTAAACTATCAATTATTATAAAATAAGAAATAAAGTTTTGTTGATTTTCGAAGTGAAGAGAATCAAGCTTTCACATTTATAATTAACGTAGTAATGTATGATTTTCCAGGGCCTCATCATCGGCAACGCCTACATAGAACCAAACATGATAACGCAGCTGGTTCGATCCTTCTATAACTTTGGTATGCTGGAGCAGGAAGAGGTCGAGATCCTCCAGCCATTGGTTGACGTCTTCCGAGCGGATGTAGCAGCTAACAGGAGCATAGAGGCTAAAGATGTAAGGAAATCTACTTTTAGGGTAGTCCATCAAACCAAAAAGAGGGTATAGGTATGCTTGTGACCATAGAAACGTTTAACTTTTAAAGTGTCGTATTGGAGCCGAGTATATTCGATCAAGCGTAACCGAACCAAGCGTGACGATTGAGTTGAGTTTCGTCACTGTTCAGAAAATGTTCGCATGAAGAAGTTTTTAATTCATTTTATGAATAATAATTATTTGGCGTGTTTTAAAAAAACGATAAACCGACCTTAAATTCCCTCACTTTTACACTTATTTTAAGTTTTGCGGGATAAATGCTAATCCCCTGGGGACAAAAATTTTATGGGACCCCTTCGGGATTATTTTCTAAACAATAGTGAAAGAATTTTCAAAATCGGTCCATGAATGGCGGAGATATCGCGTAACATAGATACAAAAAAAAAAACATACAGACGAATTGAGAACCTCTTCCTTTTGAAGTCACATAATGTACCTCTTTGTTTTCAGAAATGGGGCAAACTTGTTTCATTAGTGCTAGGCATGTCGAGTCAGAGACAGGCCTACAACTTCCTATCTGACGATTTGCTGATCGGGAGGTTCGTTCCTTTTCTGTTGAAACCTGAGGTAACTAACTACAAACATTACAATAACTAATAGTCAAGGTCGGCATGTTCAAATGATTGAAATAACCTTTCATATAGTAACTGTTAAAAAAAAGTCAGGGGAAAGCACTCTCTGATCCCTCCATGTTAATTGAGCCAGTTGGACCAGTGATCTAACGAAGATGACTTTGCCAGAGGGAAAGCGAAGACATGGCAGTATGGCTTCCGCTGGGACTAGGCCTATGTTCAAATTGTAGACTATTATTAGGTATAGCAAACAATAGTTCAAGAATTAAGAATCAAGAATCGTAAACTTTTTATTTCCATAAGTATAATCACTGTATATTACTTCATCATCATATCAGCCCATACACGTCCACTGCTGGACATAGGCCTCCCCCATACGACGCCACAAATATCGGTCCTGAGCCGCCCCCATCCATCGACTCCCTGCGACCGCTACGATGTCGTCGGTCCATCTAGTCGATGGATATTATTTAGAACAGGTCAAATTATTAAAATGAAACACATTTTGATTTCCGTTTTTTCGCTAAGTAAAGTAAAGAAACTGAAAAAAAAAACTCTAAAGTAGCCTGTTAGTTGCAATTTTTCGAGTTAGAGCAAAACCCGACCGAAGCTTTTTAGATCTGTTATTTTGTAGTAAGCCTTTTTGCTCTCAAAGGTTTCCAAAATTTCGCAAAGCGTGATTCTCGCGGTGAACGCACCGAAGAAAAATAATGAAATTCTGGCAATCCGTTTGACTTGGCGCGTATAAAGAGCCAGACAGAAGTTGCTTAGGATTTCAATGCGCAAATTCTAAAATTGTATTTGTTCTATCCGGTATCTACTGGGTAGCGTATACCTAGTATTTTTACCTCTTTTGTTAAATTAAAAAAGTTCCTGGCTCTTTATTACCTTGTATAGTTGTATAGAACAGAAATAATAGGGAGTGCAATAATAGGCTGTGCACGCATACCACAGTGTGTGTTTGAGTTCACACTTATGCTCTAAGTATTACATGTCCTCTGCACATGGATGTACTCTGCACATGGATGGCTAACCTACATTGAGGCTGACATAGCCTAAACTATAAATGTATTTTTGTATTGTTTAGATAAAAAGAGCTCTACATGTAGGCGACATAAAGTTCTCTTTTGTAAACACGACTGTGAATAGTCAGCTGGCGCCGGATTTCTTGAGCAGTTCCAAGCACTTGTTAGAGGAGCTACTGAATACCTACAGGGTGTTGGTGTATTGGTAAGTAGATTAGGAAAAAGACAATACAATACAAATACTTTTTAATGCACCCTAAGAAAATTAAGGGAAAAGACAAATAAACAAGTATTAATAAAGAAATTTTTAATTAAAAAAAATAGAAACAAGTTACAACCTAAGTATTATCAGGGTATTTAGTATGTTTGTCTCATTCTCATAACTATTCCAAACAAAGTTCTGAAGTCAAACTTTCTGCTTTCGAGTTTTCCATCCTTTGTTAACTGGACTATAAGAGTATAGTAAAAATTGTGATTCAACTCAAGAAAACTTATTGAAACCCTAAAGACCTGTGTAAAAAATTCTAGGGTTTAAATCACTTTAATCTGTCGGTATTTTACCTTGATTTGTGTTTTTTGTGCAAATGTATGCCGAAATACTCTCTCTAATACTCTTTTGACGAAATTGAGTATTAATTTTACTTATTTACGTTTAAGTACACGTCTCGTCACGGTTTAATAGCGCCCGAAGAAAGTGGAGGTTCTGAGCAGGTGTAAAACGGTGTAAAAATATAAAAATCGACTTCTGCGCATCAAGGTCAGCGCTATTAAACCGTGACGAGACGTGTACCTTGAAATATTGGAAAACACAAATCTTGTATCCAAGTGTCCTGTAAGGTCTACAGGCACTAACACTTAGATATACCTATAGCAGCGTGGGATTCAATCGTACCTACCTAGGTAGGTATACAGCCAAACACGAGTTATATTATAATTTTGTTTCTGTTTATTGAGTAAGTAGGTACACGGTACAAGTTCACATTCACTTAGGTACTTATTATTAGTCCAGATTCAGTAAGTAACTAGATCGCGGCGTATTTACGCGGGCGCGTTCGTTGCGCGGAGAGACGTGCGCTCGACCCGGAGTTCGTTAACCACTGCCGTTCGTTCCTTCTGTTCATCTGTTGTGTCTGTCCGCCACATCTTGTTGCCGCGCGCGGCCGCCTGGCGGCGCCAGCGCCGTGGCGCTGTTATGACTTGTAGTGGGGTAATTTCTCAGGTCCGCACTAAGGATTTTGCAGGGCCGTATTTAGCGTTGAGTTCGATTCCCGGAATTTAGAAATCTTTTATTTATTCGCCAATATAGAAGTGAAGTAGCATGCCACATACCTATTTGATATTCATGGTAGTAAATATATAGATAGAAATTTAGTGTTAGTAATAGTTACTATGATAGTTTAAAAACTTTGATTATAACATCGTTATGTTTTCAGCGGTCACCTAGACCAGATGCTCCCATGCGTTATGACCTCAGAGCGTCTTCGTCTGTGGAAATGGAGTAAATCTAACGAGTTCATAGAATCCTGGAGGTTACCGTTCTATCTTGGTGCAAACCTGGCAGGGTAAGCGTCACCTACTTTTACATAAAACCTCAAGTCTATCGAAGTAACGTAACATATTTGCCTCACAGTCAACAGCTCGCACGGCTACCTAAGAATTTATCGATTATTTAACCGACTTCAAAAAAGGAGGACGTTCTCAATTCGGCTGTATATTTTTTATGTTTGTAGTTTTTAGTAAAACTGTGTCGCAGACACCCACCCTCCTCACAGACAGGGTGTTCCACTACATCATTTTGATGAAAATATGAAATTATTAGATACATGCGCTTTACAATCCACTGTTAAGTACCCTTGTGTACCTACCTACCTATGAATTCAGTGGTTCTACTTCTATAGTTTTATACTCGGTATATAGTATAAATAGTGGTGGTCGACGACGGAAGGGGTGACAAAGGTGAATATTTGTTGTATTTGACGACCGATGCGGGGCGCGGCGGGCGAAGATCCGTCTGCGACGAAGGAGGTTGCGGGTTCGATTCCCGCCTTTGGACAAATGTTTACGATCTGCAAATATTATTTTCGTTTTGATCCCAGAAAAGAGCAGTGTTTCCGTGGGATGATTTAATCATTCGAATGCAAACTTAATTACCGCTGGTAACACCGCGCTGTAGTATAGTACCTATAGGTATAGTAATAATATTCCCTTTACAGATATCACAAAACAGGCGGCAACCTAACCTGGGCAGTGGTCCGAGGCGCGGGTCACATGGTGCCTCTGGACCAACCCGCCTCGTCCCAGCTACTCATAAGCAAGTGGACCCACAACCTACCTCTTACGAAACTGTCACCACTCTCCTTAACAACACACCCGGAATTCCTACGGAAGCATGTGCAACAAATGATTGCTAATACGAACAATCAAACTAGCAACACTAGTGTTGCCTACAATCAAACTAGCAACACTAGTGTTGCGAACAATCAAACCTTCGTTGCAAAAACGAATCTAACTACTGAAAATAACACCATTTTTAAGACGAATAAAAATAGTGATAAAAGCTTAATTTTTAAGACCAATGAAACAAGTGAAAATAGCATTACTTATACGAAGAATGAATCTAGTGAAAATAACTTAATTGATACTACGAATCAGACGAATGATGTAGGGGATCAAACTATTGTTGTATATATGTGACAAGGTATGGATTAAATTATTAAATATGTTTGTAATGAGATTTTTAGTTTTATGGTCTCCCTCTTATTCGTTTAAAGTGCTCCCTTAATTATTGAAACACTAGAACTGGCTTTCTGGAAAATTCTTACGACGGCATGTGCAGCAAATGATTGCTAATAGGTACGAACGATCAAATTATCAATAACACTAGTGATGCGAACAATCAAACTAGTGTTCAAACTTTCGTTCCTAAAACGAATCCAACTAGTAAAAATAACTAGTGAAAATAGCACCATTATTGTTAAGCCGAATAAAATTTGTGACATTAGCACTATTTTTAACCCTAGAAAGATAACTTGTGCCTCAGAGGTGCACGCGCGATGTATTTTCCGACGTGACCTGTTCTTCCTAACCTACTCAGTAGTCGGTCTACAATATCTTGAGAAGTCTGTTCCTATGCGGTACAAGCATACTTTGGCAATTATGGAGAGTTGATGCGCTCGAGAAGCGCATGTTTATCTTTTGTGTAACTTTTAGCCTCAGTTAGCAAATAACATGTACTCTAGAACTCTTTAGGTACTAAGTTATCACGAATAGTAGATGCATTCTAGTAGAAGATGAAAATACAATCTTTGTTGGCTCGAAAACAGAAAAGCAACGGTGATGAACCTCTAAAGAGCGCCAGCGGGATATACGTTATGTATGATCAGAAAACATGCAGAGTGATTTTGACAAATGAATATTGGTACTTTACATAGACTATTTATTTATTTATGTAGGTATATTTTAGTAGGTTTATATTTATTTATATGTTATTATTATTCGGTATTTATAATGTTTCATTGGTACACCCCCTGCCTTTCTTAAATTAACAATTCTTTCCATCTAAAGGTTGCCTGGAAGAGATCGCTTCTAAGCAATAAGGCCGTCCATTGTACTTGTCCTATGTAACATCTCTCTGTAATGTTGTTTTTCTGGTGTACAATAAAAATTTTTTGTATTGTATATAAAACCTGGCTATTAGGTATTACGAAAGGGGTAAAGCCGTCTGGGTATGTACCTTTCTTTCCCCATATTATATATATATATATAAAGAGGTATGTCGTTTCACCGCTTTGCCATCGCCGACACAACTGGTAATTTTAATCTATGGTGTGGTAGCGTTGTTCATAAAAACATGGTGATCACATTTGAAAATATTTAAATTAGTATATTTTATTTACTGTAAAGTTTATGTTAAAACAATTTACGGTGGATTATCAACGGATAAGTATAAAAATAATGTTAATATCCAAAGAGAAATAAATTAGCTTCGCTGACATTAAAATTGCTCATTTGCGTGCGGCAACACGTAGGTTAAAATCATTATTTGAGCCTATTGTTGGAATCTCATCGTTTTGAAAATGAAATTGTATAATCTTATGATTTTTTTGGGGTGAGTCTTGCACCATATTTTAGAATAGCTGCTGCCCGCGGCTTCGCACGCGCTTTTCATGTACCCTATGTCCGTCCCCGGGATACCATCTATCTCCCTGCCAAATTTCATTAAGATCCGTTCAGCCGTTTAGGCGTGAAAAGTGAAAAGGTAACAGACATACAGATATACAGAGTGACTTTCAAATTTATAATATTAGCAGGGTTATATTTTTATATCAACTGCAATAGAAAGTAAGTTCTTTGACATAAAACAACTGCTTGTTTTTTTGTTTTCTGCGCAACACAATCAGAAGGGTCAACAAATGAATCAAAAATTTTTTTGAGTTCAGAGAGATCATGAGTTAGATAACAGGGTTAGATAATTATCCGTCTATCTTACATGCTTAGTACTATACATAGTTACGATAGGTAGTATTATTATACAGGTTGTTTCTTTGAGAAATGCGGTGATGGCCAGTCGCCACCACGAGAGTTAGAGAAAAGTCTAACTATGCTTCAACTATTTAGGCCTCCATCAAATCAAGTATTTGATAAATCCATTTCTATTTACCAACACAACATCTCAATCAAAAGATGAATGGAATTCTACTTTCAAAAATTCTAATATCAAAACTTTTTTAGTTTGCAAGTAGCACCACAGTACCCCGCTAATAAGACAGAGTGAGTTTTACACATAACGACCAAAAAGTTTGAATATTATTGTTTTCTTTTAGATCGAGGCAATGACTTCTTTCACGAATTTTCTCTAACTTTCGTGGTTTCCTATTTAGCCAACACCGCCTTTCTCAAAAAACCAACCTATAAAATTTGTTATAATATGTAGATTCAGATTCAGATTATTTATTGGCAACAAGATTACAGGTCTAATCATCTACATTCTTACTTAAATATACTTACTTATACTATATATATGTATGTATGTAGGTACCTTCTAATAATAAAAAAGTCATTTGTTTAATTTTCTAAAATCTGGAATTATTGTATTGTGCTGCAATTAGGTTACCTAGTGTATAGCTACAATTAACAAATATATTAATATTTTTTTCAGTTTTTTGTCCATTGCCGCAGCGTCTATGGAATTCCTCGCCAATTTAGCCAACCGTGGCCTGGCCGTTGAAGCCAACACCGATACGTATTCCAGCATAGGTGACAGTATACCCATCTTTGGGAAACCCTTGCAAGAGGGACTCAAACTCTTCACTGGCCCGTTCTTACAACAAAGAAATAGGGGGTATTAAGCCGCGACTGCGCCTTTGACTGTTCCTGTATTTAATTCGATATATCTATCGAATAAAATATATCTGTGAAAACGTTTTCTTTTACCATGTAAATAAAGGTTCACCACACTAATGATCTCAAAAAAAAAAAAAAATTTGTGTGTGTCTCCTTTATCTGCTGTCTCGTCTTAACTGACGAGAGAGAGGCCCTCTGTGGCGCGTAGATTAATTTTTGATTCCCACTACAAGAGGTGAAATGTTTTTCATGAATGTCTTGTATTTGTGAAATTGGGATCCGCGATCTTATCTAGTATAGTCAGAGGTTCAGAGCACTTTTTACAGGTTTCACTTATTATTCTTAATGACTCCATTATGAATGTAAGCGGGTTAACTACGAACCTATAGTTTGAGTTGGAAGAACACTAATGGGATGAAATATTGGTGTTCTTCCAGCACAAACTAGGTTCGAATTAATTATGAATTTAAGCGGGCTAAGCATAAATTCATAATGAATTCGTCAAACTACGAAAGTTTTTATAATGTGTATGACTCATTTGCTTCTACAAACCTGGGTACAATATTTGGGTGTCCTTGCGTTCTACAAACAGAACAAAAAATTGGTTCCGCAAGTCCCTTTCTAGTGATCGATCAACCGGTGACAGGCCTTATGAAACCTGTCGAGTGCTTTTGATTGTTTAAAATAAAAAATTATATTACTATATTCTCTATTGCACACTTAGGTATATCGATGGTAGAAAAAATACAAAAACAACTTCAAAACTAAGTTACAAGTGGCGGTCTTATCGCTCAAGAGCGATCTCTACTAGACAACCGATATAATATAGGATCGTTGGTTAGCTTAGGTACCTACTAGGCATCTGTGTGCTCATAAAAAATTATAAATAATATACATATCTTTACTTATATACATACATAGGGAGACAGTATGCTTTCAATGACAACAGGATAAATAGTGCTCCTTCAACATGGTTTTGAATAGTGGTAGCGACTTTCCTCGCCTCACCGAGACTGGCAATGCGTTCCATAGTTCACCCGGGCAGTAAAAGAATGGGCGAAGAAGGAAGTAGAGTGGACAGGTACTTGAAGCATAAAAGTTTCAGAAGAGCGCAGAGGAAGAGCGTGAGAATGATGGAAAAAGGTAAAAAGCTCTTGAGATAAAGGGGGGCAGAGGCGTGAAATAAGATGTGTACGTAGGTGAGTACTAGAATTCTGTAAAAGCCATCTGTTAAAGGCCTATCATCTCCAGCGGTAACCTATAAGTATGAACACTTTAACATCGGAGACGTACTGATAATATATAAGGAAAACGCCTGTTGGCTCTACATCGTCGGTAACAAAGTATTAAGTTCGTACCTTCGGTGATTTCGTTCGTCCAAGATTCATACGATGATCATCTCTTTAATTATCTAATCAATAATCGAATCTATTGTCTAAGTCAATTGAGTAAGAGAAATAACTATTAGACAAAAGATGACGCTGCTAACTAATCAAATAAATGAATCATGGTGGACAATACACACAGCATCATCTATCCCAAGCTAAGGAGAGCTTGTGTTATGGGTACTAGATGACTGATACACTTAATACAATATATTACATAGATCGTTTTTTACGGTTCCGTTCCTCAAAATAAAAAAAGGAACCCTTACAGGATCACTTTGTTGTCTGTCTGTCAATCCTCTTTTCTCAGGAACGCGTGGACCTATCGAATTGAAATGTACATTAAATACCTACTCAAATCCATAACCTCTTGGAGCCGTGATATAAATAAATCTTCTAAATTAATCACTAAACACAATTCTAAACTAATAACGCAATCAAAAGTTACAGCCGTTTATTTTCTAACATAATTTTAAGTCATCATCATCATCATCATCATCAGCCCATACACGCCCACTGCTGGACATAGGCCTCCCCCGTACGCGACGCCACAAATAGCGGTCCTGAGCCGCCTCCATCCATCGACTCCCTGCGACCGCTACGATGTCGGCGGTCCATCGAGTGGATGGTGTCCCATGTAGGATTTGCCATAATCACCACGCTTGGCAGGCGGATTGGTGATCGCAGTGTTGGTGTTTAAAAATACTCAGACGGAAGCTGCTGCCCTTCCTCTGGTAGGTTCCCTTAGTCGGCTCTTACGACATCCACGGGTTGAGTTGGATGGGTCGATATTCGTACGCCGCGGCCCCACGGCACAAAAACTAATTTTAAGTAAGAGCTTGGAATTACGGCCTTTAAATAGCATTGGAACTAAATTAACTTGGAGAGATAATAATTAATTATTAACAAAGAAAATAACAATCAAATAATATAAACAAATTAAACTAGTACATATTTACAATTGAGCTAACTGCAGACTGTTGCAAACAATCTACAGATAGCTCAAATTGTCCTTATCAATACCAGTCGGAAGCGTCCCCAAGACGCTGGCTGCATTGCCCCGCTGTATGGCAATGGTAATGCGCTGCGCCAGATACTCACCAGCTCTCGGGTCACGTGTCGCTTCGACCCGGAGCTCAGATAATTTTTTGAAAACTCGGAGAGCCTCGGTACACCACGGACCTACGGTCTCGACTCCAAGGGGCCCTTAGAGTCGACCCTAGGTCCGTGGGCTCCCCTTCCCTTGATAAGGGGAGCAAATGCGTACGCTCTGTCGAGACTTGCATATTTGCGCCTCTTGAGATCCTCTGCCAAATCTGCCTCCGAACCAGCCATATTCAATTTTCTAGTTTTTCTCCGGCTGGGTTACCCGGATTTAGGGATTTTTAACTGTCCGTACCTCAATAACTAGAAGGCCTATAGTTTTGAAATTCAAACATATTATAGTTGAGGATATTTTCTAATGCATCACTAGACAAAAACAAGATTGGTGACATTTCACCCGATCAAAAAAAATGTCAAAGTTACCTCTAAATGAAACTTTAAATGATCACTGTGAATAGAAAAATGAATAAAATGACACAAATTATATACCAAAACATTGCAAACGTTATTACGCAGTACATCACTAGAAAATATTTTTATATGTCATACAAATATTTTTCAAAGCACCTAAATAACTACAAAATCGTGCTCGGCTGTCTGCGCACCGTCTTGCTTCTTGCTTGCGTCTTGCAAGTGCTGGGCTCACCTCGCCTTAACGCTTTTACTGTTTACTGAGTGTCAGCGGCACGACCCGCATAGGGGGCGCGGCGCGGCGGCGCGGCGGCGGCAGCGCGGGCGGTGTGGCGCGCGGCGGTGACCGATGCGGCCGACTCCGAATGATGAAATAGAACTACTAAATCCACATGTGCGTCTTTATATATCCCAAAACAGCGGCAATGCTGTACAAAAAATTAGGGCAAAATTTGACTTGTCTAGGAGCTTATTTTGTAAGCATAAAGAAAAAAGTTATTGAAATCTGAAAGGTAGAGCAACTCTAAATAATGTATCGACATACCTACCTAGCTTACCTATCATTATGTTTCCATACAAGAGTAGATTTTTTATTGATATTTCTAGGTAGGTAATTAGTTCTCGTATGAAATACTTTGTGATTTCATACCAGACGGAACAACTGATGCAGTATGTATGCGATGTTGAAACGTTTTTTAACGTTGCATACATACATACATACATACTCTCTTCATACACACTTCGCAACTGATAATTTAGTTAGGGCAAAAAGTCGTTAGTCGGGTCATTGGGACTTGTACGTACAGGCTGCATCTAACTGGCTGTCTTTATTGTACACCACGAAGAAAACATTAAAAATAGACATTACATAAAACATGTACAATGGGCGGCCTTATCGCTTAGAAGCGATCTCTTCCAGGCTTTAATATTCAAGGTATGTATATATACAGAATACAGAATTTATTTATTACACCAAATAGTAACATACATACATACTTATCTCTGTTCAAGAGTCCAAGATATTTTATGTCAACAAAGGTATTCATGAATGAAAACTTCACAAAAACTGGTTACCTACCCACAATAACAAAAACAATAAGGTAACAATGTATCCATAACACAGGCCAATAAAATTTAACAAACACTCCTAACCAGAAACCAGACTATAGTTTTCCGAAAGATTTTTGATTACTTATAATGAGATCAATCAACTGTGTAGTGTCTATGGATTTTCAGACATAGGAAAATCCACACACAAAAAAGTTTTTAGTAAACTCAACGTAATTTTAAAGAAAAAAACTGGTACTTTACTGGTACTAGACAGATTTTAGGAGGAAAAAGGAGCCAATGGCTACGCTACGCGACCTCAAAAATTAGCAAAAATTGTGTTTTTTGATATATAAACATTCTGAGAGCAATTCTGTAGCCAGATTCGGATCCAGCACATCGGAATCCTTCGCACACACATATATATATATATATAGTCTGGTTTCTGGGTAAATAATTTGTCGGCCTGTTTAGTTTGAGAACGTTTTCGCGTAAGTTTTGATGAAAAATTAACGAGAAATTATATTAAACCATTAAGGTACCTAATGAAAATACGTCATACCGATTTGAGGGCAATCTTTATTCTGAATAAACACACAGGCGCCGATGCAAAGAGAGGGGAGCATCGTAAGCTCTTAAATTCTACGAC
The DNA here is from genome assembly GCA_947859395.1 of Eupithecia insigniata. Taxonomy (NCBI): domain Eukaryota; kingdom Metazoa; phylum Arthropoda; class Insecta; order Lepidoptera; family Geometridae; genus Eupithecia; species Eupithecia insigniata. The sequence goes on along the minus strand of OX401996.1, from coordinate 13,921,527 downwards.
CAATGTCTGCTGCATAGTTAGCGAAACTAGAGTCTACAGAGGAGAGGTGAGAGGTGTCCATAACAGGTATTATTACCTGTGCGAAAACTAGAAAATCCAACAACGCACTCCAAAATCCAAGGCGAATACGGTTCTTTCTTACTTGTTACTTGTTTCTGGACTGGTTTCCGCAACTAGGCCACAGGTGAGCCCTTTTTGCGTGTCGGGTGGGGTGCTATTTTAATCACCCAATGTCTTCCAGGAAAGCCAGCAGCTCGCTGACGCCGGTGCATGCCTCCCTGGGCGTTCTTGGTGCCCCGAGGTGTTGTAGTCTTTGAGTAGCTACGCTATTGCACTTTACAAGCACACGCGCGGCCGTCTCCTCTGCATTCATGCACCCTCTGCATAGGGTCCGTGATACCCAAATTAAAAAGGTGTTTGTTAAGCATGTAGTGTCCTGTGACTATACTACGGAATACGGTTCAATTTGAGTTTCAAAACGGACGACAGATGAATGAAGCGATGAATGAAAATACCAAAAATTGTTTCGAACTTCTGTTATTCTTCCGTTCAATATTTCTTTGATGTTGTTTTACCCCCTTTGTTTACAAAAAATATCTAGGATTTTAGAACAGAGTATATTATATATGTATGGGTATTACAAAAAGACGGTAATTCTAGGGATCCTATACATAAAAGACAATAGTGACTAGTGTTACAAATATGTACTTACACACACTGCCTAAATTATTATTTATTTTCTTCAGGTTAAATCAGAGCACAATCGAAAAGTTTATTTACGATATCCCTTTCAAATATTTTATAATAATAATGAGAACGTAACTCGAGATGAGAACGAGACTCTACCACAACGCAACGGAACGCAGTCGGTTCGCGCTAACCATGCTGGTAAGACGTGTGCTTTATTTTTTACGTTTTATTTGTATTTGTTAGTAACTTCAATGAAAAATATGTGCAAAATGAAATACATCTGTGGATTGCTGCTGTTTCTAAGGTAAGCGAGTATTTTATCTTTATATAATTATGAGATTTTAGCTGATATTTGAGTACGGTGTTTAAATTAAAGCATTGTTTGTTGATATTTCCCAGAATATGATAAGCGTGAAACTAGATTAAAATGCAGTGCATAAGTTGCATGTAGTTTTTACTATCTTATTGTATGTATAAGTACCTACATAAATTTACGGTTAGGAAGTAGGTAACACACAATACATCCTACTTATGTACATTTATTGAATATAAAAGCTTGTGTGAATGTTTGTTACCACGTATCTCCGTAACTACTCAAGTTATTTAGATAAAATGTTGTATGTAGATAGTTTAAGTTCTAGAATAGCTATATCATAGCTAATCTAATTTTGAAAAAATACTTTTTGACGGGATTAATTATGGTGGTAAAGTTTGTCTGGAAAATTATTATTCCATGGTTCGATTTACTCAAAACTCGGTATAAATAAACTATAAAGTAAATAAGTAACAAATATTTATATCTTTTTTCGAAAATCACCCTTTAAACAGGGTCGCAAATTTAGTATCAAAGATTTTATTCCTGAGTTCGATTCGGTCAAAACTGGATACGCGGGCAAAGCTGCGGGGCGCAGCTAGTGGTAGAATCAAATTTAATTACATAGATTTTCTTTTATTTGAAACTATTCGTTAAGAAACGAGAAATAGTGTAAATAGTAGAAAAAAACGTATGCTAAAAAATCTAACTGCTCACCTACATTTACCACACTTATAAAATATACACTGTAAAATAGACAGAGAAAAACAATTTTTCTACCGTTAGGTACAAAAATAGTTTTTCCTTAATAGTTAGGCACATTTTCATAAAAAAAGGAAAATGTTTATAAATTGCTTAGGCTACGGTTATTATGTACCGTAATTGTTGTGCCAACAGACTTCTAAAAATTTTACACAAAAGCTGAACGCCATAAAGGCACTAACTACTTTTATAGGTACCATAAAATACGCTCAAATTATGGGTAATTTTCAGTTATAAATAAATCTATTGCTACTCATGTACGAACATAAAGATATATGACCAGTTATATTGTAATTATTTCATACATGAGTTTATATTTGATCCCACTTGAGATAAATTATGTATGTGTTTCCAGGTTCTTCGTAATTATAGGCCCGAGACAAAATACTAATTTCATGTCCCTATTAGAAGTTAGTATTTTGTCTAGGAACTTCATCTATACACTAGCCAATCTCGATTTAGAATGTTTGTGAACAAACCACGGCACAAATACGGACGGACGGGTATTTGTCCTTATGAAAAATAGCACTAAAATACCACTAACATTTTTGCCAAAATTTAATTAGTTTTATTCGGAATCGCCTAAAAAAATGCCATATTTCTTATTTCAAATTGTTATAAGTGAATTAATAAGAATTATGGCATTTTTGTAGGCAATTGCGAATATGTACTTATCTAACTCAATTTTGGCAAAAATGCTAGTAACTGCACTTTTCATAAGTAGGGCAAAATAACTATAAATATCTTGTTTAGCTTTGAGTTTCAGTTCACGTTGTTTACAATCATTCTACATCGAGTTTGACTAGTGTATAGAGCCTACTCCACTCCTACTCTAGAAACTCTACATTGTGAGACTTGGTGCAAAGGAAATAGCGAGACGTCCTTCTTTGTAAAAAGTTTATCAGTACCAAGAACGTACTTTGCACCAGGTACTTGCGTATTTTTCATTATTATCCACATTTTTTCATATTTTCTCAGAATGAATTGAATGAAATATGAGTTTCAGGATAGCGGAAATCACACAGGTATACGAGATAACAGTGTTTATTGAGAAAATCTTTGTCGTCTGTGAAAAAATACACGGTGACAATAATCACTAATTAGCCTTTATTAATTGCACTTATTATGTCTGAGGAGAGTTTTTCACATACCACGGGGAAGTACCTAAAGTCAGCTTGCTTATTGAATTACCAAGTTTATCTCCAGGAAAAATATTTTCGAATAAGTATTTAATAGTTATTTGTTAAGCAAGGCAGCAAAGACGGTTTTTGGTGCGAGTACTAATCCTGGGGGCCTACTCGGAAAAGGAAAATCGAAGTTTCTTTTTCGTGTTCGTGCAAAATAAACTCTTATGTCCATTGCATAAGATTAGCGTTTCCACGAAAAAGAATCAGAAACTTCGATTTCGTTTTTAAGAGTACGGGCCCTGAGCATAGCGACGGTTTCATAGGTACGAGATGCAAAATAACTTTGCTACCGAGTGAAACACACAATTTTTTACCTCACTACAGCGAGGAAAACGCTAGGTACACCTAGCGTTTTCCTTTTTACAAAAAAACAGATTATTTATTAAATTAGTGTTTATTCATTTTACAAATTAAAATTACTGCACTTGGTAATATTGATAGCTACTTTTTTTTGGAACTGTTATGCTTGTGTTTGTCACTTGTGTACTATTACTACATAAATTATTTGGCTTGCGGAACATTGCTCAATTTCATTGGCAGGCGATTCAAACGATTTTCTATCGTTTCTTTAGAAGTTGATGGACGATTCCAAGGATCTGGGCAAGACTGTTTTAAAGTTATGCCTCGATGCCCTTGCATATTTTAGACTTATTTTCTATAGAGTCGTCTTATATTCTTCGGCACTGGACTTCCAGGGCGTGGTCAGATCAGCGCCCGAGTCAGTCACAAGTGTGGTCGACGTCCTCCTAAAACAATGCCCGGTAGGTATATTGGTCTGGTTCCGGTAGCCCAAGAAAAGTGGCAATTTCTCGTGGCAAACCACCAATTCCCATATTCTTAGACATTTTCGTCTACGATATTACAAAAAAAAACGATCGATTTGTGCATAAGCAGGTTGCAAGGCTTGATATTTATCTACAATTTTGATATACTCTTATTTGTCACGAATCACGAAGTTCCTATCAATATTGGTCTTCGTGTTTGATAAGTTAACTAACAGCAACTTTTCTGAATGCTTCTCAATGTTTTTCGTTGACATGAAACACAATGAACTCACGTTCATTTGTCCGGCACGCCCCATTAATTCCAATAATAATGACAACCTTTAACGCAAACGAAAAAATAGTTTTATAATTACTATGTTTATGTTTTTTATTTTTTTCATTCAGAGTGGGCTGCCACGTGTGGCTGGCCAGTGCGATTATTCAAAGAAATGAGGTTGGCGCACTGACACGAAATAAGTATTTAATGCATTTTCAGTGGACTTACGGGTGCTTACGGTATAGAAAAGTATGGAATAGAAAGGTTCGAATTTTAAAAACTCTTTCCACGCTAGCGGACAAAATGCACTTTTGTACTCAGATTTCTAATGAAAAACACAATCTTTCCGAGGTTGTAAGGTGAAAAGGATATTAACTATCGACTACTTTATAATTTATATTTATTTCATACGGTTGATGATTGGTAGCTAGGTGCAAAGTTTAGAACCATTAGAGCCATGGTTGTCGTAGACGCTAATAATGACCAGCTTAAACAATAAGTCAATTTTTATATTTTATCTTATTAATGTCTAAGCAATCTAACAAAACATGCCCTAACTATCTATGATTATGCCTACAGGTATTTTTGTACAGTCATTCACGAAACTTCTCGTTCACGAAAATTTTCAGATTTATTAAATCTTATTTTGGACGCTATTTTAATATTTTTTTTTTATTATATATTTTAAAGTTTTCAGCAATGTGAGCTGCCACCTGAGCTAAGGGCGTCGTTAGAACTCTATCTAACGGACGGAGCTATCTTTATATATCTAAAAATCTCGTGTCACAGTGTTTGTAAACAAACTCCTCCGAAACGGCTTGACCGATTTTCATGTTTTTTTTTGTATATATTCGATAGATCTGAAATAAGTTGTATTTTTTATACGCCTAAGAGATAAGGGAGTCCCACACAAAAAAAAACATTTTTTTTTCTGATTTGGCATTAAAAAATACAATAACCTTCAATTTTCACTTTTCTAACAACAACGCCCATTTTTTAATAGCAATATTAGTAGGTAGGTACTATACCTACTGTAATAAACTTCAAACCCCAGTGAAGTTTATTAGTGTACAACCACGTTTGCCGGGTCAGCTAGTATTTACATTTTATTTATTTTATTGCATCATTGTGTAAGTTTGTATGTCTTAGTATCTAGGTAATATATAAGAGACACAATGTTACCCAAGCAGGGCGTGGCAATAGGTACCTACTGAGAATGGAAGTGGACCGGGTTTCTAGAAAATTCTCTAGTAAGTTCAAGATAGAAAGAACAACATGAACAAATCAACCACTTGATCCGTCACTCACTGCATATAATTACGTCATGAAATCCTGTATGTAAGCTATCAAACATGTAACTCTGTGCCAGCTCACAATAGGGAAAATTGGCAGTATACAATGCAACTCAACTAATTCAAAGTATAGTACAATACACACCGCAATGAGTAAATCCCCACACTTTCTCTGAATTCAAACTGGTTTTGTAGCCTGTCATTTGATTTCGTGTTTAATTCATTTCGAGCTATACCTACTGTAACCTATCTTATATCACAGATTGTGTAGACAGCCTAGCATGTGTGTAGCATAAATACTTATAATAATAATAAATAATTTATTGTTCTCTAACACAATGACCTTAGATTTAAGAAATTAACTAGAACACTAAGTATAACTAACTATAAAAGCAACATTGTGTGCGACTGGTGCCTGCGTTAAGTTTGTAAAAAACCTGTGTTACAGGTCACCAGGCTCTCACTCCGCGCGTTAGAAGGCTACGAACCTCTCCCAAACGGAAACGGATTATCCCATGCAGATTTGTTGTTGTTTCACGTAGAATGAAATGAGGCGCGCTATTTTTATTATTTATTTATTTATTTATAAAATACAGCAGTTAGCTTACAGTCTACACCAAAGCACTAACTACTAGACTCAAAAAATACAGAAAAAAAATTAAAAAGAAGATTACAAATAGGTAGGTTACATAAACAGATAATTTATTTAAAAGTAAGGTACGATCTTAAACTTAAGTTGATATGGCTTAAACTATCATAAAATATGTCCACATGTTGGAATTGTTGTAAGAAATCGTTGAGTAGTGCGAGTGCTCGGAGTGTAGGAGCGTTACCGGCGTGTTGCGTGCGCGCTGCTTGTAGAGCAAAGAGCCGATGGAACCTGCGTCCCGTTCTAATGTAATTATTAGGGACGTAAAGGGTAATTGCACCTAATATCACAGGATTATCCACTCTGTTACGAAGAACTAGACAGTAGTGCATGGCTAAATGCAGTTTGCGTCTCAACTCTAGTGTATCCAAACCAACCATACCGGTAACAAAAAGAGAGGGAAAAAGATACGGATAATACCCATAAATTCGTTTATATAGATACCTGGAAAACTTACGCTGCAGTCTCTCTATCATTATCGTATACTTGGCCTCCCGTGGATCCCAACTACAGCTATGAGTGAGAAAGCGTGTCTCACCATCTAATACGAAGCTGTCATGTGACTGTGTACGTGTGCTTGGCGTTGGCACCATTTTATGATATTTTTTCGTACTTTCCGATTAATTTTGAGTAAACGATTGATTTCAAAAATATTTTTGATTATTTTTTGAGAAATTGAAGTTTTTAGAAAGGTCTAGGCTTAAGGACTAATTTTCCGTTTGAATTATGTAAATCGGATAACTAGTTTAAAAGATATTTTAAGATTTGTGTAAGGAAAACGTTCCGAATTTTGTAAGTTTTTGTTCTAGGAACTTTTTATTTTTAAGTAAATGTTTAGATATTATTATTTTATAAGGTAAAGGGAAATCATTCCTTATCCAAAAAGGTATAATTTGTAAGGATTCTGTAAAAGAATAATTAATAAATGAAGATTTGATCTTCAAGGGTTCGGCTCAAGTAAAAAACAGCTAGAAAGTTCGAGTAAAAATAGGCCGTCGTCTTGCCGGTAAGGCGCGACCATATAAATATACGGCGCGTTTCTTGCCGGGCAGTCAGGCGCAGCTCAGCCACCGAAGAGGCAAGAAGTGAAAGGAACACAGCAAGTAGTGGTAGGGAGAATAGGAACGAGCCGAAGCCTAGGATCCAGACCAGAAAATCGCTGCCTTTCATTTTCTTCGAGTCGAGGTTCCCGAAGGTCATCAGGTCGGCGTACCCACACTTACGCATTAAGGGGTGCGTGGCGACGTGCGTCTACCAGCCAGGAAGAGGAAAGGAACGCACGTCGAACCTTAGTGGGATACTTTCCCAGGGCGTACCAGGCCATCCTGGTAACCGTCCGAAACAATCTATAATTCGGACCTGGAATAAAATAGATTAAACGTCTATTTTATTCCAGGTCCCGGAAAAACGCATGATATCCGCTTTGGGGTGAAGAGGTAACAAACATCTAAACATCTTAAATTACGCGCAATAAGTGTGATAATAGTTATCCTTAGAATAGATTCGTTCTACAGTTGCGACCAACAGTAACTCAATCCATAAAAGCAGTTGTATCAAACCTCTGTTTCAGCGCAGCAGCAGCATCATCCCCAGCTGTCATCCTAACACCCTTCATAAACAACAAGAAGATCGCCCTAGCCCGCAGCGCAGCCACCGTCAACCCTAGCCTTTTCCTCAACGTAACCAGCTACTCTGGCTTCCTCACAGTAGACGAGAGGCACAGCTCTAATGTGTTCTTCTGGTACTTCCCGGTGGTCGATAAGCCGGTGGAAGATACGCCGTGGATGGTGTGGCTGCAGGGCGGACCGGGTGCTTCCAGCGTAGCGGGCCTGTTTGATGAGATAGGCCCGTTTGAATATGTGGATGGAGAATTGAAATGTAAGTTTTTGAATGTAATATTTATTTTTATTTTATTTATCTATTTATTTATTTTATATCCTGAATCACCCCCTTTCGGCTTTTTAGAGGCTGGACAGATAAGTACTGTTTTTACTGACTTCAAAAATAACTGAAACAACCGGGATATTTCAATTGTAGATAGCCTTCTAAATTTTATAAGATGTATTAAACAAAAAGATGTTATGATTAAAAGGTACTTTGACAATCGTCACGATTCCTATAATTGTTCAATCAAATCATAGAAACCTATTGTATTCAAAACGGAATGATGTGGAACCGTTCTAATTATCAAACAGAAGGGCGTAGGAACTTTAGAATGGCGTTGTTTATTTTTTAAATGTGTGTAGACAAATGGATTGCTATTATTAAATTCCAGTATTGTATTAATAACTTTCAATGCCTTTGAGTAAGTACTTAGCTATCTATTTTTTTTTCCATAAATGACGACGGTGATCATTGAGCCCTAGCCAATCTCTGAACATCTCAGTAATATTAGTTCAATTGAACATCTTAGCCCGGTTGACCGCTTATTCCTGGTATGTATGTAGTCCTGTGCACGAAGCTATTGGGACATAAATTGACGTAGTTAACTTAGTGGTTAGTGGTATCAATAAATAAATTCAATAAATTGTCTAACATATCCTTTGTAAAAAGGCTTGCTACAAAATCTGTGTCGATCGTGATCGATCGTATCACAAAGACTCGATCGCGACCCGTGAGTGATCGATCGAATCCCTAGTTTTAAAAGGATTCGATCGTTCAGTCGATCATTCTGGCGTTGATGCTTGTAAAACAAAAGTGAACCTTATGATGTGAAAATTAAAGTAGTTTTTTCCCCGACAAATACGAATGATCGACCTATTGATTGAATGAATGACAGACTGCATGACAGTCAAAAAACTGAACCTTATGTTGAGACTATTATGGTAGTTTTTCTCGAAAAAAAACCGTGACCCGCGACTTTCAAAACAATCGGGTCTTTCGTTCGATTGATTGAATATTGAATCATGCTTAATTTGCTTGTAAAAGAAATATGAACCTTATGACGTAACGATAAGGTAGTTGTTTCCCGACAAATACGAACGATCGAGTCTTTGAGTGAGTCAATCAATTCATTCATGCAATGCAAAATAAAGTGAACCTTATGGCGTGACTGGTAAGATAGTTTTTCCCGACAAATACGAACGCTCGATCGATCGAACGATAGACTGCACGCATCGGCGCGGCATGGCAGTGGCAAGTCATGGGTCTTCGCGACCCGCGACCCGCGAAACGATCGAGTCTTTTTGATTCGATCTTTCTGCAAGTTCGATCGTGATCGAACAGGTCTTGAAAAATGATCGATCGACACAGGTCTACAAAATATCAGATTCTCTAACTAAAATTAAAAGGTTTAAAGGAAATAAAGCATCAACTATCCTTGATATTTGAGATTGAGTCGGCTAATAGACGCAGTTTTAAAACGATTTTTTTTCCACAAACCTTGTCTAGCCCGAGCACGTTCTTGATTTCCCAGAACAACATAACAAGTTGAGTGTCAAGAGAATAATGAGCCTAGGCACAATAACAATGTTTCAATTGATCACGACTCGGCTCATGTCATGTCTCAATTGAATAAATACATCTTTATTAGCTTATTATCTGATAAGGACGTCAGGTAAAGGATTTCTTTTTTTTTTGTTTTGTATCTAATGCCCGTTCATACCTTTGTTTACAGTTAGTTATGACTTTATGAGTCAGAATTGACGTTATCCAAGATAAGTTTATAAAACATTGTCTCTTGTATTTACTAGCTCTCGATTCCTGACACGTCGGTACTAAAAGGTGGGATTGAAAATAATAAAAACATGCAAGTCAATTGCTTGAGTTCAAATAACTGATAATATCGCGATTGCGAACATTGATTTAATGACATAGGAACTTACAACGAATTCAATACATTGATATACACAAAAACTTCTAACACAACATTAATCTGTTCTGCTCAACAATATGGCTGGCTAGGTTGATACTTACCTTACCTTACTCTTGAAATATTTCCTAGATCTTAGTAATTTAATTTAACTATCGACAGTTATTATGGTTCTTATCTACATACAGTAAATCATTCATAACGTTGTATACCACAAAATACAACGCTTTAAATGACAACGCGGAAAAATAAATAATGGACCTATTTCAATAAATCACCCAGTATTACGTCAAAGAAAAAGCCTCAAGGGAGCAATTTTACTCAGGTAGGTATGTAATAACAACAGTTAAATTACCTCACACTACCTACTTAAATGTATGTACGACGACCTTTATATGGTTGTGGATAACTGGTCCGCCTGTAACGGAAAAGGTAGCAGTGGATTTTTTTTATTTGATCATAATTCAAAAACAGGCCAACAATTTGCTTTAGGGTCGATCTGAATGATTTCTTTGTAAAATTTAAACTTGTAACTAACGGTTGTTTTTTTAGAGATATTCAAAATGAAATTAAAAGATCTAAAAATCTATTTCATTACCATGGTAGGTATTGGTTTTATTTGAAAGATGTTCTTATGCCATTAGTGCGTATATATTTCGGGCATATGGGCGCCACGGCCGCCGGCTCGAATGAAGCGTAATCGGGAAGTCCAATTTACGATTACTTTTTCGAGCAACTGGGGCCGTATATCGGCGATAACGCGGCAAATGTTTGCTTCCAAGTGGTCCAACGCGCAACGTCTGTGGTTTATCTGCGTAGACGCGTGACTTCACATATACCCAAAGAAAGTAATTCATAGAAGTGAAATCGCATGATCGTGGAAAAATTAAATGTCTACTAATGTTATAAATGTAAAAGTTTGTGATAATGGATGTATGGATGTTTGTTCCTCTTTCACGCAAAAACTACTGAACTGATTGGGCCGAAATTTGGTATGCGTATAGTTTGAGACCTGAAATAACATATAGGTTACTTTTCATCCCGATCAAACGCGGGCGAAGGCGCGGGCAGTAGCTAGTAAACAATAAAATAGGTCGGTATTAGTAAAAATACAATAAAAAGATACGTATTTTTAGGTAGGTACAACACACAAACAATAATAATCTAATGTTCACACTTATAATTATAACTCTTATATTATAAGTAAAGGTAGCTCAACCGATCCAGAAACAAGTCGGTAGTTTCCTATTTATGTACCATAGGTGCCAGAAATACCAGAGTTGGGGCTAGATAGTGCTTTCTGAAAATTGAAATTTCCGGCCACAGATTAGGTAATGTTAGTTCGTGTCCAGTATGGGTACCTATCAGAATACCCATGTAGCAAAAAGACGATATCGACAAAACGCCAACGTCGTAAAATGCCCTAGTATTCAAGTCGTCGTCATTAAAGTAAAATGCCCTAATAGCAAAACGACGGGATTTTTTTTTTTTCAGTACTACGTCAGTCCATGTCTGTATGAAATGTCCAGCATTATTTTATTAGTCACTAGCTGCTGCCCACGCCTTCGCCCGCGTTTTATCAGGATAAAAAATAGCCTATATATTATTCAGACCCCAAACTATACCCATATCAAATTTCAGCCTAATCGGTTCAGTAGTTTTTGCGTGAAAGAGTTACAAATATCCATACATACATACATCCATCCACACAAACTTTGACATTTATAATATTAGTAGGATAGGTACCAGAAATAACACATTTAGGTTGCTGCTAGATAATACTTTGTGAAATGTGAAATTTCCGGCCACAGATTAGGTAATGTAAGTTCATGTCCCGCATTAGGAAATGTCCAACATTATTTACTAGTCATTCATGTACCTATTTTAATCCTTATTGTTATCGATACTCTTATTAATCTGCTCTGTTATCAGGGTCGGAACTTATTTACTTATCTTGAATGTTTGATACAATAGGTGTAGGTGTACAATAGGTGTAGGGTAGAAGTGCTTTGAGTCACTGTTTATTGTGAAAAAATCAATAGCACCGTTAGAGATTCTTAATAATAATATGCAAATCATCATCATCATCATATCAGCCCATACACGTCCACTACTGGACATATGCCTCCCCCATACGACGCCACAAATATCGGTCCTGAGCCGCCTCCATCCATCGACTCCCTGCGACCGCTACGATGTCGGTCCATCGAGTGGATGGACCGACATAATATGCAAATAGGATTTAATAATACAAAGGTTGCTTCTTAATAACCTCATTAATTTCACAATAACGTAAAGAATACCATTAAGTATCAGGTTAAGTACCAAGGAAATAAGATGATAAAAATCGAAGAAGTCAAGGTCCTAAGGATGTTTTGATCCTTGGCTCATAAATGGACAAATAAATTACTTCTATAGATGCATTTGGATGGTTTTAGGGGGAATCCTACTAATATTATATATATCTTTTGGAAAATGACTACAGTCAGTTTAATGTCAAATCGTCTCGAACTACCTGACATCACTGCATCGTCGTGCAGTGATGTCAGGTAGTTCGACTTTAGGCTGGTGATTGCCTAAAGTAATAAATACAAGAATCTTAAATTTAGGTGTAGAATTATATCTTGACTATTGCTCTTTACAAAATTGTATTTATCGTGTTTAGAGGAGTCATATCCTTATCATTTAATTAAGGTAACAATTATTATGTAATTTTTTTATTTGTATGATGTATGACCATAAACAATCTGTATGTATCTGTATCTAAATTGCAAAGTTTGAATGTATGGATGTTTATTCCTCTTTCACGCAAAAACTACTGAGTGATTGGGCTGAAATTTGGTATGGGTATAGATTGGGATCTCGAATAACATTTAAGCTATATTTTTATCCCCATAAAACGCGGGCGAAGGCGCGGGCAGCAGCTAATACTTAATAATTTAAAGTTTAAAAATGCCTATTTGAATGATGTTCATTTCTTGCATCATTTCTATGGTCTTAGTTGAACCTAAGACCGTAGAAATGTAATCTTGATACGACACTTCAGCGTCACTTTAATATTTAAGGAAGCGCTTAAGTGTCCATCAAATACCAAGAATTTGTTTAAAATAGGAAAACATCCTCACGAAGCACAAAAAATAAACCTTGAGCTATTCAATGAATGTTCGTTATTGACTGTTAATATAGATTTTTTAACGTATTCAAATAATGCTGCATGTTATACTGGCACGTGTAGCTGGTTTGATTCCCGGCTCTGCTGACTCTAAAATAGTAAAAGCTTAGGAACGGTCAAATCAAGTAGAAATTGTAAAATTGTGTTCACCTCTTATAGGTTTAAATGTACATTAGAACATGTCTCTTAACAACATCTATTATGTATACTGTTGGTTTGGTGTCCTCACTTTTACATACAATAATGTACCTACTCGTATTTACGTCCAAGAAAACTATTGTTTAGTCTCAATTAGTGCTCTCCTGACACCCAATACACAAGCCTATTGCTTAGTTTGGGTCTCACCAGAAATCTTGTGTATTTGGTAAATAAATGAATAATGAATGAATAATAATAATGAATAACCTACATACATTAATAAATAAATAAACATAAAACATTCATTTAGGATCAGGAGGATTTGGAAGCTAAATGTTCTTGGTTGCACATCGACTGTAATATAAAATGCCCTGACGGCAAAACGTCTTCAATTTAGAATGACTGCTAGTTTTTAACCGACTTCAAAAGGAGGAGGTTCTCAAGTCGTCTGTATGTAGTATTTTTTTTTTTGTATGTTACGCGATATATCCGCCAATTATGGACGGATTTCGATTTTTTTAAATATTGTTAAGAAAATTATCCCGAAGTGGTCACTTAAATTTTTATCCCCAGGGATTAGTATTTATCCCGCAAAACTTAAAATAAGTATAAAAGTAAGGGAATTTGAAGTCGGTTTATCGTTTTTAAAACACGCCATATTATCAGAGCACAAACTCCTTATTACTGCATATTCGCAAATGCCATATATTTTTAAATCCTGTCTATCTGAATCCTTTTTTGTAAATACGTGACCTTCAGTGAGGTATGAAGAAGATTCGATTACTTTCTACCTTTTAAAATACTTAGTGACCAAACATTAAGCTGGGTGTTAAGATATTATTGTTTTTGTTGACAGTACGCGAATCATCCTGGACCAAGAGTCATTCTGTGCTGTTCATCGACAACCCTGTTGGTGCCGGCTTCAGCTTCACCAATAGTGAGGAGGGATTCATCAGGAATATGTCTATGGTAAGCTACAAATAGCTTGATAAACAACTATGTTCTACTAGCTGCCGCCCGCGCCTTCGCACGCGTTTTATCGGTATATATATATTATGCCTGGTCCCAAACTATACCCATACCAAATTTCAGCCTAATCGGTACAGTAGTTTTTGCGTGAAAGAGTAACAAATATCCATACTTCCATCCATACAAACTTTGACATTTATAATATTAGTAGGAGATATATGTATCTGAGCATGGTTTAGCCTGGAAAAAGAATTTTGGACAGTCATTTTACTGAACATAATTATTTCCGGTTCGAGCAAATTGAACTTCAGAATTGGTTGTATGAAATCGTATGAAACCTCAGAACACTTGTCCCCGCCGAATGGATCGAATCAGAATTTTTCTTTTCATACCATTCTCCAAGACTTTACAAAGTTTTAATATTACCTTTAAAAACTTTAAATACTGAGCTTAATTAGATTTGAGAGTAGATGAAATGAAGTGGGGTAAAATGTAAGATTAAATGGACCTCATTAAAGTAGAACCTTTGTTTCGGTGGAGCAGGTTTTATTTGCGCATTTAGACTGACGTTAAAAAACAGACCCTAGAGTCTAGTTAACGATAGTATAGTATTGATACAAATAAGGTAAAGTTACTTGGTGTTTAGAGAAGTGATTATGACTTTTTCTATGGGATTTGGTACAGCGCGGACACTATATCGAGCGCACAGGGAATACACAAATCCCATACCAAAATGAGGATTAAAATAATCATTTATTTTTCTCTCACAAGGTTATACAGAAAGTGTTGTTTACATAACGTGATATATTATGTATACTCTATTATTAACCTGCTTTGTGAGAGACTGGTGCCTGAAAAGGGTATAAAAACCTGTATTACAGGTCATCAGCGCTCTCGCTCTTCTGATCTAACACATTAGGTTTAACTAAGAAAAGGTGATTACAATACAATAGTAGTAAAGTTCTAATTTTTTTCTTTTCTCTAATTGTAAATTTATATGAATTCATTTGATTAAAAAAAAATTACAACCAAACTAAACTTATGAAAATATCAACTATAGACATTCACTCAGAAGTAATATTTACAAAAAATATACACATTCACAAACGGAACCTCAGAAATGCACATATTATATACGTTTACAGAAAGGACTAACTATGGCAAGAAAAATATAATGTTTGAAGGAGCGCGTTTATATAATAGCCTACCTAAAAATATCAAAGACCTAAAAACAGTAACTTAACAATTTAAAATTCACCTTAGAAACCACATTTTTCTAAGCTATCCCTAAAAATTGTCAACGTCATTTATATTAGTGTGTTTGTGCCTTTATTTACTTTGTACTGTATTTTTGCTAACTACCCTCATTATTTTGATTATTTGCTCGTACCGAACTACTAACACTAGATAATAAGCTTATTTTGTTTGTCACCAGTAATTATAAATCTTTTGAGAAGTAGATAAATATCTTAAACCATAAACCATTTGTTGATTAATTTGTTATGGTAGACTAGTAAATGCTATGTAACTGAGTTTTGAGATAAGCTAGGAGAGAAAAGAAAATCTTTTAAATCTATGTAGGTACTGATACAGAATTACAGATTTAAACTTTAGGTAGGAAACCAACGGGGTAAATATAACTTAAAAACTAAGAATAAAAGAACTATACTGGCGAGGGAGGTTGGGAGGGGGGAAGACTAGAAGCCTATTTTTGGTAGGAGAGCAAGTTTTCTGTCGCTTGGTAATCTAATGATTTTAACCATTTTGTCAGGATCACATCTCGACACTATCGTTAACCGGACACAGGGGTCGGTTCGATTTAGCACCCAATGTTCATTAGTCTGGTCCACAGATATTCATTCATTCATTCATTTATTGCGTCATACACTAACACAGGCAATTACACACACAATACACACATACAATTAAATAAATAAATTCATTTGTACATGCAACTCGTCAGAACTTATTTATTTCATTCGAGAATTCACACAATATGTACATTTAGGGTGTTGAAATAGTATTTCTGACGACTAATAAGCATTGAATTCTATTGCCAGTAGGTAATAGAGTTCAATGCTCATAAGATTTTTTTTTCACTCAGTGTGCTACGCACCTCTATAAAGTCCTGCTACAGTTCACAACGCTGTTCCCTGAGCTAAAAACTGCACCGCTATACCTGGCTGGGGAATCCTATGCTGGTCGGTACCTTCCAGCTTTCGGACTGAAGATTATGGACCAGGATAGTGAGCTTGGACATCTCGATGTTAACATTCAGGTAAATTTTACTTATTTATTGATTCATTCTTTACAGGTTTTTTTAAATGATTCTGCATTTAAAAAAACCTGTAAAGAATTAAGTCCAGTAGAATAAATCACCATCTGTTATGATTTTTGGGCTTCGAACTTGAGGGACCTGCGAATGTTTAATTGGTTATTTTTTATATAATTTTATTTCGAAAAGGGTGCTTGGTTGGGTTTGTATTTGTACCGACAGGTTTCCTTAAAATGTTGCTGGGTAGGGTCGGCTAAGGTATAAACATTAATATAACTATTATAGCTCTCTGGTTCGACAAAAAGTCTACTGTGAAAGTCAAAATTGTCTTTTTAACCGGCTACAAAAAAAGGAAGAGGCTGTGCTCGGCTGTATGTAGGTAGGCTTTTTAGAAAAAGAAAGAAAGAAAATTAATTAATTTATAGCTACAATCTTATACTAAGACAGATAACAAGTAGGCGCTTAAAACTAAGTATTAAACAATACTAATAATAAAATTAAATTTAATTGAAAGAATAATTTAACGTGTAAATTGATTTTTTAAAACAAGCTTTTTATATCATCAGCACCAAGTGGTAAGACAAATTCAACGAGCCCAAGCTCGACGTGGTTACATCATTTCGTTTAGGAAAACTTAAACGAAATGACTTAACCATGTCGAGCTTCGGTCTAGGAGGCCACCTTCGGTCTCCATCATCAGACCAGCTCGATGTTACCATAACATTGCATCACCGGACTTAGATAAGTATGACAAATTTCAACTCAATTGGTTGAAGATAACTGGTCGAAAATTCAGTTACAAGATTTGTCCCGCACAAACTAACGGCTAGTAGAATAAAAGCTTGTAATTAGGAAACGGCTTAGCATGAATGCTGCGTGCGCTGGTAATCCGGACAGATGCAGCGCTGATCTTCCGCCGTATCCTACAGACGTATCAGGCAGCATACACTGACAAAAGAAACCAGCGATTTCTAAGAAAGTACATTTATAAGACGGTATACAAAAGTGTGATAACACCATAAAACTTGTGAAACTATCATGGTTATTCACAGCACCAAATTTTTTATAACGGGATATTTACCATAAATAGAGAATCAAAACCCAATAAATCTTAACTCAAATCATGGTAAATATCTTGTTATAAATATATTAATGTGATTACACAGCTCACAGTTATGACTTTTTTATGTATGTATGTATGTTTGTCGATTTGTCCGTCAATTATGAACCGATTGTATTATATACATGTTATATAGATTTCCTTGTATATAGAGAATGATTCCGAGGTAGTCCCATAAAAAATATACTTGAAGAATGTCCCTTTTCCCGCAAAATTTAAAAAATACATTGTACATATTAAGGAATTTTGAAGTCGGTTTTTCCAAAACAATTAAATTATTCAAATAAGCTGATTTCAACCAAAGCTTGAAATGACATATAATGTAGGAACCCAAAAGATATGTCAAACAAATAGCGCTGCTGCATAAAATATTTATTTTTGGAACGTTGTTTTGTTATAAGGCCTAAGTTGGAATCTGGGGAAACCTGTCGAATACGAGTTTCATGACTCATCCTCTCAGGTCTACGTTACCAGGTTTATACCCGACTCATTCATCTTGCTTGGCTTCCACGATTTTACATAATAATCTTTACGCTGAAATCCATTTTGGGTAAAATACAGGTTTATTTAAATTTTATCTGGTATTGTAACTGAAACCAGCTTTGCGGAACATAAAAGGTCGTTGCAATAGTTCAAATACAGGTTTATCGAAAACCAAGGTCTTTAATTGCAAAATAGGTAAGTAAACTTTGAACTTCGCTCTTTTACTGGGAAAATACGAGCTTGAATACCTACTACGCTGCTCATATTTAGCCATGTCTCAAGACGCGATTTTTTGACAGCTTTCGACGATAATCTGTGAAAAATTTGTCTCTTAAAATGTTTTTATCTGAGTTGCGTTTGAGTATTTGGCAGTTAAAGATAAGAAAGCAATGAAAAATTAAAACCCCTCGATCAAGTTGACAAAACACCGTCGGCTACATACTCAATACATGACATGTCGTCGCACCATGCCGGGCTGTCGGCGGGTTCGTTACACTTAACTTGAACCCTGACAAAGGAAAGAGCTTGCCACAAAATACTTAACTTATCGGACCCGTTTTTATTTTTAGTTCCTTAGGAATACTTACTACAGCTACGGGTAAATTTTTGCAATAAGCTCAAAAAAATCGAAATTAAATTTCATCAAGGAGGTTATGTGATTAAACCCTGACCTGTGTCTTCCAGGGTATAATGATGGGAAACCCAGTACTAAACCGCGAGGCAATATCAAACTACAGCGCCGTTTACCAGCAGTGGGGACTCATCGACAGCCAAGGGGTGCTGGCAGTAAAGCATCTGCAAGACGCCTTCAACAAGGCTATTCGAGACCACGATAACAATAAGGCTGAAGATGTAAGTAAAACCCAAAGTTAAAGTTATAGACAACAGTGGTGACTCATTGACAGCCAAACGGCGCTGGCAGTCAAGCATCTGCAAGATGCGTTCAACAAAGCTAATAGTGACCACAACAAGCACAAGACTGAGGATGTAAGTAAACTTAAAGTTACCGACAATAATAGGGACTCATTGAAAACTAAGGAACATCAACAGTAAAACAATTTGTACGAAGCTTTGGAAGGTTATTACTAGAGAACTTGACATAGCGATGGCTGAGGGATCTGAGTGTATTGTTTGTTATCAACAATAGCGGAGACTCGACGATAAAAATAATATATAAACTTTCAACACAAAATACTTTGTAGGTACAATGATAGCCATGCAGTAATATTGCATGAATAATAAACCACAGTAAAGTAATTTGTCTGGCAGTTACGATATGTAAAGGCATTCTAGGAAATAAGCTTGGAGTGTATATATGTATAGGAGTTAATCGACTGTCGCAAAACAGCAGTCGGTTTTTTTTTTAATTGTACTTTATGTTTAAAACTAGGTGAGGTAGGTACTTGGTATGTTATTGTTTGTGTATTCCATGTTTATTAACTCAGGTATTACTTTTTGAGTCGAATATTTTATTTTCGTTATCGATCTTAAATAACAACAAGGTAAATAAAATTTACCTGATTACTTCATCCCACACTGACGATTGCGGATATCGTGTTTTGTTGACCTATTGTGTTTCCATTATTGCTCAATCATCGATAGCTTTGCGAGGACTGTTTACAATTTTATTGATATACATATTTACCACACGTACATACCTGTACCTACACGTTATTCAAAAGTTTTTGCTACGCGCTCTGTGTTTTTGCTTGAGGATGCTAAGTAATCAAGATATTCTCGTTCGTTCAATCGATTGAGCCACAAACTTACATAGTTTAGGTACCTTTAGAATAGTCTATCTAGTTAGATTACATACCTACATGTATAAAAAATTTCGGTATGTTCTCTAGTGCAGTCTACCTACACACAGCCGGGCGCGGGGCAGAGTGGTGCGACCCTATTATATTATTATTATACTCTTTGATAGTATTATACTCTTTGATATTATTATACTCTTTGATATTATTATACTCTTTGGGTGCGACATTTCAGAGTATTAAAAATGAAATTTAATTCTATGCTAAATCGGAAAACTGTGTTGTTTTTATCGAAATATTCGATTTAATTTTATTGATATTTAGTTTACATAATGTGTACCATGATTTGAGTTTTGAGTTCTCCAATATTTCGGCACAGTTACATGCGCCATGATCACGGAACAACTGTTGCTGTTGACTTAATAATGTAATTTAATTGTATTGTACAGTTTGAAAATAACTAGCTTATAAGGAATAGGTACTCTATTGTATTAGGTGTATCCTGTAAAAAGAGAGTCCCACGTGATTTAAATAAATAAATAAATAAAAATAAATACTTATGTTATACTTATGATTTCATAAGTGGACAGTGTTTTGTCAATTACTTGTAGTGTCTACACTAAAACCTAAAACCAAACTCAGGCGGTGAAAGGTAATGGAGTCTACTCCATTACCTTTCATCTCCTGAATTTCGTATCAAACTGAATTCTTTAAACTTTATTTATGTGCTTTACGCAAATAACTTAAGGTAGAGCTGAACTAATAGTGATTTTTGTTGATGATGTCTGAGAAACAGAAAGGAACAAAAGTGTGCCCAATGTTTCATGACATGTACAGAAATACAGTGCTACTGCTCGTTTCTTTCCGGACATGGCTGACGCTCTATCGCGCTTCTTGATAAATATGGTAGAGTAAGAGATAGGCCGTAGGGCCGCGGCTTACGAATACCGACCCCTCCAACTCAACCCGTGGATGTCGTAAGAGCCGACTAAGGGAACCTACCAGAGGAAAAGCAGCAGCTTCTTTCTGAGTACCTATTTTTCAACCCCACCACTGCGATCACCAATCCGCCTGCCAAGCGTGGTGATTATGGTAAATCCCTCCCGACATGGGAGACCACCCATTCAATGGACCAACGACATTGTAGTGGTCGCAGGGAGTCGATGAATGGAGGCGGCTCAGGACCGCTATTTGTGGCGTCGTCGTATGGCGGAGGCCTATGTGCAGCAGTGGACGTGTATGGGCTGATATGATGAAGAGATAGGCCCGGGTCAACCGAATAAACAGGGAAATTGATATACTTTCTGTTTCTACTACATACGTACTTCACATCGACTAGAACGATTGTATTATTTCTTCCCATTCAAACTTCTGTTTGTTTGTATTTGGACATTCATCATATCAGCCCATACACGTCCGTTGCTGGACCACTACGATGTCGTTGGTCCATCGGGTGGATTGTCTCTCCCATGATTTTGACATTATTTTTCCATATTTCCAGCTGCGGAACCAGCTCCTCGACAAACTTAGTGATATAGCGATGCAACAGCAAACCTTCAACGTGCTCAAAGATGATCTTAAGGATCAGCTGAGGGGTAAACTACTAAATAAACACTTTATAAATCACTAGCATCTGCCCTCAGCTTCGCACTATTCCCGGATAAAAACGGCCTGTCTTGTCCTTTCTTGGGATACCTACTGCCTACCTCTAGGTAAAGGTTTTTTGTTCGCTTCTTTACTTTTCCTTAAAAAGAATGAAGTGAACAATGAATCAAATTGATAACTTTATTTCCTAGTTGAATTTTGTGACGTGTCCAAGAGTCCTGTAAGGTTTGATATTTTGGCTTATTATACTACTTTTGCCCCTTGATAAATCCTAGGGGGGAAAGTGGAATCTAAATTTTTACATGTCCTGAAATGCCCCTCAGTGTTTGTTCTTGTTCCAATTTTCCCCCTTGAGAAAATTTGTTCAAGGGGAGAAAGCGGAATCTTAATTTTAAAGTGTCCAGAATTGCCCTTCACCGTTTTGCATGTCATAAAAATTTAAAATTTTACTTATCTAAGTTCTTATTTTGTAAGCCTAAAGAAATAAAGTTATTGAAATCTGAAATTATAACTCCTAGTCAGCTGTTTATTTGTGAAAAAGTAACAGACAAACAGAGTATAAGACTTTGCATTTCCTATGAAATAAATACCGTAATCTAAGAAAACCTGTTAGACTGAGATGAGAGCTACGTTTTCGGTTATTGCAACTCTAAGAACTGATTTTGCATTTTTCTTAAGGTCGGTCCAAATTAAGTAATTTGTTTTATTACTTATGTTATTTATTACGTGCACATAATTTAACACTAGTTCCTGTCCGCGGCCTCGCAAGCGTTGTTTCTATGGAAATGTTTTAAGGTGAAGTGAGAAGAAGCAACAAACATCCATACATACACCCAAACTATCGTCTTTATAATATTAGTGTGAGTTTAAATTTACGAAAACGTCCACAATACAAAACATGTAAAATAACTATGTGTTATTTAATCTGAACGCACCATTAGAGAAATGAAAAAAGAAAAATAAAGCATTTGACACTCCCTAACAGCTTCCTACTAATATTATAAACTAGCTGCTGCCCGCGCCTTCGCCCGTGTTTTATCGGGATAAAAAATAACCTATTTGTTTGTTTTTTTATTCAGTTTTTACAACCTTTTAAAACATGTTTATGTCGGTTGACTAAGTAACAAAACAAACTCTTACAGGTAAACAAAAATAACACTTCTAGCATAAACAAAAGAAAATTAACTTATGAAACCTATTTGTTATCTATGGATGTTTGTTTCTCTATCACGAAAAAACTACTGAACTGATTGGGCTGAAATTTGTTATGGGTATAGTTTGGGACCTGGAATATTATATAGGCAATTTTTTATCTCGATAAACGCGGGGAAGGCTCGGGCAGCAGCAAGTTAGATATATGACCAGCAGTTAAAATAGAAGAATAATTAATCCTTCCAGGGTTCATAGACTACATAGACCAGCCTGAGATCCGAGAAGCACTGCATGTCGGCTCCATACCTTTTACGTTCAGCAATGGAACTGTTCATGAAAAACTGAAGGGAGACTTCATCAGTGACGCGTCTAAGGACATGAGTCGAGTGCTGGAGCATTACCGGGTGCTGATTTACTGGTGAGTTTCTGAATAAATTTATGGGACGATGTCATGTTAAAGAAATAGGTTATCCGATTCAAAGACCTGGATATTTTTTGTAAACACAGGCGTTACAAAACCCATGGAATATTCGTGGAAAATATTTAACGAGATTATGGTATCATCGAAGCAAAGAACAAAAACTAAAACGATTTACGATTTGAAATCTTTTTTATTCATAATTGAATTGATATTTCGTCCGTTTTCGAATTCATATTTAAACATTTTTTACTACACAAGTGAGATTATGCGTTGTTGAAGTTTCTGTTTAAGTGTTTAGTGATAACTTTGCTATTACCTTGTTCGTTTTCTGTTATTGTTATCAGTTTTTGTTAAGTTTTCATTCATAATTTCTTTGGTGACATAAAATATCTCGGATTCTGAATCGGATATTCAGTATATTCCCGTACATACATGAATGCATTGACAACCTCTATGGCGCAGCAGGGAAGGTTCGATTCCCGCCTTAGGATAAATATTTGTACGATCTACAAATAGATATTTGTTCCGGGTGCTCTGGGTATTTTCTATGTATAATAAAAAATATCTATCTATGTAATGTATTATGTATATCAGTCATCTAGTACCCATAACACAAGCTCTGCTTAGCTTCGAGCTAAATGATGCTCTATGGATTGCCCATGCATTATTTATTTATTAATGGATTCAAATATTTGGATCCGGATTCTTTGATTTTGATAGGTAGGTAGGTACATAATTTGTTCAATAACTAACAATTTTTATTTCTAGATATTAAGGTAAGGTCAGACCGAGGTCTAATCAAACCGCAGAATTAAAATATAAGTCGTTTGTATAAGGATTGATCGTAAATCATTTTTTAATCTTAAAATGTCTCGTTCAATCAAACAAAGTTGCAATTTTATGTGTTGGTTTGATTGTTTGGTCACTGACTGATTTTGTGGTGCAGCATCCATTAACCTATTATTTATGAGAATCCTGTAAAATATAGAAAAAAAAACGTGTCACGCACGGAAGCCGAAGGGATCGAGTTTTTATTAGAATTCAAATTTGGATTATTTCTGCATCGTATAAATAAATTAAATGAACCGTAAGAATTTATTTTTACGCTCCCTCGACGCATTCTTGTCCAAAAGGAGTAAGGTAAAGTCCACATTGATGCCACAGGAGGGATTTATGCAACACTGCAAAAAATGTCAACTTACGATAATTCGAAAATTAAGTTTGACAAGCTGCAGCAAGACAAAATTTTGAAAGGCTACCTACATTTTTTATTTTTTTATTGAACCTTACGATGACCTAAATTTTGAACCATTGTATAGGTACTTGATTGCAAAAATCAGAAGTTAGGATTATTGGCAGTAGGCATGCATTACCATTTTTATTTGACCACAAATGCGGCGAATATCCGGACTTTACCCTAGATTTAGCTTTTCATAGAGATCTATGAAAAGAGATCTAGTTACCTACATGCAGTATGTTCAGTATGTTTGTATTTCAGCGGCCAACTAGACCTGACGGCGCCCTGCGTGCCCAATGCCCAGGACAGAAGGAAAAACTGGTTGTGGAGCCGACGAGACTACTTCCTCAAGGCGCCGCGGACGCCCTGGTGGTACAACAACTCTGTTGCAGGGTAAGGAACTGCTTTCTCGATTCCCAGATTAAAACCAATTATATTATAGCTCGTTCATTAAAAGCTGACGCGATCATCTTTTGTTTTTTGTACACTGACGTCGAAAATCTGTCAGAACAATAAACGAAAAATAAAAGACGGTCACGCAAGTTCTAGTGGCGCTCCCTATACCTTCGTCGTGGCAGACTGAGAAAACTATAACAACGACACCGTTGATAGCGCGTCAATCCATCCGGCTTGTGCTCGCAATTTATACAGGGATCGGGGGAGGCCTTTGTACAACGATAGAACATTACAGGCTAATTATAATATTCGTTAGTAATACTGTTACCTCACTCACTATCAAGCTTATTTCTGAAGCCAAACAGGATTGCTGTGTTTCGGTTCGAAGGCTATTTTGATGTCAATGGACACTTGTTTCTTTACACCTATACTTTACCATTTTGGTAGCCCCGAAGGGCCGATTTCCCCCAAAACGGAACGGAGCGAAAAGTACAAAATCTACTGGTAAAGTCTCTGTTACCCATTACATTATACATACGTGTGGTGTGACGTATCATCTTACCGGCCCTGAGAGAACCGAAAAAGTAAAATTTGTAAGTATAGGTATAAAGAAACAAGTGTCCTTTTAAACAGCCTTCGAACGCTTAGTGAGACAGGAACAGAGAAGGAACATTTTACAAATAATCAACCGACTTCAAAAGGAGGAGGTTCTAAATTCGTCTGTATGTTTTTTTTGTACTATGTATGTTGCGCGATATCTCCGCCAATTATGGACCGATTTTGAAAATTCTTTCACTATTGTGTAGAAAATTATCGCGAAGGGGTCCCATAAATTTATAACCAGGGGATTAGTATTTATCCCACAAAACTTAAAATAAGTGTAAAAGTAAGGGAATTTGAAGTTTGTTTGTCGTTTTTTAAAACCACGCCATATTATCTATCATCTTTAATTTTCAGATACGTCAAAAGCGGCGGCAGCCTAACAGAAGTATTAGTTCGAGGTGCAGGTCACCTAGTGCCCCTAGACAAGCCAGACCAGCTCCTACAATTAGTGGACTTCTTCATCAGAGGCCTCGATATGCCTTACCCACAGAACTACAAAGTTGGGGTCAACGACACACCGAATTATAAAAACCCTGATGAAGAAATAACTCCGCAAAATGTTGTTGCTCCTGAACAGTCCGGCTCTAAAGCAGCCATGATAATCAGTGTGTTTATAAATATAATTCTAATTGTGGCTTTGATAGCAGGGGTGGTGTACAGTTTGAGATGGCGGCATAGAGTGCAGATGTTCAGTTATAATAATGTGGAGGAGACGTCGATTACTGAAGGGGTTTTAACTATGAGCTGAGGGTGATGAGGAGATTGAAGTTCTTTAAGAACCTGAGAAATGATCGAGACTCATAAGAAATACGATCGAAATTAAGAAGGAAGCTGGATATGGCATGAGTGTGCAAAATAGAAATACAAAAAAAAAATGCTGCAAAGAAGTATACTTCTAGTTTTACTAAGATATCTTATTGTCGTAAACTAATGCTCAACCCATACTAAGGACTCTGCTTATTAGAGTGAAGTCGGTTAAAATATTATTGATGCTCTGACGGATTTTATAAATACTTTGACAAGATAATAATATGAACACGAGTGTCCGTGATGATGATGCGAGCGAAGGGAGATTGATGAAAATGGGCTATGTGCCAATTTCACAATACCCGAGGAGAAATAGCCCGGGAGTTCTACTAACAAACCTATATCTCTTTTTGTGTTTCTTCTGTAACTGGTGACTTTAAAGACTATGTGAATTTTTGTTTTCATATTATAGGATCCTAGGACGTTTTTTAATGATTTGATTGTTAGTCTGAGCCGTATAATCGATGAAGACAGGTGTTCCTAAAATAAAGTGATTTAATTTTTATTAGCAATTTATTTGAAAATTCTTGCGTAGAATTAAACTTAATATTTCTTAAGATATGATAACAGGATAGTTACGATCATTGTCGATTTTCTCAAACTCACAAGTAACTTTTAGTATTCCAATCATGGTATACACCTACTGCGAATGTACCGAAATTTTAGAAAACTCGAAGATAAATGGTAAATATCCCATTTTATTACTGCCAGAGGTGCCTACTAGTTTCAAAAGATAACGTAGCTACCCTTATAATATGTTTTTTTTTTTTACATATTTTACCTCTTATGTACTGTGGTTACAGTATTACAAGCCCAGGTTAGTATCGAATGTCACAGTTGTTCTTATTCATATACATATACAGAATGTTCCTGCATCGACGATCAAATGAATATTATATATACATTATCGAATTAATAGGGGAGGTGGGGTTACCAACCTTCATCTATTGAACCCCATGTTGTATGATTTTATATTATTTATATGTTACAGGTTAGTGCTCATTCACACGAGGACGATTCGATTTTTTCGACGATTCGTTTTTTTTCACGATTCCTAATTTTTTTAGGCGGCTATAATGATTTTTTTATGCCCGTGTTCACACGTATCACGAATCGTGAAAAATGACGGAAATGTCTTAAATCCCGTATCGTCTTCTAAAAATCACGAATCGTTATTTTTTGTGACGGATTCGCTGATGCGTGTTTTGCCGAATAGTGATAAAACACGATTCCGTGTGCAATGGAACGGACATCCGTCATGACGTGTTTTTCATGAATTGTGAATGACGGATGCCGTGTGAATGAGCTCTTATTGTACCTATCCATGGTTTAATAATTCATTGAATAACTCCTTCCTACTCTTCGTCAGTGTTGTCTTCGATGAACTTTTGTATGAAAGCATCCAGGATGTATTTGGTGACTTCTGGCTGGTCAGCGGGCGCGCTGTGACCAGCATTGCGGATCAGCACATCTACGAAGTTGCCACCACTCTTCTGGTAACTGGAAAAAAGTTTGTGATGATGATAATACAGGGTGATTAGAAGCTTGGGTACAAAGCTACCATTTAGAACCATTTGCGCCACAGTTGCTAAGAAGATGTCTCACCATTAATGTTATACGAATTATCTTAGTTATAGGGGTGACAACAGAAAATTCAACAGTTATTTGCCAATAATGGCCAGTTCAAACAATATGCGAACTGTATTTTATCATATTATAGTAATATGTATGAAATCTATCAAAACATGTCCTTGCTATCTGTTTTTTACGGAAACTCACGAATATTTTCAAAGATTTAAGAAAACCGTTTTTGGGCGTTATTTTAAAATAAACGGAAGATTTTTTGTTAAAGCCTTACTGAAAACATGCCTGGTTATTATTCTTTTTCATCATGTCCGAGGATAGCTTGCAAGTTATTGAAATTAGTGACAATAAACCAAAATGAATGAATGAAAATGATTTCCTGCGATGGTGCCAGTGTCATAAAATATTTTTTACCAATATTTCTTCTTCATTTTGGACATCTTTTATAAAAAAAAGGTTCCTAGAATCGAGTATGTGAGTGATCGAGTACGTACGAGTGAATGAATAGATCTTACGCAACAATATTCCCATCCTCATCAAGCACTCGTTGCCGAGGAGCGTCCACGTAGTCAGCCCTTCGAGACCAGTCCATCGTCTTGTAAACGTTCTGGCAAACACTGGGTGCTATGATAATGTCCATCTGCCCACTGAAAGCGATTATTTCATTAGTGAGAGCAATGAAGGTATTGTATGTACATACCTACAACTCTGGAGGCAGTTTGCTACGTGATGTGTTTTTCGAAGACAGAATCTTATGAAACTACGGCAGAACTTAATTGCCGTAGTATCTGCCTACCAACTTTTTTCCCTTCAGGCACTAATAGATGCACTGACAATAACAATCAAATAATAGTTAAAAGTTATGGGTCCAACACCAAAACAAATTTGCGGTAGGTACCTATTTAGTTTTATCAGCTCAATTCTTTGCCGTACACTTTACAGTCTCAAATGACATGGTATGGTCACGAACAAATTCCAAACACTAAATAGATTTATTTTATGAATTTATACGGCCACACTTGCCATACTTTTCTGTAGCGACACTATGAGGGGTTTTCAATTCGAACATTAAAAAAAGTGATTGCCATAGACTAAGGTAGAAACGCTGTATGAAACTCAGTGTCAAAAATCTGTACAATGGCACCCATTTCGTTATTTATTTTATGACAATTGACATTTACTCTTGACTTTTGTGCAGCGCCATCTAGTGTCAAAATAAAAGGGGTGATTGCTTTTTTTTCAAGATTGCGTTGAAAAGCCCTCATTGGTTGAACACAGATAGTTATGAAAAGGTACTAGTATACCATATAAACATAGGTAAGTCATATTCACCAGTATATATGTAAGTACGTAGGTATAGCGTCTCAGTGGACCTCGTTTTTTTGGTCTCCAGGTTTATTGGTAATTCACTGACAATACGTGAACTGCAGGTTCTACCCACTTCACCACGAACACGCTTACTAAGACCACTGGTCACAATTTTTAAAATTTGATGTAAATAAATAGTTCTTTATTGTCAAAGAAAATAACAATCAAATAATATAAACCAATTAAACTAGTATTTACAATTGAGCTAACTGCAGACTGTTGCAAACAATCTATAGATAGCTCAACTGGTCCATATCTATACCAGTCGGAAGCGTCCCCAAGACGCTGGATAAAATGAAAAATTATATGTAAATTAGCTTCCATATAAAATAATGTCTGAAACCCAATGAATTACTAAACACCGATACCCACTCGCATTCAACGATCATCAAACATTTTAATCCACATCATGTGCCTATTTTACATTTACGAAAGATGATATAAGTGGCATCAGTCTATCTGGAAGTCAACAGAGCATACACACACACACACACATCTGATTATTGATAATTCAGAACATAGCAATTTGTAAGTTAAGTTTTAAATAAAGCCCCTGTAATGAACGGCCATGGAATGGAGGGGTTGGTTAGGTACCCCATATTATTCCTTTTCTACCAATTTGTAGAATTTAGAGTTGGCTTCTTCACGAGCCTGTTCGTGACGAGGCGGAACTTGCAGTTCGAGCAGTGTTAGCGAAATACCAATAACCCGGTATTTACTTTCATAACTTTAAATAAATATTATATTCGCGGTTTCATTTAAAATTTACCTGAAACTCAAAACTCCATAGTCCTCTAAAAGCTCCTCAATAAACGGCTTCGTAGTGTTCATGAAATCAGGCAACATTTTCTCGTAGACCTTCTGATTGTCAAAGTTGAAAGTCGCATTACCCACGTGGAGGTACTCCCTAACCTTTGGTTGGTTTATAAACTTCTCGAACGTAGGATTGTGACCCTTCGCGTCTTTGCGGTAATCGTAGATGTTGATGCCGCTGTTTCTTCGGATGAATTCTATCGTTTGATTGAAAGTCTGTAAAGAAATTATGTTCCAAGTTGAAGTGCCGTCCTTATCATCCGTCGAAATTACAATGATCAGTTGTGTTGGCATGGGCCTGAAATATCTGTTTTCCTAAAATGTACAATTATTAAAATGTCTATGTTTTCTTAATGTTATCACTTCTATTTAGCTTAGTCAGATTTCTCTAAATACAGGACTCTTTGAGAAAGAGTCTCATTGAGACAACAACAGAAAAGCTAAAGCGAAGCTGCCAATTACCAAAAGTCCTGCTCCGGTACTTCAAGGAGTTGGGCTGACTAGGGTCTGTTTAAGCAGGGTGATTAGACATTTAGACATATATTTATTAAAACTTAATAGAAGCTCACTCTTTCCACCAAATTGCTTAGGTACTATCTAGGGTACAGACGAATTAAAACTAAGGTACAATCTAAGAGACATAAATAGAAGGTAAGCTGTCATTAAACAGATCGACATGTTGGAACTTCAGCAGAAAATTTAGGAGGTTAAGCGTGCGTCGTGATAAAGCACAATAGTACACTCCCATGCGAGTTGTCAGTGCAGATCTCACTCTAAGAGAGGAACCTCTCTTAGAATTAGAATTGTGCTGTGATTGGAATATCTGACAAAGGTCCAACTCCTTTGTATAAAATACATAGTAGTTTCTGCCTGCGGCTTCGCATGCGTTGTTGCTATGGAAACGTTTTAAGGTTATTTTTATCCCATGTTTTTTATCCATTGATTTTTGGGATATAAAGTAGCCTATATTTTATTTCAGGCCTAGAACTATCTGTATGGAAATTTCAACCCGATCCGTTCTGTGGTGGTTCAGGCGTGAAGAGGTAACAAATATCCATATATCCAAACGTTCGCATTTATTATAGGTGATAAAATAAGTTTAGCTAGCAACATGCATACTTCAAGAGAGCGCGTCGATGTCTTTTGTATGGGCCACTCAAACCTCTCTAACAAAAGACAACAACGTCGAACGGTCAACGCCGACCCATGGCATTAGCTTCGATCATAAACACGTTCCTTTGTTACTTAGTAATTTAATAGTACCTACTACTGCGATAGGTACCTACCCACATATCACAGTAACGGTATTTTTTAAATATAATATGTAGGTGCCTTCTAGCTGCCAATGACAACAACGAAAAATTTAATTTTGTTTTTATGTTGCTCACATAATATAAATAGTATGCGGCAAACTTCCTAACATGCACTGCTACTTATACCACTACCATTTATCTGAATTTTTGAATATGTCTATCTCACTATCTGTTTGCCTGAGTTGCTATAGGACTGCTTAACTTATGGACAACTTCGCTATAAGCCTAGATCTTACATAGCCTACATTGCGTTATGCCTAAAATATTTTTTCACTTCTCTTGCTCAAAAATGTATTATAATAGTGTAGCTTAGCGGGCCTAAAACTCGAGTTTAATACCTCGGGCTAAAAAGTATTTTTTCTTTTTAATTTTTGTCTAAAATCATCAGCTCGTACAAAGCATTCGTTCTCTTACATAAAAATTCGACTTCTTGGTGCTCCGTCAATCTTTTTTTTTTTTAAATAGAACCGTCTTGGTGATGTTTTATGAAGTTGATTCTTCCCTTCACGGTAGAATGCGAACTGTTTCATTGCGGGTTAAATAGAGATTTAAAAAAAAAGATGGTATTGGCGCTAAATCTCTGGAATTTTCTTCATTCCAAATCACAAACTTTTACGTTTAACTTCCTGACTTTTACTTCCAAATTGTGAACGTGAAAAATGTCATCAAGTGATAGTGAATATGCTAATATGCAAATGGAAGAAAAGGGCAAAGAAATAATTATGAATCTGTTGCCGACAAAATCACGTGGAATATATTTAAAGAGTTACGAAAATTTTATGAAATGGAGAGATGAGAAACGTGAGGATTCTTTTACAGAAGGGGTTTTTCTTACTTATTTTGATGAATTATCGAAAAAAATCAAATCGTCGACTCTTTGGAGCACATATCCAATGTTAAGAATGACCTTACAAACGAAACACGACGTCGATATTAAAAAATATGTAAATTTAACGGCTTTACTGAAGAAATTGTCCACTGGATACAGGGCAAAAAAAACTAAAGTCTTGACGACACAAGAAATCGATACATTTTTAAATAACGCTCCAAATAAACAATACTTGGCAACAAAGGTAACCTACTTATGTACTCTACTCAAACTAAATAAATAGATACCGACCTACATACCTAAATTATGTACCTAGGTTATTACGATTATTAACACACTTATTTTTTTGTTCAATAGGTTGCTTTAATTTAAGGAATCAGCGGTGCATGCAGATGAATAGAGCTTGCCAATATAACGCTAGAAGACGTAGAAACGGCTACAAACCTACAAGCTGTGAGTCTGCCGAACACGAAAACAAACAAAGAGCGTAAATTTGTCATCAGTGGAGAATACCTTAATATAGTTAAAGCCTATCAGGAGTTACGTCCCACTAATGTTTCAACGAGAAGATTTTTTCTAAATTATCAAAATGGTAAATGCACAAGGCAAGTCGTAGGCAAAAATAAATTAGGTAACATGCCTAAAGATATTGCCACTTATCTAAATTTACCAAATCCGGATTTCTACATGGGCCATTGTTTCCGCAGAACATCCGCGACTCTGTTGGCGGCCTCTGGTGCGAATATAACGACATTAAAACGGCACGGTGGATGGAGGTCCGATCAAGTGGCTGGAGGTTATATAGGACACTATACAAAACAAGTATCACGTCACGCAGCGGATTACGGAAGGAATCAATATTCTACCAAACATTACAGAACCCCAAGCATCTACATCGCGGGATTGGATGAATATGTCAACTCAGCTGAAGCCGCACTCAGATCTTAATAATGCA
This sequence comes from Eupithecia insigniata, assembly GCA_947859395.1. NCBI lineage: Eukaryota > Metazoa > Arthropoda > Insecta > Lepidoptera > Geometridae > Eupithecia > Eupithecia insigniata. The sequence goes on along the minus strand of OX401996.1, from coordinate 13,888,785 downwards.
GGAAACTCAAGCATGAGTCGAGTCTCTCTAACTTTTACTCCACAACAATCAACTCAAAATATTATCACATCCCAATCACAGAGAACCGAAATAAAATTGCCCGGGAAAAACATATCACTAAACATTCAAAATTGCTCTAACTGCACATTTAATTTTTAATAAAATTTCTGAAAATTGTATAATTTTGAATTGTTTTATTTTCTCGCAATCGAAGTGAAAAGTAGAGTGTTTTACTCGGGCCAAAACCACCCATTATAACTCGGTCTTGTCATCCTCCCTCGCTACGCTCGGAAGTATAACAACCTCGTATATAATGGGATGGTTAGTCCCTTGTAAAACAATCTACTATTACATAGGTATACAAACTTTTTCGTACTATCTAGCCACTTATGATGCGTGAATCATCATGAATTCTCGGGGCACAACACCGTGGGCTGTAGTACATGTTGCGTTTGAATGATAAATGACAGAAAACTCACATGGGCAGCATCCACCATCTTCCCCTCGTTTGCAAGCCTGACGGTCGCTTGCTCGATGCTCCTCAACCCCTCCAGCGCCTCGTCATCAAGAATACCCAGGGTAGAACACAGTTGACTATAGTGCATCATGTTGCGAGGTTCTACAAGCCCATTGCCGATCGCTATACCCTATCAAATACAATATTCATTAACAAGAAAGTAGCTTTTGTCACGCTTTCTACAAACGTCACGTTGTTATTACTTTGAAGTAAGTAATCTCGCAAGTTTCATCACATTTAAGTTTTTGTCTTCAAATCTTGTACTTATACTGTTATTCAAATATTCGCTTTATGAAATTCCTATCTACACACGGGAGATAAATGGGCTGTTTTGGTTTGAAGGAATATATATTAAATAGAATATACCTAATGCTGGACATTACATTATAGCATCATCTAGCACTAAAGTAAGTGGAGCTTGTATTAGGGGCACTATATAACTGATTATACTTAGTATATTACCATAGAAAAACAAAAAACAATGCTTTATCTAACTTTACATAGATAGAGTAGATATTTTTATAAATAAATATTATTATGCATAGAAAACATCCCGAACACCCGTAACTAACCGCAGATCGTATAAACATCTCGAGGCGGGAACTGAACCCGCAAACTCATGCGTGACAGGCAGACCTTTGCCCGCCGCGCCATGGAGGTCATTAACATTAGAACATCGTAACTTTTTAATTTGAGATGTGATGTGAAACCTACAAAACTGTCTGTCATTTTGACGACCTATGTGACACTGCGGGCGAAGGTCCGCCTGCGATGCAGGAGGTTGCGGTTTCGATTCCAGTCTCGGAACAAATGTTTGTACAATCTGCTGTTTGGGGTATTTTCTATGTATAATGAAAAATATCTATCTATGTATTTATTTTAATATGTAGGTATATCAGTTATCTAGTACCCATAACACAAGCTCGGCTTGGCTTACCGTGGGGCTAGATGATGCAGTGTGGATTGTCCAGCATTATAGATTTTAGAAAAGTGATATCTTACCCTTAAATTAATGGGGATTTTAATTTTATTCCTATGTATTTGTACCGCTAGAGCTGGTACATACTTCCCTGCATACGAGATGCCAGTAACAAATAGTGGCGCAGTTTGCAGCTCGGGGAATAGCTGGAGAAACTGCTGGAGGAATTCCAGCATTTGGGCACCAACCTGAAATAAAAGAAATAAATTTTAAATTATTAGATATTCGGTTTGCTACTTTATCTTTATGCCAGTGGCGGCGTAGCGAGGGCTGGTACCCGGGGCACCAAGAAACACCACCCCCCCGGAACTAAAATACTGAGCCGCCTTGGGGGTTGAAATCCTGACCCTCGTAACAGCGAGCGATAATTTTTACGTCATTTACGAAGTTTTGGAGATAAGAGCCGGGGATCAATTTTGTAAACGGGGGTGTATATGGGCGGTAACGGGGGGTATACGCCGCTAATGCTTTATGCACGATCAAATCACGCTGGTATGGCTTTCATTCGTAATTTTGTCAGTTAGCGTATTCACTAAACTCAAAAACAAAAACAATTACCTAAAATGATCGAACTTAGAGCAAATAATGTCAACAAATAAAGAAGAAAAACTAAATTTACTTGCCGTCATATAGTCAAGCTAAAGATATTAGTTGTTAAAAATTGCCTATATGTATTCCAGGTTCCAAACTATACCCATACCAAATTTCAGCTTAAACAGTTCAGTAGTTTTAGCGTCAAAGAGTAACAAATATCCATACATCCATACATCCATCCATACAAACTTTACATTTATAATATTAGTAGGAAGGAAGTATCACAGATCGACTTTAAAATTATGTTTCAAAACAAGTAACTAATTAAACTAAGTATATAACTTTCTTCCTAAAACTAACTGGGAGCAAAGATTTATATCGTTAGATAGGCCCTTACCGTAGTGAGACCGCGCCCGTGTTGGTGCCATATGAAATGAGATAGCTCGCTCATTTGGAATCAGTGTACATCTAAACACAGTGTCAGCCGGACGTGCTATAACATTGCCATTTTTGTTGAAAAGTGTCACAAAATGCCATCGTGCGCATTTCGCAAATGCAACATAAATTCTAAACATACAAATAAAGACAAAAGCGTTACATTTCACTCTTAAGTCTTGCGATATAATTAAATAACTATTATTTTTCTTTCCGTTTTATAAATCTGTGTTTCCGCTGTTGCGTTCTGACCGCATTACATAGTAACATTACCAGCTAATCTGTGGTACAACGCAGATTGCACACAATTTTAGACTTTTCGATTTCTGGGTATGATAGGACCTTTATTTTTTCACAAAAGTGTGTGCAGTATGATTGCACACAATATAGTTATAATAACAGTTAGGTACGTGGTTAATTTTACTGGCAAAAACACAATTTTTAACTACTCATTGCATGTGCGTGCGTCGGCATTTCGTAACGCACAAATTCAAAGACAACGGACCACGGTTTTTGGTGCCAGGGCATATCTAACCATATAAACCTTCGACTGGGAGTTTATTTTTAGATAATTTTAAAATCGAGTTTAGTAGCGCAATTTTACCAATGAAAAGATTTAATAAAACAGTCCAGGTATACAAATTAAATATTAATATTACAAAAAAACTGTTTTTGACAACATGTTTTTACCAAACTACCTCGGAAGCCAAACCAAACTCGACGAGGCTAGGTACGTCATCGTTTGGTTTAGGAGTCCTATGGCCACCTTCTGTCTCCATCATCAGTACAACTCAATGGTACCATAGCATTGCATTTTCCGGTGACAATGCTATGGTATGCAAGCTCGGTAACTTATGTATGCCAAATTTCAGCTTAATGTGTTGAGGATAACTGATCTTAAATTCTGTTGCAAGCTATGCCCTACAATATATGACATTCCTACAAAAAATGCACATCAACAAAACAAGCAGAAACGACTGGAAACAAATGAATTCCGCCAATTCGTCAGACTTAGCGCTGATAAAATGTGCGAAGTTTTAATAATTTCAAACGATTTTCAATTGTTTCTTAAACGTTCGGTTCGAAAAGGTGGCGTATCAAATGCTATTAACAAGCAACCATATCAATTCATACTGATTATTATTAATGCGAAATTTTATCTGTCTGTCTGTTAGACCTTTCACGGGGTTTGACAATTTTAGCCTTAACATCGGTGGTATACATCACAGTTATTTTTTTTTCTAAATCGCGGTGCACGATGAATATTATATAAGCCTTATATATTCAGTTAGAACATAAACAAATAAAAAATGACCTAAAACATTATATCCTAAAGCTTCAGGTTTCTGATAGATTCACATATAAAAAAAAATCAACAGAGCAATAGTTTTCATCTGTGAATATCTCTGAAACCTGACGCATTAGCTGCCTGTGCTGCCACACGTCCGTAACCATTAAGTGACTCTGAGTGTGGCAATAGGACATCATTTTATAGAATACTAGCTGTTCCCCGCTGTTTCGCCCACGTTAAATTCGAGTTTCACATTTCTTAGAGGATTAAAAGGTCTTTTATCCCATAAATCTCCCACGGGAATTTGATGCAGGACAAAAACTATGTTACTCTCCGTCCTTACAACTAACTCTATACCAAAAATCAAGTCGATTGCTTGCTTAGTTAAGGCGTGAAAGAAGGACAAACAAACAAACACACTTTCGCATGTAGAATATTAGTAAGGATTTTTCATTTGTCTAAATGTTATCTATATAAATATATAATATTCATTGAGCCCGTGATTTTGAAAAAATAAATAATTTAGTGCCCCCCTCCATACAAAACTCTTCAAATCCCTTTGGCAAGGAGATATGTTATCCCATTGAATAACTAGGCTACTTTTTATCTCAGAAAATGCGTGCGAAGCCGCTTACTGAAGCTAGTATAACGTACATCGTCTTCATTGTCCAGATAACCATTCTCAGAGTCGGTGAAGCTGAACCCAGCTCCTACCGGATTGTCCAAGAACAACATGGAGTAGTTACTGGCCCACGAGATGTTGCGTAATTTCACTGAAAAAAAAAAACACAACTGCAGCATGATAAAATCGTAGATTTATTCATAAACTGTGTCCACGGATTTTCTTATCTTCCATGCTTATGTTAGTTCCGACTTTTAATTAAAACATTACCTTTACGTAGGTACCTCACTTTCGTTAAATAAACCACGCGCGTGATGTGAATGGGATGGAACGATGTCGAACTAAAAAAATCACTGAAATAATCAACTTTGAACTCCTTTATATGTATGTATGTATAAATAAATATGTAATGCTGAACAATCCCCACAGCATCATCTAACTCCAAGCTAAGCAGAGCTTCTGTTATGGTACTAGATGACTGTTAAACTCATACGATATACATACATAGATAGATAAAATACTGTCCTTCCTGATGGCTCAGGACCGCTATTCGTGGCTGCGTTTGGACGCCTATGTACGTTCAGCAGTGGACGTATACGGGCTGATGATGATGATGATGATTTTGATACATAGATATTTTTTATTATACATAGAAAATACACAGAACACCCGGAAAAAATATTTGCAGATCGTACATACATTTGTCCCATGGCGGGAATCGAACCTGCAACCTCCTGCGCCGTAGGGGGACATTCGCCCGCCGCGTAACATCGGTCGTCATATTTACACTGTTATTAAATCTTCGTGACAAATTAATATTGTATCATAATTTTACTTTAAATTTGCTAATTCAATTTGTAAAAGCGCTACATAAATAGTAATCACTCAGAAATATTTATTTTTACGGGACCACCCGGGGTTGTCTCTATAATACAGCCTAACATAGAACCTCCTCCTTCTTTCGAAGTAGGTCAAAAACAAAAGCGGTCAGTTATATTTTGACCACAGCTACACAGCTGTCAAAATAACACAGCTACAGCTAGTAAGTATCACGTCTGTGATTTTGACAAAGTTCTCTCCACGTTGACATCACGCGAATCGTATGAGAAAAAGCTAAAAGAAGAAGAAGAGAAATGTGAAGCAAAACCAAAACATTTAATTTGACAAGGTTGCGCATTCAATGGAATTATTTTGTGATCGAGCGCAAATTATCTATGTCTATTTAGGTACTTTTAATATTATTAAACGGAATTGTTTCATAATATTAAATTTGTCGGATTTGTTTATTTGTTTGTTTGCATTGTATAGGCTCCGAAAATACTGAACCGATTTGAAAATTTCTTTCACTTTTGGGAAGCTCACTGTCCTCGGGTGACATAGGCTACATTATATTAAAAAAAAAATAGGAATCTTGAAATTTTTTTAAATCACCGTGCATAGCCGGGTCGCGCCGCTAGTAATTCATAATTTACCTGAACAGTTGAAGCGTGGGTACTTGAGACGCTTTATTATTTCCAGGCAACATATTTTTTTTAGTTTTTTCGCAATAAGTAACTAACTTACCAACCAAGTTTTATTTATACAGAACCTACCTAATAAATACATATTTATTTAAAAAAATCGAACAAATAAAGAAAACTTAAAACCAGGATTAGCAAACTTTACGACGACCTTCTAGGTCGTAAATTGAGGTATTATATAAATTCTTAGTACCAACCTTGCTCGTCCTTAACCTTCAAAGGCCCGACATCTACAAAAAGGCCTTTCAAAGACGTTATACCAGGGCCACCACCGAGCCATATCAACCACGGACTGTTCTCCATATCCTCAGCGGGGAAGAACCAGAAGAAAAGATTGGAGCCGTGCTTCTCATTTACGTTAATGAATCCTGAATAGCTTTCGAGGCCAAGGAAAGGCTCTGGGTTAACTCGGCTGAGATTTCTGGCCAGTTGGGGTGCTTTTTCGTTTATGTAAGGTGAAATAAGAAGTCGCCCATCGCTGCTGCAAGGATCCGCCTTTGTGACGCATAACTGAAAGCTGGAACAGGAGATAGTGCCACATCTTAACAAGAAAATCAACAACTCACACACAATCAGTGTTTTTTTGTCAACCTTACAGGACTCTGGTACAGGTTTTTTTTTATTACTTACTAAGGAAAATTGGAAATAAAGTGGTCGTTTTAATTTTCACTTTACTCTTTTTTATGGTAGAGTTCCTAAATAATATGATGTGTTTTAAATAACAATAAACCGACTTCAAATTACTTTTACAATTATTTTACGGGATAAATACTATCCCCTGGGGATGGGATTTTTATGGGATCTCTTCGGGGTTATTTTCTATACAATAGTGAAATAATTTTCAAAATAGGTCCATAATTGGCGGAGATATCGCGTAAAATATGTACATACAAAAAAAACATACAGACGAATTAAGAACCTCCCCCTTTTGAAGTCGGAGGGCCCTTTAGGTACCTTGATAGTTGTTCGTTTTTAGTTGGAGCAAAAACCTTCCAAAAATGTTTATCCCTAGCTTGTTATTCTTATATTTTTTAGTCCGGAACTATGCCTTTAAACAAAGAATAATTTTGACAACAGGCATGACGACAGTAACTAATAGGTAATCACAAAAATTAGATATATACTGAATTATACCTGAGCCATAGATTACAAAACACGTATTATATTGTATGTTTTGATCGAGATTAATTTAAAATAAAACTACAAAATACAGCAATCCGCCATGACACGTTGAACACCAATCAGAGAATACAGACCTATGACGTCATGCCGTCACAATATGTAATGTAAAGGCACAGTATGGGTATGGCTGGTAAAGCTTCTCTTGAAAATATTATGATCATTCTGTATCATCAGATGTTCGTGCATCTATGACGTCATAGACAGCCGCCACGAGTGTTGTAGCGTTTTTGAGCGAAATAGAAAATGCATTTTTAAAAGCTGTATTGTTCCTTCGAAGTCCATTTTTATGCAGAAATATGATTTATTTTGCATTCAGTAGATGTCTAAAAATATCACGGTGTAGTTTCTCAAAATCAGTCGCCATGCCTATTAACTTAACTTGAAATAAATTTAAGATCAAGAAACATGTACCTATAATCTAATTTATTTATGACTAGCTGCTGCCCGCGCCTTCGCCCGCGTTTTATCGGGATAAAAAGCCTATATGTTATTCCAGGTCCCTAACTATACCCATACCAAATTTCAGCCTAATCGGTTCAGTAGTTTTTGCGTGAAAGAGGAACAAGTATCCATCCATACATTCATACATCCATCCTTACAAACTTTGACATTTATCCTAGCGTTCCTACTTATATTATAAATCTCAAAGTTTATACGGATGGATGTATGGATGTATGAATATTTGTTACTCTTTCACGCAAAAACTACTGAACCGATATTAGTATAATATTAATAGGATAGTGTAGGAAGTAGGATCAAAGCTATGACTATAATAATTAAAATTGTAACTGGAGCATCAAAAGTAAGATAAACCAGTGGGCGGAGTAGGTATTAATACACACACATGAACACATACACATACGCACAACATACACATTATAGGTACTAAATGAGTTAGGTATTTAATTTTCTTACAGTCGTATGACAACCAGCACTTTTAAAATATCCTTCATGACTAAATTAATAACAAAGTCAAATCTTTGTTACGGTACCTTATGCTTATGACGTAGACTGTTAAGTTTACGATACTGAAACAAAGCATGAAGAGTAAATTATAGATAGGCAGGTTGGTATGAAAACTGAGGGAAAATTTTACCTCATTGAGGACATAGAGAATGAAAGAGAAAAAATATTGTAAGAAATATTGTTTTGGTTTATTTTGTTTCGTGAAGAAGGTTTATGAAGGAAAAAGACCGGTTTTCCCATTTTGAAAAAAAAAAAATTGCTATGTACATAAGTACTTTACCAAAGATCGGAAAACCGCTAACACGATGCTCAAGATGAGCCGCGAGGACTTAAGAATGATGGTCGGTATCATCACAGGTCACTTCGAACTAAAACATCATATTTTTAAGACTGGAGCCACAGACAGCAGTCAGCAGTGTGTCGTGGATACTTCCAAGAAGAAGAAACTGTGGAACACGTTCTTGTACACTGTACGGCCACAGAGGAGCCCAGACATAAGAAGACATAAGGACTGAAGAGTCTCATTGAGACCCAAACTACATCCACACCCACAGAGAAGCTGAAACGAAGCTATCAAACACCAAAACCCTCCTCCGGTACTTCAAGGAGTTGGGCTGGTTAGGGCCTGTCTATAGGCAGGGGGATAATGCACAATACGCTCCCATGCGAGATGTCAGTGCATATCTCAGTTCCCCCACTAAGAATAAGAGAACTTTAGAACTTTATCTCGGAATAAAACATTAAACATCATCTTTATCTGTTTAGCCCACTGCTCATAGACCACGGGCATCGGATGCCTATTTTCATATTTTTCTGCAAACATTTTGGAACAATAAATTAAACGTTATTCTTGAGGATCTGATAATTAGAGTACACCATTCGAAACGAAACTCGCAATTGCGTGAGAGAAGCCTCCACCTGTCTCAATGCACGACATTCGTTCAAAGTTGTTGATAGTAGTTACAACTGTTCAAAGAAAAGCGAGACTTCAAAAATATTAAAAATTTGGTTGTTTGAAACAAGTTTTTATCTTTGTTGAGTTGCTATGCTACTTTTAAACAATAGATTGTAAATTCAAAAGTAAGATGAATGTCTCATGTTACCGGCGAGTATGTACTCGGTGCAAGTTACTAATAAATAAACTTATGTACCTACCTACTTGACTATGGATAGGTACTTATGTAAGAAATTTAAAGGTTGATATAGTAACATATTTAACTTGATAACTAGACAAAAGCAGGTTCGTGAAAAACCTTAAAAAATATCCGTTGATAAATATGGGTGGTCATATTCACTAATCGTCATTTCAGTCAAGAAAATCACATCACACGAATATTTTTAAATGCGAAAGTTTTGATAATCTTTACTTCTTCACGCTCAAACTTTAGAAGTGATCGAGCTGAAACGTACACGCTTACGTATTTGGACCTAGAATAAAATACATAATAATATAATAATAACTATGTTTATAGTATAAAATTTGACTTGTCTAAGTATTTATTTTGTAAGCTTAAAGAAATAAAGTTATTGATTCTGATTCTGATATATAAGTAGGCTTCATTATATCCCGGAAAGTCTCGTGCTATTCCGCGGGCGGAAACTTTAGATAAATTAATAATTCACCTAATACATTATTATGATGGTAAATTAAGTTAATGTTAAATTATATGATTTTTAAATGCGCTGTATGAATTTTTATTTGTGTTTAAGGTTATGGGACTATTGGTGCTGAAATATACAATTTGATTGATTGATTGAATACTCGACATTTATACAACGATAATACAACCTTAAAGACAAGACTGAACAGGTATCTTCTACACATAGACTAGATCTTCGTGATACACCGCCGGCCATATCGTCACTTTCCATCAGGTGAGATAGTGGTCAAACGAATGTCTATCGACTACAAAAAAGGTGTATTTTTCAAGGAAGCGCGTTGTTGTTTTTTATAAGGGCCTATCAAAATTCTTTATCTAACAAATGACTTCAACGCGCACTTGTGGTGTATTATTGTAGCTAATCTTTAGTGTATAATGAACAATGGCGATATTAAACGCCTTTTGGCGGCTTTAATTCAACAACACGAACGATTGTTTATGCCGGAAAAATGTTTGGTCACCCTACGCCGACCACAGTGTAGGTACCTTACCTAGTAGTGCCCGAAGACCGTCCTCTTTGATTGAAATAAGATCCTTCAAGAGAAGTCAAATTGAAAAAAAACAACGTCAAGTGCGAATCGGACTCACGCACCGAGGGTTCCGTATAATTATAAGAATTTGCGTCTTGCCAAATTCCACGATTCTGGATCAACGGGAAGTACCCTATACCCTATAGGTTTTGTGTGCATTTGATGCACATAGAAATTTCAAAATAATTGGGCATAAACGGCTGTAACTTTTGATTGCATTGACTTTGAATTTTTATCTATATCACGGCTCAGTTTTATTTTTGAAGTTTTATTTAGATTACGGCCCTGAGTATTTTCTGTTAATTTCGATATCTCCACGGGTTCCTGAGAAAAGAGTGTTGACTGACGGACAACAAAGTGATCCTCTAATGGTACCTTTTTTCTTTTTGAGGAAAAAAATCCTTAAATCTAAATTTTATCTAAAAATCCTTCTCGGTTTAGATTATGTAAGCTTACCTAAAGAAGTTGAGGCCTAGGTATAGGTATTCATAATAATCAACCAATATCGAACGTACTTTTGTTTTTATGAGAAATATGTACCTATAAGGTTTTTGTAAAAGCGCAGAACAGGGAGATACATAGGTATAGGTACTAGGGAGGTAGAAGCAATCAATCTTCTAGACTTCCCACACTTAATTTAGAGATAGAGAGATAGAGAAAAATTTATTGACAAACACAACCCTGATACAGCACAGAACAGAAATAGAACTTAATTAGAAATAATAAATAAATGAAAGATGCAATACAAAATTACGAAGCGGAAAATATAATTACAAGTTCCAATAATAAAGCAGTAGGTACCCACCTACCCTACAAAAAAAAAAAAAAGACATTAGGGGAAGAACAAATTGACAACACAGTAAAGCTAATAAATAGCAAAAGGTTGATATGTATAGGTAGGTAGGTACTGTGATTATATTAATACAGGTATGTACAACATTATTCATTCCATTATATAGGGGTGCGAGCTACCGGAGTGTGCTCCGCGCTGTGACGGTGGTGTGCAGATCAAAGGGTTCCATCTCAGCTAATGCTACCTTACATAATGCAAGATAGCGCTGGTTTTCAGAAGGAACCTATTTGAGGTGACCTCAATACTGACCACTACTTAGACAATAGATTAGTGTGCTAAAATATTAAAATAAAGAATATAAAGAGTAACAATATAACTAACAATATATATATATATATATATAATACATTAGGATAACATACAAATTTGATACTAAAAATATCACTAAAAAGGAACAAAAAGCAAATATAAGAATAAAAGACATACAAATAAGGCTTATGTACAGAAAAAGAATCTACAAACAATAAAACAAAATAACTGTGAACACAAGACTTTACTTTTTGCTATTGGCAGACGGAACGCGCCCTCTGTTAGGCCGCCGTGACAGTTGACCGCCGTGACGATCATTGACATTTACCATTACATTTACTTATGCATTTGACTGCACTAGACATTCCCTTGGAACTGACATCAAGTGAAGAGCACAACATTCACATTTGAAATTTCCATGGCGCCATTAAAGAAGAAGTTGAAGATGAAATTTCCGTGAACTGGACAGTGGCAGAAAAGACAGTGGCAAACCAGACACATATTGCCAATAACAAAGAAGTCTATTCGAGCCAAAGCTAAAAGAAGTAGAAGAAGTCTATTCAAGTTACATGAAAGTGCAGTATGTAATGTCGGATTTTTACTTAACAAATTAGAGTTTGTCGCCTCGCCTGCCATATCCATTTATCTCTTTATGTGCAGCCAAAGAATATGAGTAGTATTGTATTCTCTTTGATATGAGTAAACGTGATTGTAACGTGAGGAAGCCTCTGGTCGTGTATTACGCAGCCTTATCAAGGCCGAAGGATACCTGAATAGGTGCTGACCACTGCAAATTATCGTTTTTCGTGCGGAGTAAATAATGTGTAGATAAAAGGTCAACATGAGTGCGAAAAGGCTAGATAAGGAAAGGTAAGAAAGAGTGATACTATAGTATACATTTTTGAATCTCGAAAAGATAATCTCGTACTTTATGTCGAAACGAAAAAACGCTATTCAAAGCTCTAAATGGTGGTGGTAAATCATTCCAACATTTCGAAGAAGCGAATCGGAACGATCCTCTAAATGCGGCCGTTCTGTGTTTGGGCGTTTCGAATACATATGTGCACTCACGTCTTGGGTAGCGGGAGCTGCTTTTGGCCCAGGTAAGCTTGGCGTGTAGGTATTGGGGTATCATATTTTTGGTAAGGCCAAAGAGCAATATAGCAAGATGGAGTCTCCTGCGGGCTTTCATTTTGAGCATGTTCGCTGAGTTCAGGTAAGGGGTGACATGATTACGTGGAGGGATATGAAAACAGAAGCGTGCACAGGCATTCTGCACGCGCTGAATAAGCTTTTCACTTCGACCAAGCAGGCATGGGCCATAGACCACATCAACATAATTTAACTTAGATAAGATTAAAGACTCACAGAGAGTGATACGTATAGTTTCACAAAGGTATGGCCGGATCTTATAAAGCATTTTCAACCTATAGAAACATTGTTGCACATTATGAGCAACATGGCTCTCAAACCGAAGGTTGCTATCAAACTTAAGTCCAAGGTTCTGTGCCTCCCTGACACACTGAACTGGCTCCCCATTAATGTTTATATTCAAGCTTAAACTATCCAATTTCTTTAGTTTAGCTTTTGTACCTATTATTAGATACTTTGACTTTTTAGGGTTCAAGACCAGGGAATTGCATGTCGACCATTTAAAAATTTTAGCTAAGTCAAGGTTTATTTCATTTGCAGCACCAGAAGCATCTGAGGGCTTAAATGAGTGGAACAGCTGTAAGTCGTCAGCATACAAATGATAGCGACATGAAGAGATGCAATCGACTATATCAGCACTATACAGGGTGTAAAGGATTGGGCCGAGGATGGAACCCTGCGGTACTCCCCTGATAACTGGCTCAAAAGATGATCTCAGAGGGCCACCATCGGAACCTTTGAGCTCAACACATTGACTTCTATTGCCAAGGTAACTACAGAACCACCGGATTGCGTTCATGTCAAAGCCGTAAAAAGCAAGCTTGGATAATAACAGGGTGACATTTATGGAATCAAATGCCCTAGTAAAATCCAGCAGAACGAGCACACTGCATAAGCCCTGGTCTTGAGCCGCTAGAAGATTATCAACAACATCAAGTAGGGCAGTGGATGTACTGTGGCTCCTGCGGAAACCCGATTGTAGCTTAGGTAAAATTTGCTGTACCTCTATAAACTTAACCATTTGTATGCTCACCACTTTTTCTAATATTTTGGACAGACAAGGAAGCAGACTTATTGGCCTCAAGTCCCCCAGAGTAGAAGGTTGATTATTTTTAGGAATCGGCTTTACCACGGCAGCCTTCCATGAGTCCGGAAATATACCACTGCTCAAGGACTTGTTGATTACTGCCGTGATTGATGGAAGTGATTCAGGTAGAGTCAGTAACAACATCTCCACTGATATGCCATCAACGCCTTGAGCATTGGATTTGAGACTTTGAATAATCTTAAGTACTGTGAATTCCGATACCGGTTGAAGTGAGAAGATTCCGTTGCCACATCGAAAATGCTCATAATATGTGAGGAGTGATAAGTTAACTTGGCCCGATCCAGGCACATTTAGGAAGTGGACATTTATAAGGGCTGGGTCATTGAGATGGCTTGGAATTTCGGCATATGATTTATTATTAGGTAAGATATTGTCTTTTAGATTTTTCCAAAGTTTCTTGGCATTATTCTTATTATTATTTATTTTGTAAGTAAAAAATGCAGCCTTTTCACTCTCCAGAGCCTTATCAACAATATGCTTCATATTCTTGTAACAAGTTTTTAGTGACGCACACTTACTGCTCTTGTACTTAGAGAAATAGCTGTCTCTTATCTTCATCATATCTTTAATGGTCTCGGTTATCCAAGGGTGGGGAGGATGTTTAAACCTAGTATTTTTTATTGGTGCGTGCAGGTCGAACAATGCTAAAATAGTACTGGTTAAGGTTGATACCATTTCATTAACGTTTATGTCTGTATCAAAATACTCCCACTTAATAGAATTTAGATCAGCGGAAAACAGTTCCATGACAATATCTTTGAACGGTCTATAGGTTACATGACGTGCGGGTATTTTATCCTTTTTTATACAAAATTCGACAACTATCATTGCGTGATTTCCCAGTTCAGGGGCTTGTTTGATAGTGATGCTCTTAGCTTTAGCATCTGTACAAACAAGGTCAATTAAGGTACCTCCATGACCTGAAAAATGAGTAGGTTCTGTGATTATTTGAGATAAGCTCATGCTTTGTAAGAACTCTTGAAATGAGGTAGCTTTAGATCCCGGCACAAGCATATTAATGTTGAGGTCACCCAAAAATATAACATGATCACACTTGGTAAAGGAAGTAATTGTCTCAGTTATAGCATCAAAGAAAGTGGTCACATCATATTGGTCTGGGGGCCGGTAAGCAGTACCAATAATAATGCGTTTACCAGCTATACTCAATCGAAGCCACAGTTGTTCAACAGCAGCTACCTCAGGGTGAGGACAGGTTCTTGCATTAATGCCCTTTCTTATGTAAAAACCAACCCCTCCACCACGACCATTCTTAATGCTCTTAGGTCTAGGCCGATGAACAATTCTGTAACCAGATGCCCTGGGAGCTCGATCATCTTGACCTGCACCCAACCATGTCTCGTTGATGGCCATAATATCTGGATTTAGCTCCTCTAAGGCAGCCAGAAACTCATCTTGTCTAGTGTTAAGCGACCCGGCATTGAATAGACCAATTTTAATATTTCTTAAAGGAAGTTTTGTTCTATTTGAAGGGTACTGTTACACAATATGATTGAGTGAATTAAGTAATATACTGGAAAGAGGGTCTCATGTAAAGGCACTCTAATATTGGAGCAATTTAAATAATGGTTGCAAAGGGGCATAAAGTTGAGGAAATATTTATATACCAAGTGTTGACTTGGGTTTATTAAGCGTAATAATAAATAATTGCAAATGCACATGAGAGAGAATACATAATTACTAAAGTATATACAATCATATAGCAAACAAACTCCTTCAAACACTTCTTCAACCAATAAACCGGAGATAGTTGTACATAGGATGGAAATAATTGAGAAATGGTTAATAATTAACAGCCGGTGACCATCGACTACATATGTTATTGATAACAAATAACAGAATGGGACAAATATTGTATGAAAGTATAAATAGTTCTTCAATGGCATACACAGAAAGAGAAAAATACAACAGTAATTATATAGCAAAAGTAGAACAAAGAACTCAGTCTTTTTATTATATTTAATATGTATTACATAAATGCCAGACAGATAAAGATAAAATATTTTGGTTTGTGGCTGGGATATTATAAAACCCACACATGTGGACAAAACTAACAAGATAAGCACTCCAATACAAGACTTTTCCATTACAGTTATCGGCCAACTGGGTGAACCTAACCAAAAACCCTCTGGATGTCTGCCTCACATCTAATGGGGTACGCGTCACGGCCGTCCGCCTGCCTCACGTACACTCTTCCCCTCTTGGTCCACGTGTAGCGCCACTGGAGCCTGCGGCATTCTTCGCGAGCGCGATGGAACAGCTGACGATTGAGGCGCGACAGCCTCTCGTTGACGAAGATGCGCGGGCCAGCCTCAGCGCGGCCGGCGTCACCCGCGGTCAGCGAGCGGCGCACCCGTGCACCCTGTAGCATGCGGTCCCGCAAATCGCGACGCAGCAGCCGCACTATGATTCGTCGCGGGCGTGGTTTATCGCCCCCAGCCCCCTCGACCTGCGCCACCCCTACGCGCTCGGCAAACACGACGTCACGCTCCTCCATCGGAACGCCCAGCTTAGCTGCGAGGACGGTGATAGAATGGAGGACATTCTCCCCCTTCTCCTCCGGCAGCTGACCAATCTCGAGGTCCGCCAAGAGCGCCTCCTGGTCCCGGTCGTTGAGCTCTTGCTGCAGGTGCGCCACGGTATTCTGCAGTCTCGCGATGACGGCGGGCTCGGCGGGCCGCTCCTGCTCAATGACCTCTAGGCGCTGCTCCAGCCCGTCCACGCGCGCACAGGCGCCGTTCAGCGAGACACGGAAATCGGCCATCTCTAGCCTCAACTCCATGAGCTCGGTGCAGATGTCCCGCACCTCTACCCGCAGCGCCCTCAGCTCCTCCAACATACCTCCCTGAATACTGCGCATCTCGGAAAGGAGTTCCTCCTTGAAGGGTCGCATGGTAAGCTGAAGTTCATGCTCGTGGAACTCCGCTGTAATGTCGTGGGCCGTCTGATCCAGGGCCATTGGTTCAACGCTCGTGGGTTCGGATTCTACCGACTGCAGGGCGAGCTGGCTCTGGCTGGCCGTCATCACGCTCCCTTGGTGTGGGGCGATGCGCACGGGTGTGCTGGGGTCCCTTCCTTTAGGGGCCCTCATCTGGCATTCCCCACAACGCCAGTCGCAGGGTACCTCTGCATCGACAGGGATTCTCACGCATTCTCGGTGAGAAAGCGATTCGCATTGAGGGCAAGCCACCCCATCCCCACCCTTAATACGCTTGTTACAAGCCGCACATTTCTGTACCATGTTTGGTAGGAAGTTTAGTCTTCGAGATAATAGAATAAATTAATACAATATCAATTTGAAGTCGGATCGCGAGCAAAATTAATTAGATCACAACACAACTTTACCTTACAAAAATCTACCTACTTTTGCGAATGTTTTTATGAGCGTGGGAAAATCGGTTAGTTTATATGGTAGGATGGGTTCCAAATATCGATATTGTATAATTTTGAAAAGTAAGAATTTCTTAGGCTATTATAGACTTGCGCGGCACTGTGCTCGTGTGAAGAAAAAATGAGAAATGTATGTAAGAACAAGTTTGAATGAGAGTATGAGTGGGTGTGTAAATGCGAGACCCACACTTTGTAGTATGGGGCAACTGAAAAGCCCATCTGGACACAGAGGTTCTTACTCGGGTTTCAAACTGCGTCTGTCCTGTCTGTGCCCCAATCGGGGGGAGGAAACGTGATGGATGAATAGGGTCGGCGAGTGAGTGGAACGGTGGGCTCGCCGGCCAAATATGGGAGGAAGAGGGGATGCCAGTCGGGCTGCCGAAGGTTTAAATGTTCCCGTGGCTCGGCGAAAATGGCGAGAGAGGGTCACCGGAGAGGTTTTAGTGGGTATTACGTCCTTGTCAGGGCATCGAGTCCCACATAATCACAATTCACACAGCATTATCTAGCAAGCTAAGCAGAGCTTGTGTTATGGGTACCAGATAACTGATATACATAATAGAATATATAACATAAATATATATTTTATTATACATAGAAAATGACCAGAACACCCTGAACAAATATTTGCAGATCGTACAAACATTTGTCCCGAGGCGGGAATCGAACCCGCAACCTCCTGCGTCGCAGGCAGACCTTCGCCCAACGTGCCACAGAGATCGTCAAGTACCTACGTAGTACTAATAAATGTTTATAAGTATACTAGCTGACCCGGCAAACGTTGTTTTGCCATCGACCAGTGAGGGTTAAAGATTATTACAGTACCATACTAAATAATATTGCAATAAAAAATTGGGGTTGGTGTTTGAAAGGTGAAGATTGACGGTTATAGTATAACCCTTTTTTATTTTTCTATGATTTGGCTTAAATCTCGAATATATGTACATATATCATACAACAATAAAATAAAATTGTGGAAAAAATAAAAATTTGGGGCGTGCCACCCTTATCACTTAGGGGTATAAAAAATTATTAACGACCTATTCTCAGACCTACCTAGAATATACCCAAAACATTCATAAAAATACGTCAAGCCGTTTCGGAGGAGTTTGGTTGCAAACACTATGACACGAGGTTACTATGGAAGGTCCTAATGAACGGCTGCCCGTGCAATGCGCCGCCATCTTTCCCTATTGGTTGCGTTGTGGGAGCAGTCGGTCAAGGTGGATTGTGTTAGGGAGGTGATGAGGTTCGACCATCACGTTGGAGAACGACCACGGGACCTTTTTCCCTCCATTCTGCCTTATACTACGAGATGCTCAATCGAGTCTTCACTCCGTGCCACGTGCCCAAAGAACTTTAGTAATTCGTATTTGCACAGTCGACGGTAATCTCTCCTTTATACGAAGTTCTTCGAGGATGGATACATTAGTCCGATATGCGGTCCACGGAATCCTCAGGAGTCGTCTCCAGCACCACATCTCTAGTGCATCTATTTTCCTTTGCTCTTTTTGTCTCAGAGTCCACGTCTCAGCTCCGTATAAAAGAATTGGAAAGACGCATCAGACGAACATTGGTAGTTTTGGTTATCCGGCGGTCTTTCCAAATCTGATTGATTGAGATTTTTATAATACTGTAAAAATATAAAAGATTTATGAAAAATGTGGATTTAATAAATAATAAAAAAAGCGATTCCTCTCTTGGCATCCGACACAATAGATCATCACCGGCTTTTATCCTGCGCCGCCTCCGTCCAGTCCGGTGCGAAGATTTGAAGTGATCGAAGGTCATTCCTCACTTCGTCCTTCCACTTGTATCTAGGTCGACTAACTGCTCGTGGTATTGATGTCGGAGACCAAGACTCACTTTGGGGTCGATGCGCCAGGATATAGAGTGATTTATTGGAACTCGCTGCCTGCTTCAGTTTTTCCGGTGAATTACAATCTGGGTCTCTTCAAGACAAGAGTGAACAGGTGTCTTCTTGACCTTCGTGATACAACGTCGGCCACATGATGATGGATGGGATGGAAAGTGATGACTTTCCATCAGGTGAGATTGTGGTCAAACGAAGGTCTATATACTATAAAAAAAACTGAAATGCTTTCTCATTTTGTGGTACAAATAGGTTAACAATAATATAAAATGGCGTGTTTTAAAAAACGTCAAATTCCTTAATTTAATACTGTTTTAAGTTTTGCGGGATAAATACTAATCCCCTGGGGATACAATTTTTAAGGGTGGTCCCATAAAAACTTTATTGGGATTATTATTATCCTTGGGATTATTTTCTATACAAAAGTGAAAAAAATTTCAAACACGGCACGTAATTGGCGTAAATATCGCGTAACGTACGAGTACATACATAAAAAAAACATTCAGTCAAATTGAGAACCTCCGACTTTTTTTGAAGTCCGTTAAAAAATTACGCTCCAACCTTATATCCATCAAGGATTATTTAAAAGCCAAGTAACGAACTTCACGTAAGAAGCCATTATCAAAACCGTCCACGTAGTAAATGTATCACATCGAAGTTATTTTACTACGAACATCCTAAATATAGAGCAAATCCCGCGAGGAGCGTGCAAGAATCTATCGCGGGCGTGGGAGCCATATTATGCTAATCAGGTCATTGGTACCCAGGACCTGTTCGCCGGTGATACAGGGTGTGCCGGATATTGACCTCATCATCGGTTTTGATGGGCCCTAGAGATTATCTACCGAGATTTAGTGAGATGTCTTTAATGTTGCTATTTCTTCGATTAGACATCTTAGAAAATCTCCAGGGTATGGCATTGAGGCCTACGTGATACTAACCTAACCTAACCCATCCTTTACCTTAAATTGCAGCTCCTGCGTCTGTTTTTCCGGTAGAGTACAATCTAGGAGTCTTCAAATCCCGAGTAAATAAGTTCCTTCTGGGAAAGCGTGCTCCATCTTAGGCCACATCTTCACTTTCTCGAGTGTGATGGTGGTCAAACGCTTTACCATCATCAATAAAAAAAAAAAAATACTGTCATCATTTAAACAAGTACTTGATTGTAACTTAACGGAAATATAAATACATAAGTGGTCTTGGACAAGCCGTGTAGTTGCCGGCTTAGAATTTACACCATCATCCCAATTCTTCCCAAGGGTGTCGTAAAAGGGGAGTGAGCAGCAGCACCCCTGCAGAATAGATCTACCACCGATCTGCGATCCCCAACACGCATGCCCAACGTGGGGATTATGGCACTACCCCCTAATGATAAGTTCCATTAAGGCACTTGTCAGGGGAGGCTTAAGCCCAAACGGCAGTGCAGTGTAACGATAATGTATGAGATGAGATAAAAGATGGATTTGTTAAATGTCAAAAAATCCAAGAAGTGTGGCGTTAGTGCACACTCCATCTAAGGTCCGTAGATATTTTTCTGATGGTCTAATGATCTCTTAATCGGTCAAATACATAAATATCTATTTAACTATAGGTATATACGTATAATGTAAGTATTTATTTACTAATTATTTACAGACCACTTAACCTATGTTTGACACTTCGATTCTTCGAACAATTTAATCAGCATTATGTGAAGTGAATGAATACTTAGGTAGGCAATAGGGGTACTTGAATATTAGATACCACATATGTATTTAGGTTTATGCCATAGAAGTTTAGATAAGTAGCAGGGATTCCTGAGATAAGATAAGTTACTGTTTAACACGTCTAACTACTTAAGTAGAGTGTCTCGTATAAGCTGGTCTATAACGCTGCTTCTTTTTGTCTCCAAATTCCTATATTTCTCTATCAAGGCCTCAGCAACCTTGGTAGGACTCAGCAATATTATTAAAATAATTTGTAATATATAGCGTAACGTCGAACGATAATTTGATAAAACTAATTAATATTTTATCCAAGTCATTAAAAAGTTAAAACACTCAGATAATCTAAACATATAATATTAATAACTTTGTGAAGGTAATTATTTTAAACATGTTCCTACTGAAATTGTACATAGTTTAGATATTATTAGTCTGATTATCCGTAGTCCTATTTGGGCCTCTAGGTAAATTATATTTTATTTCATCATCATCATCATCAGCCTATACACGTCCACAGCTGGACATAGGCCTATGTATATTTTATTTATATGTACATATATATATATAATTATATATTATTTATATCGAGACCCTAGGTCCGTGGGGTACCGAGGCTCTACGAGTTTTCAAAAAATTTTCAGAGCGCCTTGTCGAAGCGACGCGTGACCCGAGAGCTGCGGTGAGTATCTGGCGCAGCGCATTAGCATTGCCATACAGCGAGGCAATGCAGCCAGCGTCTTGGGTACGCTTCCGACTGGTATTGATATGGACCAGTTGAGCTATCTGTAGATTGTTTGCAACAGTCTGCAGTTAGCTCAATTGTTTAAATTGTAAATACTAGTTTAATTTGTTTATATTATTTGATTGTTATTTTCTTTGTCTATAAAGTTTATTTATATTCCATTTAGAAATCCCAATGCAAAAAGATTTCTCTCAATTTATGAGAAAATGTACTAATTTACTTTCCAGTTAACAACAAAAACAAAATAATTGTATTTAAAACGAATGTTTTCAAAACTAATCTAGAGCGCCCTGTATAACCGATCGAGATAAATCCAAGTTCAAGGCGTAAGTGCACGAGTAAGGTTGTATAAGGTTCGTCCTAGGACGCGAGGACCAGTCGACAGCGGCAAACGGCGAAGGCAGGACATTGGACCTCATCATGGCTTTTATGTGGACTCTTGTGGTGTTATCGTAAGTGGAACGGGATTTCGGGAAAAGTCGTGATTTTCAGGAACTAATGTTTTTCCCCGATATTCATAATAGATTTCTCTTATTTAATTTTTTTCTGTTTTTTTGGTGGGTTGTGTTCTGTTAATGGTATCCTGAAAAATCCTGAAATCGACAAATATTATTAAATAAGGGGGACCCTTACGATGATAAGATCCCTCTCTTCATCGTAGGGCAAAACAAAAGTATTTGAGAATACGGTATACGTACATTAGGGTACGTTATAGCTTATAGGTACCACTATCGTGTTTGTAATGTGTTTACCCCATTTCAGATGCGTAAGCCACGCACTAAGCGGAGAGCGGAGCCCACTCCCTCTCCCAGACCTGCCCCCGGGCGAGGCTCCGGAACCCATTCTCACCTTCATGGAAAGGACCTACGTCGCCGGCAGAGGAAGGTCCACCTCCGACGCAGGCTCCCCTCTTCTTCTCTCACCGTACATCGAACAGGGGAAGTTAAATGAAGCTAGGAAGGCGGCATCTGTGGACCCGGCTTATATGCTACCCGGGATGGAAAGTTATGCGGGGTATTTGACGGTTAGTGAGGATTTTGTTGAAAACAAAGGTTTCCCTCAAACATCAATCAAAGATCGTCAGCAGATACCTGCTTATGGATAAACTAATATGATTTGGTGCCGGGCGCCGCCGACGCCGGCCGGCAACTTTTTGTTGGAACTAGAACTGGTTTTGAAGAATGTAGCAAAATTAACTATTTATTTATCGGGTTTTTATAAATAACGGGAATGTAGCAAATTTAATTGGTTTTGCTAGATGTAGCTATCGTGATAGAAGTGTCAGTAAACTAGAATAACTCAAACTACTCTATTTTACCCTGACTTTCAGCAACTAGCTTGAAGTACATGGGATATGGGATGGTTTCAGGTGAACAAGGAATACAACGCGAATCTTTGGTTCTGGTACTTCCCTGTATCAGGACAACCGGTGGAGGAGACTCCCTGGATTATTTGGCTGCAGGGAGGGCCTGGGGCTTCGTCTCTGTATGGGCTATTTACAGAAATAGGACCTTTCGTGGTCACCGATGACAATAATTTGGAAGGTAAGAATTGTCTCATTGCTCTCTCTCTGCTCCCAAAAATCATGTTATCTTTCTGTCAATAAATTTATATCAATACATATTCGCTCGATCAGTTATTTTCCTTCTTCTCTCTTTATTCATTACACACATATATAGAGTAAAACTCAGGCAAGAAGAATTTCTAAAGACCCTTTTTGTGTAATTACAGAAATCAAGCACTCATGGGGTAAGAACCATTCCCTGCTGTTCATCGACAACCCTGTCGGTACTGGCTTCAGCTTCACCGATGATGACCGCGGCTACGCGACCAATCAGACCACGGTCAGTCATCATTCAGTACAATACAGACCTATTTAGACCTTACAAATAGCATACTTCACGATATCAGATGATAGAGTAAGACCTGAAGAAGACCGGAAGAAAACGTTACCAACTACTACGGAAGTTGATAAAAAAAATTATAGTTCTTCATTTGCTTCGAATTTTCGTAACCACCGCGTTATTCTTGACAGATTGGCGAGAATCTCTACTCCGGGCTACAGCAGTTCCTCACGATATTCCCAGAGCTGCGGAAAGCTCCGCTGACAATCGCCGGAGAGTCCTACGCTGGCAAGCACATCCCTTCCATCGGGGTGCAGATCCTCTGGCATAGGGAGGAAGATGAACCTATCAATTTACAGGTTGGGAAATTGCATTTTTTTTGTTACCCAGGGTAAATCTTTTATGGGTATTTACGAGCCCGGGGGGACTCTCAAATTATGTCAGATTCCTAATACTGACTAAAACCCCTCGCTTCGCTAGAACTTAGACCATGAGAACTGTTCGCGCCTACATCACAGTCTGAGAAGCTGGGAAATAGTTACCTACCCTATATTGTACCTAACTTAGTGATGTTGTAATAGACTACTGTAGACTAATGATGATGGTCAACAAAGTCCACGTGAAGTCTTGGTAAACGTTGGTTGAGTAGTTTATATTTTGATTAGGTAGGTATAACTATTATTTTTAAACACACGCGCCGTTGTTCTTTTTTCGACAAGTATTAATTAATTTACTAGCCGTTAGTTACAAACTATTTTTGTAATTGATTTACCTAGGTTTTAGTTTTTTGTAATTGTAAAATAAAATTTAATAACCACATAGCACCCGCTACGAATATCTACGAAATTATATTGATCTACTGAAGAGATAAGAGTAGGGAAATTAAAAGTAAATATATTCTTCTTTCCTGTATCTGAAAACCACAACAGGATTAATCTAAAACTTTTGAAACTATCATGGTTATTTACAACACTAAAGTTAACGGGATATTTACCATGATTTGAGTTTTGAGTTCTCCAATATTTCGGCACAGTTACATGCGCCATGATCACGGAACAACTGATGTCACTGCGAGTTAGTTTTTATTGGCAGATATATCGATCTACCCTCTTTCTTTGTCTTTTGCTACGAATATTAACACTACCACCGGTTTCATTATCGAATTCAACTCGATCACGACACACAATACTGACGGTATCTGGACGCGGCCTGGTCGATACATCACTTTTTCGGTTTTTGCACATTCTCACCACAGGGCTCCAGGTTCCGGATAGTTGGAAACCTTCCTCTCGGTTGAAGTTCCTGTATTTGGTAATCTCAATGGCCTCCTGTACCATTATTTGTATGTAATGTCGCTCTGTTGAGATTACTTGAGGATTGTGCAATTCAATCCAGTGGTTTAAACCAGACTCGAGAAGGTGCTCCGCTATGGCAGACTTCTCCGTTGCCAGATTCTTAACCGTGCGTATGTGCTCCTTGACTCTGCAGGCAATAGTGCGCTTCCTTTGGCCTATATAGGAGCTCAACAACCGAGAGGAAGGTTCGTTATATCTGCCAATAAAAGCTAACTCGCAGTGACTTCAGTTGTTCCGTGATCATGGCGCATGTAACTGTGCCGAAATATTGGGTCTTTAGTCGTTTCGCACCGCGAGCGGTTCGAACCGCGGTGTGAAAACCCCAAGCACTGTTTCTGAATAGGGCCATTCGCACCGCAGTGGTTACGGCGGTGCGAATCGCCCAAGATTCTTTTGAAATGGGTCGTATCGAACCACGGGAAAAATGACTCGATGCTCATTTTGTAAGTTCAATTCAGACACACATAATTTTTTATTTGTAGGTACAGACAAGAGGAAAATGGATAGTGATAAAAAACATTGCAATATATATATATATATGTAATAATTATATTTGCTCAAAAGGTGTTTTTAAAGTAATAAGGTAGGTTTTAAATCCCAGCTTCATCAACATTATACATTTTACAAAAAATTTACTATTGTTAATCAAGGGTAAGACGTACACTATTATTTACATAAGACTAGGTAATCATTAAGAATCACAGGCGTAACATTTTTAAAATCTGGTGTCTTAGGAATTTTTATCAATAAAAAGATGCCTATCTAAAATAATTTATTTATCATCATTATCAACCAATCTTAGTCCACAGCTGGACATACCTCCCCTAATGAGCGCCATAGCGCCCTGTCTTCAGCTCACCGCATCCAGCGTCTGCCTGAAGTCTTTCGCAGATCGTCATCCCACCTGGCCGAAGGGCGTCCTACACTACGTTTGCGAAGTCGCGATCTTCACTCGAGAACATTTTTACCCCAGCGGTTGATGGTTTTCTTCGCGAGATATGGCCGGCCCACAGCCACTTCAGTTTGCTGATTCTTTGAACTATGTCGATAACTTTGGTTCTCTGTCGTATGTATTCGTTACGAATCCTATCCTTCCGAAAAACTCCGGACATAGCTCTTTCTATAACTCTCTAGGACTTCAAATAAATATCATAAGTTGTACTTACCATATAAACTTCACAAAACATCTGACTTGTCTAAGTGCTTATTTTGTAAGCCTAGATAAATAAAGTTATTGATTCTGATTCTGATTCATCACACATTTGAATAACAATTTATCCTGTCACGTCACCACTCTCAAAGTAGATAAGAAACTGTGACCTTATCAGTATCCCCAGTGCAAGCAAAAGCAACTACCAACCAAGCAAGCATGTGCCCCTTGCACGGGCTTGCTGATTGGTAGATGTTTTTGTTACTTTCAGGTTATTCTGTTGTTTATATGACCGGTAAGTCTACTTTTGTACAAAGGGTTAATTTTTGTCAGAATTCACCCATTCAAAAAGAAAACTGATTTGTTACTCTGCGATATGAATTGACTAATTCAGAAAAAGGTTTGGTCTATTCACACCGCGGTGCGAAAGAACCCATTCAAAAGGAATACTTGGCCGATTTGCACCGCGGTTCGAATCGCTTGTGGTGCGAAACGACTAAAGACCCGAAATATTGGAGAACTCAAAACTCAAATCATGGTAAATATCCCGTTAACTTTAGTGAGGATTAATCTACCTACTGGTTTCAAAGATATGAAGTATTTACTTTGTTACTGGTAGGTACAGGTTCTTTAAGAAGTACGATCTGAGTTCATATTTTATGTTTTGTTGAACGAAAGTGCGCGTTAAAGTCTTTTGTATGCTACACAGCCCACAGGACGGTGTAGCTTCGTAGCATGCGCTACGAGGCTCTACGATAATACATACAACATAATGTTTATCTTCATGGAGGAGAAAAGTGGAGGGGTATGGGAGAGTGAGATATGTCACAAAAAAGAAGGTGAAGACAGAAAGTGAACTAAATCTTACCTCAAGGAATTTATATACTAACGAATTCCTTGTCTTACCTATACACAAAGGTGACATCAGCAACTCTATACAACGTCTAATTCCAGAAATAATAAGAGTTGTGTGACTATCTACTCTCGCGCGAATGTCCTTGTCTCTCGTTACATCATTGGATCAGACCTGAACGTTGAAAAGTCCTAAGACATATCAATTACCATTCTTCCTTCCACATCCAGGGTCTAGCAATCGGCAACGGGTTCATCGACCCTCTCTCGCTGCAGAAATACAGCCACTTCGTCCGCGAGGTTGGACTGGTGGACGACAGCGTGGCTAACGTCATGAGCCATCTGGAGACCGCGGTCGTCCAGTTCATTAAAGACAAAGAGATGCTGAAAGCTTATGCTGTAAGTACCTAACTACCTTGATCGAGGAGACCGCGGGTGTTGTATGTAGTTAAGTAATCCCCCCCCCCCCCCCCTTGATCAGAAAAGATGGCAATTTCATATCATCTCTATGGGCTACGTACGGCGGAATTTTTCAAGTTCAACAAGGTAACCAATTTTTAGATCGTTTGGAAACACAACCAGTACCTCTGATTATTTCGTCTTCTATTTTCAATTCGCTCTTCCTAGAAATCAAGCTTGTTCTAGCGTATATGGAACATTGGGGTGGTTTTGATTCCCGCTTCTACATTTTCTAAAACTGGTAGGTAGTCTAGGTAGGCAGGTAATTAAAATTGGGTTGGTTGTAAAACTTTAGCGTTTACCTTCTTTTTCTCTCTATTTCAGTACTACAACTACTTACTGAACCTGTTCATATCAAAGTCAAGGCTGTCGAACCTCTACAATTTCCTGCAAGACGAGATCAGCCTCGAAGGAGCTTACATGAACTACATTCAGCGCGATGATGTCAGAAAAGCACTACATGTTGGGAACACCAACTTTACGTCGATCGGAGTGGTGTATAAGAAGCTCGTGCCTGACTTCATGGGAAGTGCGAAGACGTGGCTAGAAGAACTTTTAGAGAATTATAAAGTTATGCTTTACAAGTAAGTAAAACCTAGTCCGAGTACACAAACTTTTAAAAATAACGAAGAATTTATAGACAGAACTACTAGACTTGCATATTTTTTCAGTGGCCACCTGGACATTATCGTAGCGTACCATCCTTCAGTCAACACCTACAACTCACTGGATTTCTCTGGGTCTGCAGATTTCAAGACCGCCGAGAGAAAAGCGTGGTTTCATGATAATGATTTGGCCGGGTATGTAACCATACATAACTGTCTTCAAAAATATGAAATCGTGGCTACTTTACCTTAGTACATTTGGTATTTCCACTACTTAACAGAAGATGGCGCTGCAAAACTTCTCTCTCTGGAAAGAGGATGAAGAAAGGTTCACTAAAAATGTACAAAGATCTGAAGATGGTGATGTGATTAAAAAATATAAATGATAATTATTAAAGGTAATCCTTCCGTTATATGGCTTCTTTAAACTTACATATTTCCTCCAGGTACTACAAAGTGGCCGGCAACCTCACAGAAGTGATGATACGAGGCGCTGGACACATGGTGCCAGCCGACAAACCGGCTGCTTCTCTTGGACTCATCTCAGCTTTCGCTCGTGGTATATCCCTCGATAATGACACTGGCAGCCTTGTAAATGTAGCAAAAAACTTGCTTCGAAAACATCAGCTTCCTTCACAATAAAATATAATTTGGTTTTATGTGTTTTTGGATTAATAATAAAAAAGTATTCAATAAATAAAACTATCTTGTAAATAACGGTACTATGGTGTTTACTTCACTACCTGCATGATGTCCTGATGACCTTAGCGAGACGAGAGGAGAAAAATATTCTTATATGCGTGATCCTGACACTTCTCTCTTAAAGGCTTTGATTGAGGTGATAAAACTCGTGAAAACTGACTCAAGCTTTATAGGGTATCTTAGGGCTTGCCCGTGTGCGTTCGCTCTTTTATTTGACAGCTTGACACGCAAAATGACAGATTTCGTTAGCTGGCAACATAAATAATGGTGACGTTTTCTCAGATTGCGACGATCGAATCATCACATCAAGAAAACAGAAAAAATAGCTAAAATTCCTCGAATACACAAAATCTAGATCCATTGTTTGATTATGTGTATTTTTAACTATTGTAGCTTCCGGATTGTATAGTTTTCGCGGCTAAAACACAGCGGAAATTGAGTATAAACAACACAATGTCGTGTACAATATTTGTGGTTTGCGCATTGCTACTAATAACTCCTATTAGAGCTTTTTATCTGCCGGGATTGGCCCCTGTAAATTACTGCAAAGCCGGCGAAGACACTAGCAAGTCCTGCAAAGTAAGTTAATGCATTTTTGACGTAACTACAACAATTCATACACAACAGGCTATATTGACTTCACATTACTATAGTTTATTTCAGTATAAAGGTTGTTCCTTGCTTGGAATCAAAACTCGCAATAAGTGGTGGGGTTAGTAACTGCGGTAAATACAACCTTTAATATACCTCACTATTTACAGTTACATCTACATTACAGAGTATTAGCCATGTTCTGCCTCACTTCAATTTATTGCCTACAAATCAGCTTTAGTGCCCAAGCAATACAACAAAACTAAATCATTTTTCAGAATGTAATCCCACTGTTTGTTAATCGATTGAACACAGAAGAGTCTGTTATTCCATTTGAATATCACCACTTTGACTTCTGTACATCAGATGAGAGTCAATCACCGGTTGAGAACCTTGGCCAAGTAGTATTCGGCGAGAGAATACGTCCAAGCCCATACAAGCTGAACTTTTTAGAGAATGTCGAGTGCAAAGCTGCATGTACTAAGCGGTACAAGGGAACTGACTCTGAGTCAGCTAAAAAGATCAATTTGCTGAAGATGGGCATGGCTCTTTACTACCAACACCACTGGATCCTTGATAACATGCCTGTGACCTGGTGCTACTTGGTCAATGAGGGTGGAAAGACATACTGCAGCACTGGATTCCCTATGGGCTGTCAAGTGCGGAGAGATATGGTAAGCAAATTTTGCCTCTTGGTCTATCTCACAGAAAAAATGGGTTTAGCTATAATATTTTAATATATTACTTAGTTAAAACAATGCATTAGAATAATAATCAGAGAGAACAGTTGAAACAAATTTTCTTAGTCAAGAAGCATGATTTGCTGTGCTTTCAACTTCAAGATAGCTTGAAGTTTTTAAACAACATGTTTTGCAAGCACCAATTAGGTATGTAGCCCTAACATACCTAGGGAAAATCAATGAACCCATCCAAAATTATAGTTAAACTACCTTTCCTCAGTATTTTTTTATTAAAAACCCATATTAATGAGTAAACTGATAATGTAATCTATCTAAATTATAGTGTTAACTTAAATTCAATAGATCCAACAACCAACCAGACAGCAAATTTAAATGTAAGTACTTCTAGAAAAATCAGTTTTAACCTATTGTTGTAGTTTTGTTATGATGCCATGCCCAAACCAAACATACTCTTTGATAAGCAACATTTACAAGGGCAGGACACAATAGAGTAACAATGAGTTAAAAATAGAAGATCTAAAAATGGTTTTGATATAACATCAAGTTGCAAAATATGTGTCAACAAAAATTATCTATTATAGTACTGATAATAGGGTGGATTAGTAATACGGTCAGTACATAAATAAAATTAAGGAGTCCACAGACAAACTATCGAAAAAGAAACATCTGTATGAAGGTGTGCAGATTTATAATAACTTACCTGATAATAATTAAAAACTGATTATCCATGCACATATTTAAGAAAAGATTAAAACAATATATTCATGACAAAATTTGTTGAACAGACGGTACCTATCAAACAGCAATGTAAAAACTTACCTAACCTACTAGCTAAGTAAGTACCTATGTATTACAGTTATGTTATAATTATAACATATTAATTAGTTAAGATAATAGCTTAAGAATACTGTATACCTACATTCTCATTTAAGTGAACTTTATTCTTTTGAGAAAATAAAATTCTAAATAATGCTGGAGAATCCATATAGCAATCATCCAGCTAGCCCCAAGCTAAGCAGATCTTGTGTTGAGTACTAGATGACTGATATACCTACCTAATATACATGGTTACATTATTTTGTTGATCTCTAAAGATGCATGTTGTTGTTATTAATACATGTCCTGTGCCAAACTTAAAACTATGCTGTATCTGTAAACAGTGGCAACAAAGTTAAGAACATCTTTGTTTCACATGGGCAGACCGTATTCTATATTATTTGTGTTTTACTGACAAAAATAAGCTTTCATGACGATGCAGGTTATTGGCACCATCATTGGATGTTGAAATACAATAATAGACGACTTTTGCGGACGGGGCGAAAGTCCACCTTCGTCTTTTACGACACCCGCGTAAAGAATTGGGTTGATGTATCAAATTCTAAGTTACCACGGCCAAGTCCGCTCAAGACAGAAAGTTGCGTGTTAATTCCCTGCACTGGATAAATGTATACATTATACACATCATCTGCAGTCATGTTTGTTATGGGCCTGGGAGCTTTCTCTCTATTATATATCTATAAATATTGTTTTGTATCAGGCCTCTTGTACCATAAAACACACTGTTTTCTTTGCGGCTAGTTAATTCCAGAAAACTCATTAAAAATAATGTATGTTTTATCTATCTAGGACACGTGCACACCGATAGTCAGCGTGTCGCCGAACCAAGTGGGGGCTTACTACTTGTTCAACCATGTGGATATCGAGATCACTTACCACAGTGGGAGGGCGGAAGAATGGGGGGTCGGGTTTGGGGATAATGGCGGCAGGATCATATCTGCTAAGGTAAGGACCTAAGTTAAGAATGCAAAAGAATCAAACTCACCGTGTTTGACACACCTACAATAAGATTATCTTGAAAAATTTATGAGAAAGACACCCCGAACATAGGTACTAGTAGTGTAGTATTTTGTAGTGTATTATAGTTATCTGTAGATTGTTTGCAACAGTCTGCAGTTAGCTCAATTGTTTCAATTGTAAATACTAGTTTAATTTGTTTATTATTTTCTTTGTCAATAAAGACCATGTTCACGTTATATGTATACTAAATATAATTATAATACACTTTTCAATATTCAGTTCGAGAATCCAAGATATTTTAAGTGAACAAAAATATTTTTGAAAGAAATCTTAAAAACTGACAAAATAACAGAAAACAGGAAGGCAATCTTTAAATAAACTAACATACTAGCTTAATAAGTACCTAATAAGTTATCTGAATTTACGCAGAGTAGGTAAAGTATACAACTATACTATAGTTCATAATCCTAACTAATATTACACAACACTATCAAACATATCCTTTGTAAAAAGGCTTATTACAAAATATCAGATTATCTAGAGGATAAAAAAGCATGGGACGACTTTTGCTCCAACTCGAAAACTAACAACCTAACAAGGTAAAGGTTTCTTGTTCGCTTCTTTACTTTACCTTAAAAAGATTGAAGTGAACAAAAAATCAAAGTGATCACTTTATTTCCCTGTTTTACTTATGTAATTTTAATTTTGTGACGTGTCCAAGGGTCCTGTAAGGTCTAAAGGAAATAAAGCACTTTGATATTTGATATTTGATTATAAATGCGAAAGTGTGTTTGTTTGTTTGTCCGTCCTTCACGCCCTAACTAAGCAACCAATCGACTTTATTTTTGGTATAAAGTTTGTTGAAAGGATGGAGAGTAACATAGACGTTCTCCTATTTTGCGCAACATCTTTTCTAATAAACAAACTGTCTGCTTTGTTATTATTACTCGACATTTTATTTAAATAGACGATGTAGACGTAGTGGTTCATCATATCAGCCCATATACGTCCACAGCTGGACATAGGCCTCCCCCATACGACGCCAGAAATAGCGGTCCTGAGCCGCCTCCATCCATCGACACCCTGCGATCGCTACGATGTCGTCGGTCCATCGAGTGAATGGACCGACGTAGTGGTTATAAACTGCTGTTATGTTGATTCCTTTCTTTCTACCAACAGATCAGACCAGCCAGCATCAAGCACCCCAGCCCAGACAACCTAAACTGCGACGCTCGCGGCACACCCCTCGAAATACCGACCATTCTAGAAAACGACAACGAATTCAGCATCACATACTCCTACCGAGTGACTTTCATAAAGAATAACACCATAAAATGGTCGTCCAGGTGGGATTACATCCTCGAATCGATGCCCCAGACTAATATCCAGTGGTTCTCGATTCTTAATTCCCTGGTTATTGTCCTGTTCTTGAGTGGAATGGTCGCTATGATTCTGCTCAGGACCCTGCATAAGGATATCGCGAGATATAATCAGATGGAGTGTGGGGAAGATGCTCAGGTAATTTGGTCACGTATTTTTAAATAACGTCTATTCCTTTTCTGTTAAGTAGGTACATGTATTAATGTCGCAGCACGATCGAAGAATCAGCCAGTTTCTTGGCTAGGCCGATTTCAAAACGAACGCTGATTTGTTGGGAATACCTGATAGTTTCATTAGACGAGACGGCTAAGTGACGTTTAGTCATATTGTTCGACAATAGATTTAAGTGAAGAGAATATCCTACTAATATTATAAATGTGAAAGTTTGTATGGATGTATGTATGGATATTTGTTACTCTTTCACGCAAAAACTACTGAACCGATTAGGCTAAAATTTGGTATGGGTATAGTTTGGGACCTGGAATAACATATAGGATTTATCCCGATAAAACGCGAGCGAAAGCGCGGGCAGCAGCTAGTCAAGTATAAAATTTGACTTGTCTGAGTGCTTATTTTGTAAGCCTAAAGAAATAAAGTTATTGATTCTGATTCTGAACGTTAATCGTTCAAATTTTAATATTGTCAAAGGAAATTTTATTTTATTGCAATTGTATTGCATCGTTTTCCAATCAGCCTTGCTATTCATCAAACGGGCTGATTCTACGATCCGGCGGCATGCACACCACTAAAGGTACATAGTTCTTCGCACGCGTGGTTTCTATGGATACGTTGAAAGGGGATTTTATTCCATAAGAAAGAACCGATTTCTGGGATAAAAAGTATTAAAGTAGAATCCAGGTCTAGAATTACCTGTATGCAAAATTTCATCCTGATACGTCCAGTAGGTTTGGCGTGAAGAGGTAACAAACATCCATGCATACGTCCAAACTGTCGCATTTATAATATTAGTGTGATGTGTGTCATTCTACGTAAGTACTGCCAAGCGATTAGTAAACACACTTTATGGACACGAATGCTGCTTGAGATAACGATGATATTACCTGTTCTTTGAACGATAGTTTTCATTCTAAATAAATAAATAATGCTGAACAATTCACACAGCATCTAGCCCCAAGCTAAGCAGGGCTTGTGTTATGGGTACTAGATGACTGATATACTTAAGGCGCATAGTAATGCGACACTAGCGCCTCTCTTTATTTTTTCTTGTATTTTCGTTGTGGAAAATAATTACCAAAAGTTCTCACCGCTAATTGAGTATTATCAATCGGCAGTGAGAACTTTTGGTAATTCTTTTCCATAACGATAATACAAGAAAAAATAAAGAGTGGCGCTAGTGTAGCATTACTATGCGCATTAATAGAATACTTTACATATGTAGATATATATTTTTTATTATACATAGAAAATACCTAGAACTCTCTTCTGTAAAGCGATGTTATTCATCCTTCAAATTGGACACAAAAAACATATGTATAATTATAAAAATTAATTGCTATTCACGAGACTCACTGAATCTTAAAAACGGTTTAACAGATTTGAGTAATTTTAATTTTGTTTGCTCCAATATATAGGTGTCTTAAAAGAAAAAATGTCTGTGCTTCAATAAAGGGGTGGTTTAAAAGAAAAAAATATGTCTGTGATACGACGTACACGAGGCCATATAGTATTTTATTGAGATTAGGCTTAGGACCGCTATTTGTGGCGTCGTATGGGGAAGGCCTATGTCCAGCAGTAGACGTGTATGGGCTGATGACACAGATTATATATTACATAGAAATATGTCCGTTTGGGCTAATGTTAGCCTCAATGGCAGGAAATTGACTTCTAAAGGCCGATGTTCTTCGTTTTTTCAGGTTGATGGCAAGATATTAACTGACTTCATCTTTGTTTGTGTATGCTGACTTTCCTTACAGTAGATAGATTAATTTAATCTGAAGTAGTCTCGTCTTTAGTATAGTTTGTCAGTATTTAATTGGGACAGCCTTGCAAGTACCATTCTGTTCGATAAAATAGGTCTCGAAATTCTTGGATATATTTTATAAAATTTCGGTTTATACCGCCCGACGGACGCCATATTTAGGTACGTACGTTTATACGTACGAAAATCTTCGAGAAATAACGAAAAATTTCGATATCACCTGCGTAATTAAAGAATGGGATTGAGAATGACATCATCTCTTATGCCGTCCGCTCAGATCGGATTCCTGAGCAGGAGAGCATGAGAGATCGAGACGTCATCCTCGATCCCGTTCTTTAAGTATACAGATTGTACCTATCCTATCGAACAGAACCGTATAGATAAAGGTTTAAAAGCTGGCGTTTGTCTTTTGTTTTTTTATACATTCATCCACGCTGACGTCACAAATTCAGCATATTAGTAGACAAGAACATAGGTTGAGCGGAAACTTCGCGCTTGACGTTAAACAGAATACTCAGTCGGGCTGTCAGCGACGCCCGCAAGCCCGACTGAGATAGACTGAGTATTCTGTTTCACCCCGGAACGGCTTAAGTTCGCAATTCAGTTTAACGTCAAGCGCGAAGTTTCCGCTTTACCTCTGTTCTTGTCTTCTCATATGCCCTGGCCTCTAATATACGAAGGGAAGGGAAACGCGCTTTTGAAAATATATCTATAAGTACCTGCAGCCATTTTGTAAATAGTTTAAAAGATTTCATTCTACACCTTGCTTGGTTTAAAACCTATGTTCCCGCAGAATGTGCAACGATATGATATTATTTCCAGGAGGAGTTTGGTTGGAAGCTTGTTCACGGCGATGTGTTCCGTCCACCACGTCGCGGCATGCTTCTAGCTGTCTTCTTGGGATCAGGAGCTCAGGTAACGTAAACTTCATTATTTGCAATTTGTGTCTATGTTTAGCAGTACCAGCTGTGCGATTACGCAAAAACCATCCATCCTATAACTGATATTTGAAAGCCATTTTAATGACCTCGAAAGCCATTTCAATGGCCTTGAAAGCCGTTTCAATGACCACAATTTTTTTTATAATTGATAAAGCTTCGTTTAACCACAAACTCACTTGGATAGTTTTATGGAAAAATGAACCTTTGATATGTTAAAATATACCTTACCGGCCTTCGTAATTTACAATTGTATGGCGACGGCCATTGAAATGCAATGCAAGGTAATTTTTTCTAGACCTTCGTGATACACCGTCGCCTACATCGTCACTTTCCATCAAGTGGACCGTTTTATGCAAAAATGATGCTACCCACAACCTCGTCAATTTCGTTTTTGCAACCTATGTAATCAGCTAATGTCCATATAGGATGGGTGTTTTTGCGTAACCGCACAGCAAATTGTATTCAGAGGTTTTCATTTATAAAAGATAAATAAATTGATATAGTGGGTAGATAATCGGAATTATCTTTAGAGGACAATCAGGTAATCGATATCTGAAGATGACATATTTTTATTAATGGTTCAAAGCATAGTGATAACTAAAGAAATAATATATCATACAACCGTCAAACATGGAGATTGAAGATCTAGTGTAAAAATAGCTATGCCAAAAAGGCTTTTCCTATCATTGTTTTGGAGCATAGTTTTCTTTGTTACAGTAACTTATCAGCACTAAAATTTTAATAGGTACCTTACCTACAGTTGATTTCTGTCAAGCCTATCGTACAATCGATATCTATTCAATTACCTATGTAAAAGTATTGATTGTTGATGGCGTTTAAGGCGGTTGTATGCCTTAAACTAGCGCCGCTGCCCTTTCATTATTATAATTACGTTAATCAAAGGAATTTTC
Organism: Eupithecia insigniata; assembly: GCA_947859395.1. Lineage (NCBI taxonomy): Eukaryota > Metazoa > Arthropoda > Insecta > Lepidoptera > Geometridae > Eupithecia > Eupithecia insigniata. The sequence goes on along the minus strand of OX401996.1, from coordinate 13,852,233 downwards.
AATTATCTGATGTACAGTTTATGAAACCTACCATAACCTTTTTAATGCCCGTAAAATAGTTTTCTTTTAATCCCTATATGCGAAATTGCTCTTGGTGGCCACCGAACTCTGTTTTCGCTTCTCAGTCTAAATTATACGAAACTAAACTATTTCAGAGGGATTAAAAAAAATCTTAGGATAGGAATCACAAGCTGAACATTGGATGTTAGAAAATTCTTGTGCTTAACGTTAATATAAGTAAAAATAGGTGGCGCTAGTGTGCGGCATACAACCTCCTTAACGGACTTAATCAAAAATAAGACTTTTCTCTATTATATCCGTATCATAACCATCTTCTGTCCGCGGCAAGCGTTTTTCGGGATCCACAATAGTAACTGATAACTGAGAGCTGCCCCCCTACCACAGGGATCTAATATTATAAATGCGAAAGTGTGTTTGTTTGTTTGTCCGTCCTTCACGCCCTAACTAAGCAACCAATCGAATTGTTTTTTGGCAAAGACTTAGTTGAAAGGATGGAAATTAACATAGGCTACTTTTTGTCCTTGTAAAACATCAAATTCGCATCGGAGATTTACGGGAAAAAATAACTTTATCCCCCTAGAAATGTTAAATTCGAATTTAAGGCGGGAGAAACTGCGGGGAACAGCTATTGGACAAATATAAAATTGAATCGTCATACATTGCATATATTTTTTTGTGGATCGGCCTTCGTTTGGCCACAATCTCACCTGATGGAAATTACAGAAATTAATTTCAAATAATTTACGCATTCGATGACAAAGTGACCTAGTTTTTCTCTATTCTACCATAGACAACAATCCCCGGGCTGGAATAATAACAATTTCAGGTCTAAAATCAAAAATTCATTTCCATAAGCGTTTCCATAATCGCTCGCTGACAGTGATGCTAAACTTTAAATCTCAAATTGCAGGTGTTCGGCATGTCACTGGTAACCCTAGCCTTCGCTTGCCTCGGTTTCCTCTCCCCCGCGAACCGAGGAGCCCTCATGACCTGCGCTTTGGTAGCCTGGGTTCTGTTGGGAGCCGTCGCCGGCTACGTCAGTGCAAGGATATACAAGAGCTTTGGGGGACGACGATGGAAGAGCAATATACTGCTGACCTCGATGGTTTGTCCTGGGTAAGAGATTATTACGAGAAAACTGTAAATGATAAATGATAATTTTTCATTGACTCTAAGCATCAAAACGGGCGAATTGTTTTTGATAAATGATGTAAGTACTTATCTATAAAAAAGCTTGTCTAAATGCTAGGTGTAGGTTGAAGGTTACATTTTGTAGGTCTTTGCCCCTCAGAAGCCGACTCGGATTTTTTTTTACATTTTAAAATTAATTACTTTGATATTTTATGATGTCATTCTTATGTTGGCCTTTGTCAATGTCGTGTAAGGTTCAAGATATGTCAGTAATATATTAAAAATATTAATTGATTGGCACTTAGGTTTTTTGCGAAAACATACCGAGTTACACCTATCGTAATTTGTGCCAGTGGTTTGGTGTTGTACTGAAGTTGTTTAATTTACTAAAGTCGGTTTGACGACCGAATGTGGAGCGGCGGGCGAATGTCCGCCTACGACGACGCAGGAGCTTGCGGTTTCGATTCCCGCCTTGGGACAAATATTTGTACGATCCGCAAATAGTTGTCTCGGGTGTTCTGGATGTTTTCTATGTATAATAAAAAGTATTATCAGTCATCTAGTACCCATACATCAGTCATCTAATATCACATTTTTTTATGACTCATTTTTATTTGACTCTCGGTTATCAACATAGAATGTAATTGATTTAAGGTTTTTACTAGAAAGGCATAACATATTTTTTTTCAGAATTTTGTAGTATGTGTAAAGTCGTTTGACGAGAGACAATTTTGTTGTAGCTCTTTAAACTGGACAATAATAGTAGATTGTATCATAAGGGAGCAAAATAATATTTTTACGGCGAGGGTGCTTTTTTGAATCCGAAGTGAGGGATTCTACAGTAGAATCCCGAACGGACGAGGGATTCTTTAGTAGAATCCTGAACGTAGCGAGGGATTCAAAGTATGTCGCCCGAGCCAAAAATATATTTTGCGCCCGAGTGATACACTCTACTTTTCATCACCCTCTATGAGAAAATAAAAGGTGCCTCATATTTTATTCTAATATTATTATTTAATATAAAATAGTAAGTACATAACAACTAAATGAAATTAAATAGTACATAATAATAAATCAACTAAATGCTTATATTATCATTTGAGACATTTTCGCAATTATGAAAATTTATTGTAACAGTTTTATTAGGATGAGAGGTTGTTGTAGACTTCATATTCTGCGTGTTTGAAATTATGTCCGACTTTGGCTCATATTGAGGAAAATGTAACGGTGAATCTCGTTGTTTGGATGTAGATGGGCGCGGCGACAGTGGCATGGATGGATTAACTGAAGGTTGGAGTTTAATGTGTTGCACAATGCGTTCACATGTTTTCGCCTTGTTCACAATGGAATCTTCTATATACCCCTCTGCTACAGCACTCGACTTCCATCCTCCATGTCGCTTGAGAACAGTTAAGTCCGCTCCTGAATCTGCCAAAAGGGTAGCAGAAGTACGACGAAAACAATGTCCTGTATACAGCTTGATATCTGGCAACTTCAAATAAGTAGCGATTTCTTGTGGAATGATAGAAATTTTATTTTTTCCCATAACTTGTTTGAAGCATTTGCCATTTTGATAACGGATGAACTTCATATCAGCAGGACGCAGGTCCAGGTATTTCTGTACAATAGTTTTGTATTTTCCTTGGTAGTGCCAGTATTTTCCTCCATTACCAAAAATCGGTCAATTTTTGTTTTTGTTTCTGTCAGCTTTACTAACAGTAAATCATCCGAGTGATTTTCGACATCATCAACAGTTATGTTTATAAGTTCATTGCCACGACAAGCTCCATGTACTCCGAAAATTAAAGCCACCTGTAACAAAACCGAATGTGAATAAGACAAGTATCTATCGAAGTAAAGTTTACAATAAAATGCACATTTTAAAACACTATGGTTATACTTTACTAATCCACCATACATAGTAACTTACTTTTACATCATAATGCTTGGCAAGAAGGTTTTACAAAATAAGCAAAGAGGCTGTGTAAGATGGTAATCGCAACACAGTACATTATGATAGGAATTCCATTTTCAAATCTCATTACGTCACACTTTGTTTGAATTGTAAAGACTTTACAGTTCAAGCTATGGAAAACTCCTTGGTGAAACAATCTCTTTTCTTATAAAATGATAAGAAAACTTTTACTGAAAAAAAAAAACTGTGGAAATGGCGGCATTTCATTTCATTTGATTTGTGCGACTGTAATAAACTAAAGTTAAAACTGTAATAAATAAGTTTAAAGTGGTAGTTCAGTATGTCAAGTACTTTATCAGATGAAGAACTGGTCCGCACGCCTGATTTCTGTCATCTCGAAGCAGAAGATGTTGCACAAAATCTTTTAATAAATAAATAATTTTTCTAATAAAAATTACATTTTGTCATACCTAAGTATATAAATGTTTTATTTGCCTCGCCATTATGATGTAAAGTAGAATTCTTACCTCGGTTGCAAGTAGCTATTACACCCTCGAACTATGTTCTCGGGTGCACTCGATCCATTAGCGCCCTTTGCGAGCGCTCGCAAGGGCGCGAAATTGGATCTTGTTCTGTAATAGCTCCCTTACTACCCTTGTGTAACAATCTACTATTACGGCAAGAAATACTTTGTCGGGTGCATCATTAAGGAAAGTCTCCACGTTTTTGACTGAGAACACTTTGGATTTTTTAGGTTTAAATCCATCAGAAATCCTCTTCAGATACGCTATTAATTTCGAATATGTGTCCAGTTTTACGTCGTTATTAGAACTGACTGTTGATTTTAGCATTGAGTAGGTACTCCAAAGAGTGGAAGGTTGTTTAGTTTTGGCTAAGTACTGGAAGTAGGCCAAAAACACTGATTCTGAAAAATCCTAGGCGCCTCTTGCATTTCTCCATTCAATAAAATAACCATAGGCTTTCATATATTTGTCCCGGGATTTTGCAGGTAATAGATTATCTATCACATTTCTTGCCTCAGTTCGAATACTTTCAGGAGTTAATTATATTTCACTGTCACTTGAACTCATTTTTCAAAACAAAACCGAATCCGTGAAAATTTACGAAAACGCGGGCTGTAGTTCGCGCGTTTTTAATTTGATTTATTTATTTTTTCATTCAGACGCGGCGGCTGCGGCGCAATATGGTCCGTCGCGTCTTACCAGCCAGTATTTATTCAAACAATATTTGCGTTCGATTTTGCTGGCGCTGAAAACTAAGACGTTCCGAATTCAATAACTGCGAGGCAATACACTTTTCCGCGCACTTTTTGAATTAGGAATTTATAAAAAGGAATAAGTTCTTTTCTGCCCGCTAAGTAAAAGTTCCTTAAAGAAAACACCACCTTTGGGTGCACATAAAGGCGAACAAAGTCGTCTTTTTCGAATAGATGGGATGAGAACGTTATTGTATTCTATTCTATTAATAACACAAGCCCTGTGCTGCTGTGTGGATTGTCCGGCATTATTTGCAAAACGATAAATTAAAAAGCGGCGTGACGAGGCTAAATATCAAAAATGGAAAAACTCATGATAGCTTCGCTAGCTGACCCGTAGGTTTTCGCTTACCTACAGTTCTACCTATGTATATGCATTTTGAGCATGCAGCATGTCGAATTTAAACGTTTGTTTATTTCAGTCGTGTTATTTTTATCACTTTCCATATCAGCGTCGTGTCGAATGGCACACAAAATTGGCACGACTAGCGTAACTTCTGTGATTGACTGATCATCAAGATATTGTTACTTAACACATGCAATCATGCAGTGGGTGCTATTCAGCCATTTCACACAGAGCTCTATAATTATTATTTGGCGTGTTTTAATAAACGATAAACCGACTTCAAATTCCCTTACTTTTAAGTTTTGCGGGATAAATATGCGACCGCTACAACGCTACAATGTCGTCCCCTTACTCTTACAGGATTAACAATACAACTATTCTTTATTTTATTACACAGCAAATAATAAAAAGAGAACACAGATAAAGTACGATGGGCGGCCTTATCGCTAAGACTGATCTCTTCCAGGCATCCTTAGGATGGAAAAGAAAGAAGTGATCGAAAAAAATTATAGACGGTGGCGTGTAAACAGAAAATAATATTTAAGTAGGTAGTATAGAGATAAATATAAATAAATAGTTATATTCTTTACATAAATATAGTATTCTATATTTAATAAAACTTGTTTAACCTATCGGTTCCATTATTATTTTTGTGTAAAATTAATACGATATTTTCCTTTCAGTGTGGTGTTCTCTCTCTTCTTCGTGATGAACCTAGTGCTATGGGGCAAGGGATCCTCCGCGGCCATTCCGTTCTCGACCCTGGTGGCTCTGCTGGCGCTGTGGTTCGGTGTCTCCGTGCCATTGACCTTTATCGGGGCTTACTTCGGATTTAGGAAGAGGGTAAGTTAAATAATTGGGTAGCTTTAAAGTAACCTATTTTAGTTCAAGTTTAGATTAAACACTATGCGGAATTTTAGCAAGAGGCTTCGTCTGGAATCCTTATAAAAGGTTACTAACGTACGACCAATCTTTCGAGCAATTTTTAAAATGCTAAATTACATTCTCCTTTTTGATATCTGGGCTCTAAAAATCTCTTCCTGACGTATTAAACCGAGATAAAGATAGAGAGCAAAGGGAACATGGGTAAATTATTTGAAAGACATGGGTAAATTATTTGAAAGACATGGGTAAGAAAGGTTATGAGAAAGAAATGTTCGGCCTTTTGAAGGGCGCGCTTTATCAATGCGTGTTTTGAAATCTATCTGATCCAATGCATCCGTAGATACAAAAATGCCGACGGTTTTGGCAGGCGTAACGCGCGCTTAAAAACGCCTCAATAATAAATAATAACTTTACTAGGCAAAAAACAAGCATAATTGTATTTGGACACATTAAGAAAAACAATTGTAGACACTACCATGGTGTGTATTACAGTTTTGTTCGGTGGTATCTAAACACTAAGTCAGAGACTTGTGCTGTATAATGTGTCTGCTCTCCCTAATGTGAAGGTACTCGCTTTAAATGATGACCATTGATAGAGGAGAGTAGACGAAGTAAACATATTTTGTCGACCCCACCTAGAGCGTGATAATGATCAATGGTATACTCAATTGTCCTTTTAATTTCAGATCCTCGACCATCCAGTGCGCACGAACCAGATCCCTCGCCAGATCCCGGAACAGTCTCTCTACACGCAGCCCATCCCCGGCATTATCATGGGAGGAGTGCTTCCCTTCGGCTGTATTTTCATCCAGCTCTTCTTTATTCTCAACTCGCTATGGTCCAGTCAGGTTAGTAACGACCATTACCTAAATAGATCCTGGACCACTCAGTCCGCGCAAGCCAGTTCCCATAGAAGTCTACACGCAGCCCGGCATCGTTACGGGCGCTGTGCTTCCTTTCGCCAGCGTACAGCCAAAGGGATAAAGAAGAGCTGGATGAAGATTCTTCATCCAGCTCTTCTTTATACTCAACTCGCTGTGGTCCAGTCAGGTTAGTACAGTCAGAGAATAACTACTAATAATACCATAGAGGTAGAAATAATACTAACGTATGGAATGAACTGTCGGAGTCCACCGCGTTTATCAAGGTCAATTTCAATTCATTTATTTAATTAGAACGATAATAAAAACCACTTATACTAATTAAAATTAAGTAATACAAATATCGCATAAAAGTCAAATTAAATCTAGATTAAGTCAATACAAATCAATAAGTCAAATTGAGGTCCAAAGGCAAAAACGCATGGCATACGCAGGCGACATCGTAGGTAGAGGTTCATAAATAGAAGTAAGTACCTACAAAAAAGTAAGATCTAAAAGGGCTTGAAATATACATTTTGAAAAGTGTGCTCTATCTAATTTGACATATGGGACCAAGTGCTTTATCATCACACTAATATTAATAAATAATTATTTAAAAAATATAATATTAATTAATAAATGCTAAAGTTGTCGATGTATGTTTGTTACTTCTTCACGCCAAAACAACTGAACGGATCAGGCTGAACTTTGGTCGAGATATAGACCTGGAAAAACACATACGTAGAATCAGCTGCCCACGTAGTCATAGAATGCGAGGGAGTAACAGCGCAACGACACGAAATCCTCGACCACCCAAGGTAACTCCGCGAAGCCTGTGAAGATCCCAGGAAGATTCTGCGCTTCTGGACGGAGTCAGGCTGGTTACACTAGCAAAACAAAACCACGAACAATGGATCAACAGGAGTCTCAGCGTGGATAAAAGAGTACACACACCATAACAAATAGGCTCGTTTTTATACCACACAATTCCCATGAGATAGACATAACCTTTAAATGCTTCCATAGCAAGAACGCGGACAGAAAATAGTTGATAATTAAGTAAAACTCCCGAATTGTATCAATAACATATTCTTATCTAAAATTTTCTTTCCAGATGTACTACATGTTCGGATTCCTATTCCTCGTGTTCGTGATCCTGGTAATAACCTGCTCGGAGACCACCATCCTTCTCTGCTACTTCCACCTCTGTGCAGAAGATTACCACTGGTGGTGGCGCGCCTTTCTCAGTTCTGGATCCACGGCTGGCTACCTATTTATATACTGTTGCCACTATTTCGTCACAAAACTTAACATCGAAGACGCAGCTTCAACGTTCCTCTACTTTGGCTACACGTTTATCATGGTATTCCTATTTTTCCTGCTGACCGGCACTATTGGATTCATGGCTTGCTTCTGGTTTGTTAGGAAGATTTACAGCGTTGTTAAGGTTGATTAGGGAGTTGACTGTACACTTGTCTATTGAGTTTGGTTGAGGAGATTACATAAGAGTGGATGGGGTAACACTTTGGTGTTAACACTCGAATACAAAAATTTATAACAGACTAGCTGCTGCCCGCGTTTTATCGGGATGAAAAATAGCCTATATGTTATTCCAGGTCCCAAGCTATACCCATACCAAATTTCAGTCTAATCAATTCAGTAGTTTTTGCGTGAAAGAGTCATAGATATCCATACATCCATCCATACAAACTCACATATTAGTAGGATAAGTCACGATGTTGTCGATGTTCTTATAAATATCCAAATTCATAAATCTTTGACCTAATGTTTGAACAACCTGGTTAAATGCATTCAATGCCCAGGTCAATGCCTCAACGGTGAACGCGCAGGGGGCGCCACTGCTACAAGTGCAACTCTAAGCATGTGCACTGACAGTGTTAGACTAAAAAGCCACGATAATGCAATAAAAATTATGTAGGTTTAGTGTGCTCCTTCCTTCCTCTTAAGAGCCAACTTATTGGGCAGAAAACTACTATTGGTAGAAGTTAACTACAGATGACCATAGACAAGTTGAAGTCACAAGAAGTTGCGCGCAAGTCCAGTAACTTAGCATGGTGAAACTGCCCTTGTGATTTTACGGAGATTACGAGATATTGGTCTCATGAATCTAGTATGTGCATTAACCTATTTTAGTGGTATGCCTCGTTTACTCTTTGGAATACCTTACAACGGGAGTGCAATATTCTGAATCGCCTTCACATCATAATTTAGGTGAGGTATTAGTTTCAAAGGCCCGATTTCACCAAACAAAGCTCCGCTTGATCGAGTTCAAATAAAGTTCCTATACGATTTGCCTTAAGGCTGATTCACACATTCGGCCTTTACTCGCATTCAGTAAACTGGTTTGAAGAGTTTGGTGACAGGAAGGTAATAAAAAGAATTGGTTTTTAGCATTACAAAACCATGCAAACCTATGTATAGGGCAAGTTTAGTAGAAATAACGAATCACTGTTTGATTAAGGGGCTACCCCGACCCAATCAGAGCCGCCACCTATTTTATCTTATTATTACGTTATACAAAGGAATTTTCAAAAATCCCTGGGCCAGTTTGTAACACCTATCATAAGCTTATTTTTAATACCTCTGTAATAGTTTTATATTCTATAGATTAGGAGATGCGAAAACCAAGTTTGGTGGCCAAAAAGCGCAACGCCGCATCTCTTCCTAAACTATACAAAATAAAGCTATTACAGAGGCATTAAAAATAAGCTTATGATAGGTATCACAAACTGCGCAAGGGATTTTTGAAAATTCCTTTGATTAAAGTAATAATACGAAAAATTAGGTGGCTGCGCTAGTTTGGTGTGGAACCGCCTTAACAGTAAAGAATTACTTTCAGTTAGGTACGCGGTTTGTTTTTGTAATAAAACGGGGCTTTATCGCATGCTGATAAGCCGTCCCTTTTGGCCATTCATACTTTTTAATGTACTTGCTCCGGCAGTATATATACTAATACTTTTTATTGTGATAATTTGATTCTTTTGTCGAGTTAGCAATGAATCGGGTGCACTCAAATAATGTTCCAGGACGTAAATGACGCTCTGGCGATCTATTGTGCATTCATGCCATCTATCGTCTTTTATGTAATTTTAATCTATAGCCGTTAGTTGTATTGTAAATAAGTCTTTGTGAAGGAAAGAGCTAATCGATTTATTTATTAAATCAATGCTGCACTGTTTAGGCAATTAAAATAAGTACTATAATGCATTATTAGTAATAGTACTTAAATGTCTTGAATGTGGGGAATATTTATGTTGTGTAATTATGTATGTATGTCTATTAAAGTTTTAACTAAAAAGTCCGTGTTTTAAATAATGGTTAATATCATTAAAATGTTCGGTTTGATTTATGTAGGTATATATCCGGGCTACTTGTAAAGTTTAATTTTTTTTATGATTTACTGAAACAAATAATTAGGTTTTTTTATGAATAACGCTGATATTATTAATATTGTATTATTATTTTTTCTGTGTGCAAGATAATATCGTATCATTTAATTTGTTTATACTAGCTAGATTGTAACTTTATCTTTGGAAACTATGATTTAGTTTAAAATGTAAACAATAAATTTACTATTTTATCATCGCATTTAATTTTACAATATACACTAGACATAAGAATTATTGATGGTAGAAGAGTTTTTAAAACTAAACATTATTTCAGTTCATTTTAAAACATTATTTTAATACAACAAGGATTCATAACCTGATAAAAACAAAAGTACTTTCGTAGGTTTTAAATAATTAAAACTAGATAACATTTAATCACTATCACTCTCGGATAGTTCTGCCTTATCTTTAGGGACTAATGGTTTCCGCTTAGTCAGTTTCTTTTTCTTATCAATATTAGTTTTTCTATACAGTTCTATCGCTTTCATTTTGTTCTGAAGAAGACTTTGTTTGTCTTTTTCCCTTTGAGGTATTATTTCTTGGAATCTATCAGTTTTATTTATTTTAATCTCTATTCCTGATTGGTCCTCGTTTACTTCAGAAACAACTTTAACACAAAGGTTTTTAAGTACGCTTTCTTCGGTCTTTTTCTTCTTAGCCTTTGACGGTCCTGCGGTTGCTTGTTTTCCCTTGTTACCTTTTCTTTTACCTTGTTTTTCTTTAGTTGTTACTACGCCTTCTATGATACCTTCTTCGAGTTCACCTGATTTCGGACCGATTCTTTGAACAGCTGCTTTTACCCTTTTACTCATCTGATCCTCAAGTGATTGAAATTCTGTTTTCTTTTTGAAAAAGTCGTGCATGCTCTTTTGACTCTTTCGTTCCACTAACCTCTTCAACACAGGCTTGATGATTTCATCCAACTTGTTTTGAGACCATCCGAATTTAGCTTTTGTATAATCTCGCAATATCGTGATGTCTAGTTCGCCCCAAGAAAACTTGGCTTCGCTTTTTTCTACGTTTGGGTCTAAATAAGCTTGCACTACCTGTAACAAAATGAGACCTGAGTTGACATAACAGAACCGTGTAGACATCGTATCTTCTCATTTTTGTATTGGGTACCTATAGCGCAGTACAACTACGCAAATTCCATACAAAAATGAGACGTCACGATGCCGTCCTGATACTATCATCAAAACGAACTCAGGACTGGATGCATTTGAGCAAAGAACGTACTACGAAAGATGCCAGGAAGTTGAATGCAACAGACGATGAGAATCGGTGGACGAGAAGATGGAGATCTTTGCCCCACAGTGTACTAACCCTAACACTAGGAAAATCATCATTCAAGACGATATTTCTCAACTTTTTCTTCAGGGTAGTATTATCAGTTCTTTTCCCTCCTCGCACCCACTGCTTGAACTCCTGAAGTCCGGTGATGATTTCCTTATACCGAGTCTGGTTATCTTCGCTTAGTTTCCTCTTGAATGGGAAGGATGCGAGGATTTCCATGGCTGTGACGGGCCCGACACCGTCGATGCCTGTCGTGTAGTCACTGCCTACTAGGAGTGCTAGTAATATTAGCTGATCTCTGCTCAAATCTGAAACAGGAATGCTTATATAGGATAGAACATAATTGCTGAATCAGGCTTAGGGAATCATTTATAAAATTAAATATTACATGGCCGACTCGGTCCCTGCTCATGTTTTTGTGCTTTAAATTCAACTTTTTCGCAAAAAAAGTGGACAAAGGACTACAAAAGGAACTCGGAAATGAATATTTTGATACCTCAATTTATCAAAATCTTTCACGAACGTCTGTCATAAGAAAATTTAGTAGGTACCTAAATATACTTACTAAAGGACTTCTCGATCCTCTCGGACAAAAACTGCAAAACATGCTTCTTCTGATTGAAGAAATTCTTGTAAACCGTTTTACCGCCGAACAGCCAAATATCACTATCATCAGTGATCGTACCATCAGTCAGGTTCACGCTTTCAAGGAACGCGCACTGAGCTTCGGCTTCCATCGGAGCCACTATGTAAGGGATGCCGAATATTTGAAGCAATTCTTGGGCTTCTTTCGTCATTTGTTCCGTGATGTTCCTTCCGATGCGATCAAGACGACTTTTCTCTTGCTGCAAGCCTTCTTCCTCGTTTTGTATTTCCTCAACCATGCTGCTTAGTTGTTCTTTTGAAATGGGTTCAGTGTTTTTTTCAGTTGTGGTATCTTTATCTGTAACGTTAACTGGCTTTTCCGACTCCGCTAATAAAATGTTATTTAAGCTTTCTAATGTTTTTGAAACTTGCGGTGCAATTTTGCTCATTATGTCTTTACTGGCCTCTTTTATAGCTTCTTTTACAGTTTCCAGTTCTACAGTGTTATCAACCTCTTTACTAGCTTGCAAGGGTACATTATCATCAACACACTCTAGAGACATCATTATTGCTTTTTGTAATTCATCATCATCATTCTCGAGGTTCCGATTACTTTTCATAGATTCGTTTTCAACTTCTGGAGCTACTGAATGTTTACTCGTAGCTTTATTGGGTGCTGCAAAAACGTCTGCGAATATGTCATCCTCCAGAGTTTCATTTACATTTAAAGTTAGCTCTATAACAGATTTGTTGTCTACAGCAGGGACATCCTCAAAATCGTTATCTGTTGAGTCAGATTCTACATCAAACTGGTTATTTGATTCCGATTCTACAGGGCTTACATCCTTAATTGGAGCTTCTAATAATTCTTGGATAAGAGTACTTCCGGAGCCATTTTTATTTGCGGCATGCGTTCTTATTGAGGGTTTGTAAGTTTGCTTTTTAAAATCTGAGATTCTTTCAAAAATATTGCCAGTTGACGTAGATTCTACTTCAAACTGATTAATTGTTTCAATAGAGCTTATAGTTTTATTTGTAGATCCTTCTGATACTAGAAAATCACTATCATTTGTTCCAGATTCAATTTTATCTTTAATCATTTTTTCTATTTCTGATACTCGTACAAGATCATCACTACTAGAATTTGACTCTTCTATCTTTTCAACATTCGTTACATTAGATTTCAGATATTTTTCTGGAGTTTTCTCAGAGTCCATAGAAGAATCAAGAGTAATAACCTCCTGCGTTAGATTGTCTAAAATGGCTACAGAGGCTTCTGTGTTATTTGCCTCATCATCAGAATTTACTGTTATCACTTCAACAGCATCTGAATCAGTATTCATAAGTTCGTCGTCGCTACAAGAAAGATTAGCGCCACCTTCAACCATTTGAGACTTTCTGCAGTTTAAATCTTCTAATACCTCATCCAGTTTTGTTTTCTTTATACCTTTGTGTTTATTTCGTGATGTTTTTCTAGTAAGGTAATCTATAGCTTGGTTCGTATAATCACTGTATTGAATAATGTATGCTTTAGCAGATGTCATGTCTGGGGGTTCGCAACCTTCCTCTTCTTCTGAATCTGTTTTATAATATTCTGATCCATCACTTACATAAGACGTCCAGGAGTCATCTGTCTTAGAAGGCCCAGCTACTTCGTCCTCATTTGCACATTCAAGTGACATTTTTATCGCCAATTCTAAATCGTCCTCTAGCTCATCCTTCTTTGTCCCCTCGGTATAAGTTGCGTCTTCTTTACTAGTACTTGGGAGATCATCTTTACTAGCGTTGGCAAGACTTTCTGCCTCTTTTTTCTTTTTTGCGTCTGCTATAGCTTGTTTCACATCATTTATAAGCAAGAACCTAGTTGTATTATTGGATGCTATGCGCCTAGTAGGTAGGTTTTCAAATTTAGTCTCAATGCCCTCTTCATTGAGTAGGGATTCCAACTCATTCAATGACATCCCAGCGTCGCCGATTTCTTTTTCAGTCTCTTCTAGACATTCTTGGACTTTCCTTCTCTTTAGTAGTCTTTGTAGCTGTGAACATTTATTGGTTGCTATATTAAATAGGAAAAATAATATTATGAAACAATGTAAAACCAAATCAGCTACATACATATGTCCATAAATAATAATACCTGAAAATCTGAAAAGTTATCACTTTTCTTTGGTAGCTCATGAAGTCTACCCCAAGAGTTCATCTTTCGCGTTTCTTTCAGCTCCAAGAGTAGATCATATTTCTCTTTTGCTGGAAGAGTTTTGAATTTCTGGGATTCCAAGTCTATTGAATGCAGATCTGCTGCAGAACTGCTGCTGGAGTTTTCCTCATCATCAGACCTGAGTTTATTTATAAATTTTAGTATAATAGGTATTTTTATTTCCTTATGTGCCATCTATTCTATCTATTGACGATTAGCTTAAGTTATAATAAGCATATAAGTTGAGAAAAGCTAGCTCACCTACTATTAAATTATTTACTAGCAATTTTAGTTCAGCTACTTGCTAATAGATTGCTACTAGACTTCCTGTTGTACAATGCAATCTGCATCTTAGTTATTTAGGTACTAGTACTTAGACAAAGGTAAAACTATCCATACTCTGATTCTTCATCTTCATTCTGTGGTATAGCCGGTATGGCTGGTAGCTTGAACAAGTCTTCATCAGTTTGCACAGTAGGCTTACTGGCTTTCTTTGGAGATATTTGCTTTCCCAATAAACTGCCTATTGCAGTTTTCTTTGTAAGCAGAATTGCTAGTTCCCTCTTTATCCTTTCTGATTCAGAATTATATTTTTGTTTGGCATCTTGCCGCTTGCTCTGTTAACAATTTAGATTAGGTAAAGTATTATTTGCAAATCCCCGGTATAAATGGTAGGCAAAGAGAAACATGTTCCAGAATAAACAAAATAAAACCTTACAATTGTGTCTCTTTTCAAAGCTGGGAATGCCCCGTCGAAGACAAATACAGGTTTAATTCTAAAGTACAGTAACTTGCATAGCCGTTGAAAGAGACCCATAAGATGTGCATTTGCCAACGGAGCTCCTTTGGCATCCTGGTAACCTTTCACCATCTGATGCAACCATATTGAAATATCTGTAACAAGATCAAAGCAGCTTTAGATTTGCTATTAACGGCGATTAAATTTTTCCCCATATTTGCCATGACTAAGAGGCTCTTAAAAATCAATGTAAGTAGGTATCTTACCAACAGCCAAGACTTTGTTCTCCAAAGTCTCTACGGGTACTGGTTTGCCGGCAGGTTCAATAAGCCTCCACAGTCCAGTGACTCCCATCGCGTGTGATTATTCTTCCATTCCAGAACTGATTTTGTGTTTTTATTTATGTACCTATGTAGTGTGTGTACATACAAAGGTCGTTTCCCACGAGATCTCCGGTCAATCGTCGGTCTCTTCCTCACACATTGCAACCTTTTCGCTCGATGAACCCGGTTATTATTTATTAGACAGACACACACATGTAAACAAACTGTGTCTGCCTGTTTGCTACTGGCGCGGCAGCCTATGAGTTCGGTAAAAATTATGTGTTCAACAACAACTAGGTATCAATGTTTTACTACTCCGCTGCTGTCACCGCCCCGCGCCGCCGCCGCCCGCCGCAAGCAAACGCGCCGCCTACTGTTTCCCACACTTTATTTTCCCACGCCCCATACGTAACCCCACATCCGACCGACCGGCTGTTTGCTGTCAGTCAGTCGGTGACTCGCGCTCAGCAGCAAGGACGTTGCTGCACCACCTCGCGTCAACATTTTAAAAATACGCGATTCTTTCAACTCGATTATAATAAAATCGAATAATTTGTCAATATTGCGAGCAAGCCGAGCTGTACGCTTCTTGCTTGCTTTGCGTTTGCTTCGCAAGTGTCTATGGTGAAATTTGACGGATCGTTTATCTGGCGTTGTCGTATTTACCGAAGTAAACACAAGTTTTATCAACTTTTGCTCAAAATTCTAAATAAAAATCAACAAAAAGAAGGTTATCACTGACTCCAAGCACTTCTCGGAGTCCTATACAAGAAGAAGAACGAGGAAAAGTTACCACGAAAGTCTGAAAATAACGTCAGGGAACAGGTGTTTTCGAATGAAATGTGTTCTGGTTCCCATCGTTATTATAATTGAGAGCCGTGGATAATACGGGACAGTATCGATCGCAGAGATAAGCGCCGCACCCCACCGTCCAGGCGGCGATAGGGGTGGGTCGACAGGGGGACGCCGCGGGCCACCAATAGACGAGCATCGTAAAATGCGCCAGGAATCAAACAGCAAGCTAAGCGCTGGATAGAGCCAGCAGAAGGTAGGACAGGAGAGGAGCATGGTGTCAGTGCGGAGGTGAGGCTGTCAGCGTGGCGAGCATGCCGCACCAGTACGGCGCGGGCGCGGGCGAGGGCGCGTCGCCGCCCGCGCAGCACGGCGCGCTGTATGGGCGCTACGCGAGCGCGGCTGGGCCCGGCGCCGGCGCCTACCGCCCCGAGGAGCGGCGCCTGACCCGCGAGGCCATGGAGCGCTACCTGCGGGACCGCGCCGACATGATCGTGGTGATCTTGCACGCGAAGGTGGCGCAGAAGTCTTACGGCAACGAGAAGCGCTTCTTCTGTCCACCACCCTGTATCTACCTGTTCGGCGACGGCTGGCGGCTGAGGCGCGAGCGCATGCTGCGCGAGGGTGAGACAGAGCAGGCAGCGCAACTCTGCGCATTCATTGGCATTGGGAACTCGGACCAGGACATGCAGCAGCTTGACCTAAACAACGGAAAGCAGTATTGCGCCGCCAAAACGCTCTACATATCCGACTCCGACAAAAGGAAACATTTTATGCTCTCGGTCAAGATGTTCTATGGAAACGGACATGATATTGGCATTTTTAATAGTAAAAGAATAAAAGTCATATCGAAGCCTTCTAAGAAGAAGCAGTCTCTGAAGAATGCCGATTTGTGTATAGCTAGTGGTACTAAAGTGGCCCTTTTCAATCGGTTAAGATCTCAAACGGTTTCAACAAGGTATCTTCATGTGGAGAATGGAAACTTTCATGCATCATCCACACAATGGGGAGCGTTCACTATACACTTATTAGATGACAATGAGAGTGAATCAGAAGAGTTCGCTGTGAGGGATGGATATGTCCACTACGGATCCACTGTGAAGCTAGTCTGCTCCGTGACCGGCATGGCCTTGCCAAGACTGATTATCCGAAAGGTAATAGTCATTCAAAGCTATCTATCTACCTATATTAAACTAAGTTGTGTTAGTTACACCACTTGTAACTCGGAATGGCTGAACTGATTTTAATGATTTTTTATTTGTTGAATTTGTCGCTGTCTCCAACCGGAATAGGACAATAACTAAAAATATTAATTTTTAGTTATTGTCCTATTCCGGATGGGTTCCGCGCGAAATTCAATGGGGGCGAGCCGCGGGTACATACATTTAGTCTGTTTTGTATAAGTACTTACTAGCTGCCGCCCGCGTTTTATCGGGATAAAAAATTGCCTATATGTTATTCCAGGTCCCAAACTATACCCATACACAATTTCAGCCTAATCATAGTTTTTGCATGAAAGAGTAACAAATATCCATACATATCCATCCTAACAAACTTTGACTTACAAATATGCACCAACTATGCATTGCATGTTATTAAGATTGTGATAATGAGGATGGTTATTAATTAACTAACTTGTTAATGATGATTTTTCTATTGTCTATGCACAAAATTCCTTAAAATTATAAATGACAAGAATAATTCATATTCATACATAGTGTATGCTTAACTATCTTAAGGTTTGCAACAATGCAAATAATATTTCGGAGTTCCCCCAACAAGACTAATTAATTAGTAACTTAGCTATAAATATTATCTGTACACAGCTTGTTTTAAAGCTATTAAAGGTAGATATAAACCAGATTAACAAAATAATAGGATGTTCTTTATCCTGAAAAAATACTTGCGAACACATGGGCAGAGACTAGTAAAACTCTACATATTATTTTAGAAAACAACAAACGCGTCTGTCTGTCTGTTCGCGATTAACTCAAAAACTACTCAACGGATTTTTATGCAGTCACCAATGGATAGTGTGATTCATGAGGATGGTTTAGGTATATAATTTGTCAAGGTTTTGTGTAAATTGGTTGAAATATAACGATAATTGTTGGAAGTGTCGAAAAAAGTCAAGCCTCCATGGAGCTTTCATCAAAAACGCTGCCTTTGAGGTATAACAAGACAATGTATGGTATGATATTCTTAGACCACGCGGATGTAAACGCAGAGGCGGGTCAGTAATATTATAACGGTGAAAGTTAGATTGATAGTTAGACTGATAATGCTTTACTCAGAAAAATTTATAACTAAACAGTTCGCTAAAAAGGTAAAAGAATTGGCGGCCTTATCGCTTAAAGCGATTTCTTCCAGGCAACCAAAGCTTAAACGAGAAGATCAAAGGAAGGCGGTGCGGGAGTTAAATACGAAAATAAAACTAATACTAATACAAACTTAAACAAATTAAAATAATCCTAATACACATATACCAAATAGAAATATACACTAATACATAATAGCAAATAGCTAGTTACTACTAGCTATTTGCTATTATGTATCAAGTTACTACTTGAGGGACAAATTACCTAGTCGTCAAGTTCGAGCCATTGATTGTGAGGATGTTAGGCTGATGAAAAAGCCAAAACTACTGAATAAATCAGGCTGAAAATTTTCACGATTAAACATATAACATATAGGCTACTTTTTATACCAGAAAAAACACGTGCGAAGACGCGGGCAGAACCTGGTATACCTATACAATTATGAAATTACAAGCTGCTGCGCGCCTTCGCCCGCGTTTTATCGGGATAAAAAATAGTCTACACATATTATGAACATATGTTATTCCAGGTCCCAAACTATACCCTTACAAAATTTCAGCCTAATCAGTAACAAATATCCATACATCCATCCTTACAAACTTTGACGTATAAACTATTAATAGGACTAAAAAGTTTGTTCAAAACACAACAATATGTTAAATATGATTATTAACAGGATTTATTTGTGGTTAAATGACAAACCGCAGTATCCTTTTACTCTTATTGAAGATAAGAGTAAAAGGATACTGCGGTTTATCAAATCTGTCGAAATGTATCACAAAAATATCATATTTATTCACATTTACGCAGTTCCATTGATTTACATTACCCAACACCCATTTTTTCTGAGACCCTTATATTAATTAGTGGTCTATTGTCATCCATTTAATTTGGGGTCCATTAAAGACCCCAACTCGTTGCTGCCACGTACTTGTTGTTATTTTTATACTAGCTGCTACCCGCGCCGTCGTCGTCCGCGTTTTATCGGGATAAATAATATCCTATATGTTATTCCAGGTCCCAAACTATACCAGCAACTCAGCACAATCAGTTCAGTAGTTTTTGCGCGAAAGAGGAACAAACATCCATCCATCCATTCTTACAAACTTTGACATTTATAATATTTGTAGGATTTGTTTCTATTATAAAGCTGTAATTTTCTTTGTTAACAAATTGTGTGTAAAAGTGACTAACAATAATTTCTACCACCAGGTGGACAAACAAATGGCACTCCTAGAAGCTGACGACCCAGTTTCTCAGCTCCACAAATGTGCTTTCTTCATGAAAGACACAGAGAGGATGTACCTGTGCCTGTCTCAAGAACGAATTATCCAGTTCCAAGCGACGCCGTGTCCTAAGGAGCCTAACAAGGAGATGATCAATGACGGTGCTTGCTGGACAATCATATCTACTGATAAGGCGGAGTATCAGTTCTATGAAGGCATGGGACCTGTTAGGTGAGTTAACGCGTTCACTGCTTCAGCAATGCCGTACGGAGAACACGTCTTGTTGTCAATCAAAGGAAATACGTTATAGGCACTCTATGTGTTAGGAAATCAAATAAAAAATAATTATTGGTCAGTAATCCTCCCATGCTATTTAAATTTCTAATATTCAGTTAAATCTGTTTTATTTTGGCTTGCATTAAAAATGTGTCGAAATTCGCCTCCATGTAAGGCGAATTTCGACATGTAGAGAGAGTTGCACCAAAACGATGGATATTAGAATATTCGTTGGGAATGCCTCTATTTTAGAAATGGCTACAGGCCATAAACCAAATTCTGCAGGTTTTGTTCGTAATTCGCGTATATGAAAATTAACCTCTATCAAAATTCAAAGTGCTCTTTTTTCCTTTAGACCATACAGGACTCTTGGACACGTCTCAAAATTCAATTATGAATTATGAGTCTTTTTAGGTAAACAAGCGAACAAGAAACCTTTACCTTGTTAGTTTGTTAATTTTCGAGTTGGACCAAAACTCGTCCCAAGCTTTTTTATCCTCTAGAATCTAGACTACTCCTAGGCTTACAGCAAAATATCAGATTATCTAGAGTCTAGATAATCTGATATTGTGAGGTAAGCCTTTTTACAAAGGATTTATGTTTCACAATTTGTTTGAACATATTTATAGATAACTAGCTGTGCCCGCGGCTTCGCCCCCGTTGTATTAAAATTTTTGCGCGGAACTCTATTTTTTATAATCTTTATCCTATTCCGGACGGAGACAAATCCAACAAATCAAAAATCATTAAAATCGATTCAGCCGTTCTCGAGTTATAAGTGTTGTCACTAACACGACTTTGTTTTATATAGATAGGTTTTACCAATGAGCTTGATAATTTTACCAAAATTGTAAAGGTCTGCTATTAAAGACAACTATTTGATTTCCCCCATTATCCTTTTATGAATTTTTAACAGTCTGCGTCTCACGTTATTAAAATTATCCCAAGACCAACTCATTATTTGATCCCAGGACCAAATTACTTTCGCTCACTAGATTTACGCCAAGGTTTACCATTAAAAGCCTAAGAATGAGACATTTGCACGAAAAACGTATAAAACTATGCGTGACAGGTAAATATTTGATTCAATTCCAAGTTGCGTGCTTACGACTCTCTTAAATCTTAAGAGCAATTTAAGCTACATAGCGACGCCATTAATTCTTAGGTTTTTTTTAAAATTCGCGGTTCATGGGAACTAATGTACTAACATAGGCAGCATAAAGTACCTATTATTTGGTTTTATTACGTGAGATAGAAAGATCTTGTTAATTTGTTGGTCAGGTAGTGTTAAATAACGTGAGATTTATTTCTAGGTAGATATACAGTATCGCCATTGGTTTCAATTCAGCCAAAATATAACAAAACTAAATTGATAGCACTAAAAATGATGTCATCCTTATTATATCTGAGATAGATAGATAGAAAATTATTTATTGCACACTTGTGTTAAGTAACAGTTTACTAAAATTTGATACAAAAAAGAAATGTGACAATTGGCGGTCTCGACAATTGCCTAGCTAGCTTATTTCTCTATTTGGTAGGTATTCAGTAAATAAGTTAGGTAGGTAGATACTATTTTATATAATGCTTCACAAAAACCCAAAAAAGAAAAAAAAATTAAGTGAAGAGAATATCAATTATACCTTATTTCTTATTTGATAATAATAACTATGTTATAGTATAAAATTTGACTTGTCTAAGTGCTTATTTTGTAAGCCTAAAGAAATAAAGTTATTGATTCTGATTCTTCTTTTTGTTCTGGTGCTGTACCTCTGTTGTGTCAATAACTGTATCTTTATCTCTTATTTTGATCGATTTTATGAAAGGGGCGGCAATATTATTAGTCTTGTCCAAATTAGTCTAGTTTTGGCGACATATTAATTCACACTCGTTTCACATTTAGGTAATTTAGTAGTTACAAAAGTTCATTTCTCTTGGAAGCAGGAGTTGAAGTTCTATTACTATATACTTTTGAATAACAAAAGAAGAAATGCTCATTAAAAGTTCGTACAGCGTATACAGCTCGTATAAGACATTTTGATATACTACAAAAATTTTTTCAAGCTCGAAGCGAAGCGCGTACATTTCCTGACTTCCTATTGACTTGCTTCTCAGCTTTCTCGCACTTTGCTGGTATTTCACAAATCCTATTAAAGAATGCTGATAACATTTCATCAATAGGCACACTTGGCTCTGGATAGCTATTTGTGTGAAGACACACAAATAGCTATCCATACCCAAGTGTTTGGGGGAGGCCTAGTTATGTTCTAACCGACTTGACTGAAATGAGAAGTACGTCTCATTTTCTTGTTTGCATTAAGAAGTGATTGAAAACAGTTCATATTAATTTGATTGCTTTGAAATAAAAACCGCATTCGTATCCCATAATTTTGCACTGTTTCTAGTTTTGCAGGATAAATACTCATCCCTACCAGTAAAATACAATTTTTTATGGGACTACCTTGGACTAACTATTGTTCTCAATACAGTAGCGAAAGAATTTTCAATATCGTTTCATAATTTACGGAGAAATCGACGAATATACATACTTTAAAAAACATAGGACCTCTTTTTGACGAAATCATTTAAAAATATCAAGTTTTCATTGTTCCCAGGTCGCCAGTAACACCAGTTCCACTCGTACACTCGCTGAACTTAAATGGCGGCAGTGATGTTGCCATGCTAGAGCTTGCTGGAGACAACTTTACCCCATCATTGCAGGTACGATATGGGTATCGGTCATAATAAGTTCGGTTCAATTCAAATGCTGCTACGAAGCTGCAAATGACATCATCATCATCAGCCCGTACACGTCCACTGCTGAACATAGGCGTCCCCCAAACGACGCGGTCCTGAGCCGCCTCCATCCAACGACCCTGCGACCGCTACGATGTCGTCGGTCCATCGAGTGGGAGGTCTTCCCACACTCCGTTTCGCGTTGCATCGCGGTCGCCACTCGAGAACCTTTACTCCCCAACGGTTATGGGTTCTACGAGCTATGTGGCCTGCCCATCGCCACTTCAGCCTGCTGATTCTGAGAGCTATGTCGGTAACTTGGGTTCTTCAACGAATTTCCGTATTCCGGACCCTATCGCGTAGAGAATCTCCGAGCATAACCCTCTCCATAGCTCGCTGGGTGAGTTTGAGCTTATATATATGACAATATGGATAGAATAGAATATTTTACTATAAAAACTTTCGTAGTTTTACGAATTCATTATGAACATAAGCAGGTTAACTACGAACCTATTTGGGTTGGAAAAACACAAAGCCAACCACAGCGTCGCAATGTACACTCTTCTGAACGAGCGCGACGCGAACTGCACTCACCCTGATGAAGTCCAGTTAAGGGTTGTAACGTTGGTGTTCTTCCAACACAAACTAGGTTCGTAGAATAGAATATATTAATTGTTTACAAAACTTACACAAAATACATAATACACTTAAGGTGTGGCAGCTCTGATTGGGTCGAGGTCGCTACCAAATCAGAGCAGCCACATATTTTATCTTATTTTTACGATATACAAAGGAATTTTCAAAAATCCCATGGCCCGTTTGTGGTACCTATCATAAGCTTATTTTTAATGCCTCTAATAATCTGTAATAGTTTTATATTGTATAGCTTAGGAGATGCGAAAACTGAGTTTGGTGGCCAAAAAGTGCAACTTCGCATCTCCTCATAAGCTATAGGTACAATATAAAACTTACAGAGGCATTAAAAATAAGCTTCTTAAGGTTTAATCATATTTCCGTTCCCCAGGTGTGGTTCGGTGACGTAGAAGCGGAGACGATGTACCGATGCGCGGAGTCCATGCTCTGCGTGGTTCCTGACATCTCGCAGTTCCGGGGCCAGTGGCTGTGGATGCGGCAGCCCACTCAGGTACGCGAAGTGAGGACTATTTTACACTATAACTGTACTGCTTTAGAGTTTAAACTTGCTTGGTATATTTCATATTTAATGGCTTTAACCATCATCCAACGTATTCGCTGGAGGCGGAGAATACCTTGATGAATAACTTCAACACTGACTGCCAGCATATTGCGCTGCTTAGACGCGCGCCTCCAGGTGGCAATGCTGAAGCTTGGCAGTGAACGTGCCATCGTTCACTGCCAAGCTTCAGCTTCAACGTTAAAAGCAATGCATGAATCCATACTTCCTCCATACGAATATTATAAGTGCGAGGGTAAATCCATCTATCTCGAAACTTTACGAATCGACTGAAAGATTTTCCTGAAATTAGGCAATAAAATAGATGTATCCTGGGGAAGCTACTTTTTATCAAGGAAACATGCAGGCGAAACCGAGGTTTGAACCCAGTTTATTAATAAATTCGTTCTCGTAGACTTGAAAACCCTTTGAAGCATGAATGCAATGACCTGCATGAATATATTAAACTGTCTGTTGCCTCTGTAAAATACACAATGGATAAAATACTAAAAGTGTGCATATTTCATTGTATTTTTATCGAGCTTTCGAGCCATACTAAAACTGATTTACAATATCAGCGAATATACACTGCATGATCTTTCAAAGTTTTTTTATAGTCGATAGACCTTTTTTTGACCACAATATCACCTGATGGAAAGTAACAATGTAGCCGGTAGTGTATCACGAAGGTCTAGAAGACACCTATTCAGTCTTAGTTGACAATTATCTGTTACAAAAACACCAAAATACCGCTGTATTCAAAACAAACACCGATCGTTCGGTAGACATTCGCACGTTGCTCGCCCAAAGAATGGTGGGATATCCTAAGCCCAAACTGTGGGAATAAAACAACACCAATATCACTCAATGAATGAGAATAAATAGATGGTATTGTATTGGTAGCGTCAGAGGATGTCACTTATCAAAATATCACGTTATTACCACGGGATTGCCGCCGCCGCGCCGTAAGTGCCGGGATAGTCTCTGGTTTAACTTTGTTGGTATATTGAGTTGGCTCCCACGGATTTTGCCACGTATATAATACGGGTGTTTTGTCTAAGAAGATAGATAGATGGATAGATAGATAATGCTTTATTCAGAAAAACTTAAAAGTAAACAGTTTGGTAAAAGTTAAAAGAATTGGCGGCCTTATCGCTTACAGTGATTTCTTTCAAGAAGAAGAATTGAGAGCATGGATACAAAGTTAGAAAAGAGTCGATCTGAACCGACCACAAGCTTTGCTACTTTATTGACAAAGAAAATTATAATTAATACAAGATACAAATTAGAACTAGTATTTACAATTGAAACTGTTGAGCTTACTACAGACTGTTCCACAGAATATAAAGGTAGCTCAACTGATCCATCGAAAGCGTCCCCAAGACGTTGGCTGCATTGCCCTGGGGTATGAATCTCTGCTTACATTGAGGCTAGATGATGCTGTGTGGATTGTTCAGCATTATTTATTTATATTTTCTATTAAATGAGTCAAAATTATTTGGATTCCTATATTATATTTTATTATTTATCCTTTTTCCTCAATAATCGTAAAGCGTTAGCACAGACAGAACGTAATACCTACTCCTAGCATGTCATTTGGTTCTTTAGCGGTTTCAATTTTTTTATGTAAAACTTAAAGCAAAGAAAGCATAATATCTAAACTTCTGAAGCCATAAACAGTGGCTTCCATATTTAATAAGCGTCGTCGTTCCAAAGTCCCTTTGAAACGTTTCTAATATGGGTAATTTGTAATATGCGATACAGACTACAAGAGGGGCTAGGATTCAGGTCAAATTCATAATTTATTAGTTTTTAAGTAGTTTTTGTATAACTACACTAGTTTCTTCCCACGGAAATTGCTGCAACTTTCATATAACTGTTTAACTTTTTGGTCATCTAAGTTAAGTGTACTGTAGAGTTTTACAGGGAAAATTACTTATTGAATCTTAAGAAATTTAAACACATCAAATAATCAAATGCAAATTAAGATTTGAACTGGTGTTTTTTTTTAAATTTATATGATAATCATTATAATAATCGTCACTTGTGACTTTTAAATAGTAATCAAGTTTAAGATTACGAGAATCATCACCATATCAGCCCATAAGCCTCCACTGCTGGACACAAGCCTCCCTCATACGACGGAATAATCCGGAGAATAATCTCCTCTTATTAACTTACTACCTGTTCCCCGCGATTTGACCCGCGTCAAATACGAATTTCACATTTCTAGGAGGATAAAAAGATCAATATACCCGTAAATCTCCCATGGGAATTTGGGTTTTACCAGGACAAAAACTAGCCTATGTTACTCTCCATCCTTTCAACTAGCTCCATGCTAAAAATCAAGTCTATTGGTTCGTTAGGATTTAAAATGGCGAATTTATTTTATATTCACGACAAAAATACAGTATTTAGGCAGTGTGCGTTGTTTGACAGTCATACCGAACAAATCCTTTAAGTAGAAACGTCGGCCATGTCTTCAAAATGACCTCGCTGCAAATTACAGACGTTGCACATAATCGTTTGACAAATGAAACGGTTAAGGGACATTCCGCTTTATAATGTTACTTTAATGACCAGGGAAATTGCTAGGGCTCAAGTCTTGGTACAGGCCTACATTGAATGAAAGGTCAGTTTTACGAAAATTTTCTTAAGAGTATATGCTTTCCTCGTTTTGATTATTTGACGTATATGAATTTTCATAGGTTTATTGACTGATTGCGAGAGCTTTTTATAAAAGTTTTTATATATTTAAAACTACTAACACGGGATACAAAATTGCATACAAAACAAAAAACAGGCATCACTAACTTTTTTAAATGTTGATTTGATTTTTCCGACTAACCATTCATCTTTGTCATTATAAGTAGATCGTTTCATTTGACAATTTTTTTTCTGTAAGTAATGTACCTCTGTAATAGTTTAATGAATTTAATTATAAGTAACTAATGTATTATTCCTTTGTAAAAAGGCTTATTACAAAAAAATATCAGATTATCTTGAGGATAAAAAAGCATGGGACGACTTTTGCTTCAACTCGAAAACTAACGACCTAACAAGGTAAAGGTTTTTTGTTCGCTTCTTTACTTTAACTTAAAAAGATTGAAGTGAAAAAAAATCAAAGCGATCACTTTATTTCCCTGTTTTACTTATGTAATTTTAATTTTGTGCCTTGTCCAAGAGTCCTGTAAGGTCTAAAGGAAATAAAGCACTTTGATATTGATATTGGTTAATGTAAATCGTATTAGTTACTTACTAAACAAATACAAAATCAAATTTGTAAGATATGGATAATTCACTACCAAATCACAAGCTAGAGTTTACCCGCGGCTTTCTATAGAAACGTTTAAAAGTTATTTTTGTTCGATGAGAACTGATTTATTGGATAAAACGTAGCCTGTGTTTATTCCAGGCGTAGAACTACGTGTATGCAAAATTTCAGCCCGATCCGTTCAGTAGTTTTGGAAGAAGAAGAAACAATACACCCATCCATCCATCTAAACATCCAAACTTTCGTATTTATAATGTAGTGTGATAATCTGTGATGAGAGTCCTACCTATACATAAGTGTCAGTTTTAATGCAATAAAACAATTTTTTTATTGAATATGATTCATACGACATCAGTCTCTCCTCCCAAATTATAGGAAGCTATGCAAATAAAGGATGTCGTAATAAGAGTGTACTTTTTAGCCGACTACCGGGTTATGATTTTGACACCGTATGTATGTATATAGCCGATTTTTATGTTCCCTGGTAGCGCTGAAACTACTGGTCCGATTTCAACAAATGAGGTGTCATATGATTTGTCTTAATAGCCCGATGGTTATAGGCTATGTGACGTCAGATAAAAATGGGGGTCTAACGGGATAGCGGGGGTCGAGAAAGGGTCGAAAATTTCAATGTTAGTAAATATGCTCGTGTGTGGTATCGTTGCAAAGGTCTTTGTTTGTACTTTTCGAAACCGTTTCTCAAACTTTTGTAAGGTTAACGATTCTCAAACTATTAGCAAAAAGGTGTAAAAAATATAGTTAAAAACTAAAACCCGCCTACATAAAAGTCTTAAACAAGCGTTCACCTATTGTCCATAGCATTTTCTTTTGATACTTAGTTAGCGCTTGTTTAAGACTTTTATGTAGGCGGGTTTTAGTTTTTAACTATATTTTTTTAAATTTGGTGTAACTTTTTTCGTTCATGTGGCAACTCTGAAATTTGACATCTGTCAACCTATGATTATTTCCATTAATAAAAATGGAGCTCACCACCCCTATCATCCACAGGTACCAGTTTCTCTAGTCCGTAACGACGGCATCATCTACGCCACCGGCCTCACATTCACATACACCCCGGAACCCGGTCCTCGGCCCAGTATCCCCCCGGTCGCTGACGTCATGAGGCCAGCTGACGCTGCTCCCAGCTGGCACCACGACACGCATCGACTGCCAGACAATACGCTGCAATAGCCTGAAACCTGCAGGCTGGATGAAAGCCTGCAGTGAAGTGACCCCTGGTGGTGAGTTAAAGACTTTCGTATAGTGCCTGTAGAATTGATGGTGTCTGTCAGAAGACACAGAGCCGTGAATCAAGAAGTTGATTTATTAGAACTGTTGTGCATCATCGTTTTGTTTGTAGTGTATGATATATTTGCGTAGAGATGATAAAGCTATGCGTTACTTGAAGAAAACGTCTTTTGACTCTTACAAACAGTTTTGTTTTTCGATTTCGTGTGATATCTATTGGGTAGATCAGTGTCTGATAAGTGTTTTTTTAAGTCGTGCAAGATAGGAAAGCGGAATTAAGACAATTTTGTACAGTGCCTGTAGTGAGTAGATCTCTAGCATCGGATTTTAAAATAAGTTTGCGCAGTGTGATTTGGTCAGTGCTAATGTTCAAGTAATTATGATCGTCATTTTGACACAAAATGTACAGGAATAAATAAGAAGATGATCTAGTACATATGTTTTTAGAATTGATCTTGAAATTTTAATAATACTGAATGTATAAATTTAAATTCGTACTTTATACAGCACTCACATTAATATAATAGATCAGAATTAATGACTAACTATTAAAGTTTACGACAGACAAAAGTTCATTAGCGTCTGGTATGTCTAAAGAAGCTTGTATGTTAATCAAATCACTAAACATTTTATTCTTTCAACTCAAACATGTGCATCTTTAAAAATACGCTTAGCGATTCGTAAGTGCATTACGTACGAATAGAAATATAAAACTAATATCTAAGAGATTATGACACCAAAATACTGTAATAATTACTTAGGTGACATCAGCAATAACATATGTAGTTGTAGAGGGACTGAAATACATGCTATAATTAACCTTGAAATTATTCATGTATAGTCGAATTTCCTTCAGTAATAAGTCCTATTACAATCCTTTAGAAGTAGTTACTAAGGCATTTAATGTCCACGTCAATAGCGTTCACATTCAATTAAATAAATCGTAAAATATTTATTTGTTGGGGCCAAATAGATATAAAAAAATCCATGACAAGTCAATGTTTTTTACTTAGAATCACTGTTCGTGTTTAAGCATAGCTTGATATAGTTTATGCTTAAATGTAGACGGTATACGAGTAAAAAAGCTAGTATTAAGATATGGTCGTGAGGAGTGCCTGTTTTGAGATTGCCAATTAATTGTTTTAATCATTCTTAATTATAAGTAGATTTTAATAGGTCTCTGTAACCAGAAATTATGGCAGCCTTTTCCCGATAATGATTTTATAAATTATTTCATCTGTCAGCTTTAGGCTACCGGTTTAAGGTATCTGCATACGTAACGTGATTTTACTTGACCCGGATGGAACGGGAACGGAACGGGACCATTTCTCGTTCCTTACAAAATTGCTGTATTAAAAAATATTTGATGGGATAGTTTACGAGACGGGGCTGTGTGTAAAAATTGACCCTTTCCGTCCGGGACGAGTAAAATCACGTTAGTATGCAGAGACCTTATGTAATTTAAAATGGGGATAGAGGCCTTAATATTTTATTTGTACAACTGTAAGAGAAAACACCAAATAAGATTAATTATCGCTATAATTTTCGATATCTAGCTGGTTTTTATTCCTAGGTCCAATAATTATTTGCTTGCAAAGACATCAGTCAATATGCACAATTTTTATCTCTATAATCAGGGTAATGATGTAAGTACACCCATAGGCAATTTTTGATTGTAAATACATATAATGCCTAATCCTTACTAATATTATAAATGCGAAAGTGTGTATGTTAAGCCGGGTACACGCCAGTGTTACGGGGCGTAATGTAAAATTCGTAACGAGCATGAAACGTTACAATTAGACGGATTTTAGCACACGGCTTGCCGTGTGCTAAATCCGTCTCGTTCGTTGCGAGCGGCTTCTTTCCCTGTACTAACTACACGACCGCTCGCTGTGTAACACGTTACATTACACCCCGTCGTCTGTACCCGGCTTAAGACTTTTCCGTATAAGAAAAGATATTGCAGAAAGCGACGAAACGCACACAGATGTAGACCCTGATGTTTTAGGCATAGGGTACATAATATTATCTTGGTATTATGTTATACGAAAGAATTCGCGGTAAAGCTAGTAAACTATAGATATATAGACGTTAGTTTGTAAATTAGTTAATAATCAAATTAAAATACAATTGACTCGTATTTATTTAATTCCAAAACTATTTTATATAATTATATAAAGGATGCAAGTGTGATTTTGAACATTCCATTCGAAAAATGTTAAAATAAGTACAAAAGAATATAAAATATTTTTGTAGCTGAACATTTGGCGTAATGTTATTCAAGGATTTTGTAAAGCAGTATTATTGAGAAATTACTACGAAATTAGTATTAAACTATCAGATCTTAAAAGTCAATTTATATAAGTATATAATGAGACATATGTGTTGGATCACTCTGTATTCGTACATTTTTATCATTTACATATATGGCACCTATTTCTGTATTGGAAAATGGTTGAATAAGGTTTGCTCTTGGAATTGTCAATAAGTCGTACAAATGTACATAAATATGCGGGGCAGTTTGAGATATACTATTTTTAATAAAAAATCAATATCCATTTGGGCATTTTTATTAATCAGACCACAGATTAGGTAATGTTACTTTCTAAGACGTACAAGCTTTTTCTTTTTAATATTTCTGATGCACCAAAATACAATGCCTCACGTATGAAGTGTAATATAATATATTTATCGTACTTATATTATAAATGTCAAAGTTTTGTATGGATGGATGTACATATGGATATTTGTTACTCTTTTACGCAAAAACTACTGAACCGATTAGACTGAAATTTGGTATGGGTATTGTTTGGGAGCTGGAATAATATATAGGCAATTTTTTAATCCCGATAAAACGCGGGCGAAGGCGCGGACAGCAGCTAGTATATGTATAAATAGAATATCTCACCGAGAAAGTAGTTCTTAGTAAGTCATTGGTATTTTTTAGGTTATTAATTTATGCAGGTGACATTAGTATGCGACCAGATATTTGCTCGTTCACAAACCATATTGAACCTTCTCACCATAGACATAAAGATACGCTTCTCATCTCTTTCGAGGTTCCGCGGCAATTATAAATAGTAAAAAATTCTCAAAATATGAACGCGTTTGTTTTTGTGAACGTGAGCCTGTTTAGCGGGGTTTTCCCACAGTCGGATTAGCAAAACAATATTTTTACCACGATTGTTTAATTAACATAGGGTCAAGTGTAATTAGCTATTTATGAATCGGAATCAGTGCACCGAAGATTTCTGTGGGAACGTCTTCAAAAACTCTTCACATGATAATAACGTCTTGACTTCCCCTACATACCGTTCCGCTGTGCTGACTGCGACCTGCGGTAATTATCAACTTTATACCCATCATCTATTGTTCCGTGCTGAGATTCAGTGTTGTTTGCTTTAATTTTTTTGACGCGGACGAGTCAGGGGCAAATTGGCACGCAATTGAGGCAATTGCTCTTCGAACTTTGCCGGTCATATATTTATCGATGCTCAGATACGATGCTTTGATGCTTGTATGGGAGATTTAAAACTAAAATTGTAAATATTAGCCTCATACACTAAAAAAAATTGTATTGATTAATTACAAAAATAATACACGTAAAGCGGTTTGTCTTGATACTAAGGTACATTCAACATCGTAATATACATTAAACAATTATTTACAATAATGCGTTTCTTTGAACAGATTAATCCTTATCAGCAATAGAATCCGTTGCTGTAAAAATACAGAAGTCAATATTTTTTGGAAAAATCAATCGGTTCTTATTTCTCAAAAAGGAAGAGATAAAAATATACTTATACAGGTTTTGTTTTCTTATAAATTGAGGCCATGACTCCTTTACTAACTTTTCTCTATATACATATACGTCTCATGTTTTCGGATTTGGCCTTCCACTCCGCTCTCAAAACTCTACCCTCTAGGTATATCTGCAACAATAACTTGATGAAGTAGCAATAAATCGAAGAAAATGGAAGATAGGGAACAAAATTTGTTCGATAAGGTACCATTGCTCAACTGAGTTTCACAATTGAGTTGCACAAAAGGGAACTCGCGGAAAATATGCATCTATCATGGAATGACATAAGTTCACAGTAATAGGAACAATCAACATGGATTAAGCATGTAGAAAATGCATAACACAGAAATTCTGTGGCAAACTGTTACAGAACAGAATACTCTCGTATGACAAAGTGAGGTGTTTGACTGCGTGGGAGTTGGTTGACGTAAGCTGTACCCCACTTACCCCAGCCCCACATTTACTACTATCTATTCTGTGCCCCAGTCCACAATTTGCGCACGCAATGAATGATGTCGCCTCAGCTTTAAAACCGGCCAAAGTTTAATGGCACTTTACTCGGGTGAGGGCGTATGACCACAGTGATAAGCTGAGATGTCAAGTTAACTTGGGCGGATTGTAAAAGTACAGCCAGGGCGAAATCTTGCGTGCACTGGTTCAGAGTTTTACAGTGTAGTAGGTACCTATAGACTCGTACAACGTTCAAGTTGTACGAGTCTATAGGTACCTTTTTTTTCAAATAAAGAAAGGAACCTCAGGATCGCTATTCGTGGTGTCGTTCGGGGAGACCTATGTTCAGCTGTGGACGTATACGGTTTGATGATGATGATGATAATGAATGAAGAAACAGGTAAGTACTAAATTTTCGATATCTAGGTACTTACGTCAACGTACTTAAAAAATTAGCGTTGTAAGTTTGAGACGCCCTCTTAAACATCGTACATACATATATGTATGTATGTCAATGTTCCTATATATTTGGTACAGTACAGAAAACTTTATAGAAAGAAGAAAAACTGCTTAGTACGAGTGGACGATATATCCATCAGATATGAAATGAAATGAAAATTATTTTGAAAAACGAAAATGAAATGAAAAGAAAATGATTTATTTCTCACCACAATAAACATAAAAAAGACAGAAATTGAAAATTAAACTACTTAAAACTAAAGAATACTTACTTAATGAGGAAAACGAACCGAAACAGTAGCTTAAATACACACTGAGATATGGATGGTACTGTGCCGTTCGTCTGCTTGTCCCGGAGTGGAAAGGAGATGCTGGGATCAGGTCATGAAGTTCCTGGGAGGATATTCCGAAATGTATCCTATGAAAAAGCGAGAGACAAGCAACCATTCAGCAGTGTTCGAGACTTTCAATATGTATGAAGGCTCTTCGACAACCCCCCTGTTAATTTTGAAGCTGATTCCTATGGATCCAGAAATATTAGATTTTTCATAAGGGACAAAAGCCAGTAAAAACAACTTTAATATTAGAAAAAAACATGACCTATCGATACCGCTCATATTATGTAATATTTCAATATATATTTTATTTTTAACCACCATTAGTTGATACACATAAAAATTACAATAAGGAATATAAAATAAATATAAACATAGGTTTAGAACGCTTGTGCTCAACGAATTACAGGCAGGCAGTTACATTGAACAAAAAATAATAAAATCCAGGAGTTGACAAGGTCATATAAAAACAAAAAAAAAGTAAAATAAAAAGAGTGGACACATATGTAGTTACAGTTCAGTTTATTATGTGATAACGGTGATAACTGTGATAAGCAATCATGCAGATCTTAACGAACCTTTCGGCGCTTTTTCACGTAGTATGCTCACAACTTACCTAAAGGATTTTTTTTAAATATACAACATCGGCCTGCCTTCCACTTGCTGTTTACGCCCAACAGGGTTCACATTGTGATACTTTACTAAATTACTTACATATTAAACCAAAGTGATGCCAACAATAAATATATTAATAAG
This sequence comes from Eupithecia insigniata, assembly GCA_947859395.1. Classification (NCBI taxonomy): domain Eukaryota; kingdom Metazoa; phylum Arthropoda; class Insecta; order Lepidoptera; family Geometridae; genus Eupithecia; species Eupithecia insigniata. Next base: position 13,818,385 of record OX401996.1, on the reverse strand, counting down.
AGTATTCAGGAAATGGAATGACAGATTTGGAAAGGAACCCTCTTTAAATCGTGACACTTCCTCTATGCGACTGCGGTGAAAAGCCATCATAATTGATGATGCAACAGTATAATCAATTATTTTAATCATTTTTTTAGTATCTCCGTAGAGTAGGTACTCGTAATTGCCCTCCCATTCAAGCATCTTGGAGAATAGCGTGAAAAACAACAATCTTATCCAGTGATAATCATCGACTGAGCAAATGGGTTTGCCCCATGTCCTGTTTCTGTTTCCGCGATAGTGATTATGGGAAAGTAAGTAATGTAAGTATCCATCCATACTTATTATATTATAAAAGCGAAAGTAATTCTGTTTGTCTGTCGGCTACATTTTCACTCCTAAGCGGCTGAACAGATTTTACGGAAGGTATCCTTGGAATGAACATAGACTACTTGAAAAGTGCGAGCGGGGATACGGGCAGCTAGTACTATCATCATCATATCAGCCCATACACGTCCACTGCTGGACATAGGCCTCTCCCATACAACGCCACAAATAGCGGTCCTGAGCCGCCTCCATCCATCGACTCCCTGCGACCGCTACAATGTCGTCGGTCCATCGAGTAGATGGTCTCCCATGTAGGGGGGGATTTGCCATAATCACCACGCTTGGCAGGCGGATTGGTGATCGCAGTGTTGGTGTTGAAAAATACTCAGAAGGAAGCTGCTGCCCTTCCTCTAGTAGGTTCCCTTAGTCCGCTCTTACGACATCCATGGGTTGAGTTGGAGGGGTCGATATTCGTAAGCCGCGGCCCCACGGCTAGTACTATACTTTTGCTTAATATAACAACGTTTTTGATAGGAAATTAAATAATCCTAACATCTAGTTTTTGAGCCAGCTCAGAGTTGCGAGATTGTTTGACCTCAAGCTTAAACACCCTACTATGGAATGGTCCCCAAACTGCGCATTAATTTACCTACTTCATCACATCATCAGCCAAGATCGCAAGGTTGCTTGCCTCTCCTCCTTCCTCTCACCACCCACCTTCCTCTCCAGCAGAAACAGACGTACGGCGCATTAGCACCCTTATCTTGTGGATATTCCTTCCACTCGCACTAAGCGGTTTTCCTCCATCTTTATTATTCGTATAGGTACCACTATGGATTGGAATTCGCTGTCTGACTCTATTTATCCGGCCAACTATAACCTGGACCTCATCAACAGTTCAAGACAAGAGTAAATAGGTATCTTCTAGACCTTCGTGATGTCATCGGCTTCATCGTCACTATCAAGTGTGATCGTTGTCAAACGAAATTTCACGATAAAAAAAGCCATATGCCCGAAGAATGGTTGTGTTGGCTCGTCGGCATTAGTTACGTAGTTATTTTACCTACCCAATTGGGTAGTTATGAAAGGTAAACTAGAAAAACTCAAGCAAGACTATTTTAATAGGTTTTTATTAATAAAGGCTGTATAAAATAGTTCAAAAACATGTTCTGATTCTCATGAGAAATTATTCCTTACTGCCTTCTGTCTTTTACTCGAACAACGAATAAACTCGATAGCTTATTCTAACATTATCTATTCCTAAGAATTATAAAACAGCTGTTAAATGATCTATAATATCACATCTGAATATTTGATAGGCACTTAGTTCTACCGACTAATGTCGAAAAGAAAGCAGACCTATTAATTTTAACCGATGTAGGTACGACAAAATCCTAAAACCAAGCCGTCTGAATCGTCACGCCAAGAAAAAAACTTGATCTCGTAGGTCTGCCTATTGTCTACACATTTAGACTAGTTTTCATTGAATCTAGATATGCAGGCACTAGGTAGGCATTAACGCCACGGCTACGCTGCAAACCAGAAAATGTACGGGACCGGTAATATAAAGCGTTTGGCTTAGCCAGTCGCCCGGATTCCGTCTTGCTTTCTGGATTTGTACTTTGTTCCTCGATGGTCGCCTCGATGGCCAGTGCAAAAAACAAAGGTACGCAACCAGCGAAGCAACCATCTTCCAGTGCGGCTATGCTCTAAGCGCTTTGTCATATCAAGATCGACTGTGTTGACCTACGTGTTCAAATGTTTTTCGTTTTCCTAATGTGTCGTTTTCATACGCGGAAATTAATATTAGCCATCGTACCTGTAGACAGAGAATAGTTAGGTATAGATAATTCTCGGTCTACGATCGAACCATAGAAAAGACTGTGAAAGAAGAATAAGGCTGTTTGATTGACATATTGCTAAGCTAATATTTTCTTTCTTATGTAGGCTCATTACCCGCAGCGAACCGAGTAGCTAATTGTAGTAACTAGGTTTAACAGATACCTCATAAAAAGCGATCACAAAAAGTCCTAAGACAATCGAAGCGTAGGTATCCTACATTTTCTTCAAGTACTTGCGTGTCTACGTCAATTATTTATCAATCGGTGACGTGTAAGTAATGACGTGATTACAGACGTAACCATTCATTCATGAGCTCATAAAAAATGTAATTGTTTAAACATTTCAGGATCTACAGCATCCTGGTAACTAATTGGGAAAGTCCATAGATTTTATTGCTATACGATTCTAGCACAGCTCATTTTAATATTTTCAGGGTTTCTTAGCTAAATTGATAAAATGTAACAAGCTTATGGTGGCATGGCCGTTGGCACCTAGTAATGATCCTCTTCATGGACCATGGATCCATGCGCTCTTCATCTCCAAACTGTGTTTGTCAATAATGAAATATGGGATGAAAGTAACGTTTTCCAGGTTGCTACAGCTAGCTAATGACGTCACAAGCTTTCACGTACCACGTTGTGATACCATAATAACTTATGGTATCTGGATAAGCCTGAGTTTCAGGTTCAGAGTGTCTTAGACGTAATAATTATAACGATGTTGTAGCAAAGCAACTTTAGATTTTAGCAATATGCTCGCTTGAATTTTGTGACGTGTCCAAGAGTCCTGTAAGGTCTTAAGGAAATAAAGTGCTTTGATATTTGCCATTCTCGTAATCCTGGATAACATCATCATCAGCAACAAAAGGCATAGGGATTGATGCTCGCGTGTTATTTTTTTTTCAGATTTAGGAAAACGGCACTATCCTGGTCATTTACCCCTTATAATTAAACCTATGACGATTAAATCTATACCGAGACTGTGAGAAAGCTATGTGCACACAATTGAATCATTGTGTACTTTTTTACATTCTGCCAGGTTGATCTATGGGGCCAAGATATGCAGAGTGTGGGAATGTTAAGCAGCGACCGTGTTTCCCGACATGTCATCTTCTACCGTGGGAGCGACGCCACCTGAATTAACATGCGCAATTAAACTTTATTTAATTTTATATCCAATTGTTTTCGAAACAGAGATTGTAGATAATTTGGCTGTAGATCATTCGGCGGTCGTTGCAGACGTCATTGGCGATTTTGATGTTGTTTTGCTTTGCAAAATCGTATTTGAATGACCTCACAACTGCTTGGACATCGACAGAGATCCTTATATCTTCGGAGATGTACCAACTGAAACAGGACCTCTTTGTTAAGTAGCTGCCCAATACATATTCTAAACAACATCTCAATAGGTACCTAATCATTCAGCTTAGCTTGGTAGTAAAATAAGACCAACAGTTGAAAAAATTTCGGTCAAGTGCTTTAAATTATTTAGAGGTAGAATACAATAGATAGGTAATAATGTCCCTATGCGGTTTTTTACTTATTTGAAGATGATTTTCTTGGTATGATTTTAATGTCGGGTTCTATCTACACTCATGGACAAATTTAGCGGAACGCAAAAAATAGAGGCAAATCTCTCCAGTTTAAGGTTCTCTTGCAACACGTGTTACACTGAGCGTATCTTTCTCCGGATCGTCTCCATACTTTGGTCCTTCCATCAACTGCCTTCTGACAGAATATGAAGTCATTAGTAAAGAGTACTGCTCCCCAATCATCATCATCATCCCAATTAGATGCGAATGAGCAAAGCTGGACCGAGCTACTCTACTATGACCTGTGGTGAGCAATGGGCCTCTGGCTGGCAAGTATGCCCCTGCCTTAACTCTTCTTCTTATCGTTTCGGTGCTAACTGCTACACTTGTCGAACTTCCTGTAGCTTTTTTCATTCCTCGGAACAAGTAGAAGCGAAACCGGCTCACAATAAATCTGCCGTCCCTTTCTGTTTTTACTCTTTTGCGAGCTGATATATCCTGTAGTCTGTCGGTATCGTTTAACACTGCGAAAAATCACGGACTTGGGAACAAGCACGGAATTCTACGTAGCTCTACGATGTCTGTGGGAACAAGAAAATATTTTATGTATTAAATCTACTAAACATCAAAAATAAGGCAGAACGTACCTTATTTTTACGTTGAATAGAACACAAGGTAGGTAGTTAAGGATAATATACTTAACAATCATAATACTATTCTATTCATTCATAAAACTAATTAGTCCTAGAAGCGGACAATAATTGTATGCGTCCGCACATCCGTCTTAGCATGTCTTAGCGATTTTACTGTCAGCAGATTACATCCAGGCACGGATGTGAGATCATTACTGTGTGATTTCATCTCTTACAAGGAAATTATTCTAGAGAGGATTTACAGTATGTACTGTATATGTACATAGAAACTGGCATGGCCGGGGGGGCCGCGACGTACGAATATCGACCCCTCCAACTCAACCCGTGGATGTCGTAAGAGCCGACTTAGGGAACCTACCAGAGGAAGGGCAGCAGCGCTGCCCGCATTAAATTCAAATTACACACAATATTCCCGTAAATATCCCATGGGAGTTTGATGTTTTACCAGGACAATAAGTTAGCCATCCTTTCAACTACCACTATGCCAAAAATCAAGTCCATTGGTTACGTGAAGGACGAAAAAATAAACTTTCGCATTTATAATAACTAATATACTAACTAATGTTAGTATTCTGTCTTTCTGTAACGTTTGTCTTTCCTGATCTAAAGTTAATCTTTATTTTCAGGACGATATTTTTTTAACAAGAATACAATTTTTTTAATGACGCTTCAATTGATTGCGCAAAGGTATTCCTATTGTTCAGTAGGTAACAGATAATTGTGTAAGGTACTGGATAACCTCTAGATAAATAAATGTTATGTTGGCTCTACGTTCAGGGCTTAGATATGCACCGTACGACAAAGTTAGAGATCGCAGTTCCTGTAATACTTTCATTGCCAATGACGCTCTTGAACGACTTCCACCAGCTGCAGCCGTGGCGCGCGTCTGCGGGTCGCACTGCAGAGGAATGCGTTAACAATGAAGCGTATGCGTCTCTTGAGTAGGCAACTATGCATTATTAGAGTCTATGTAAATATTTAAGTGCCGTTAGCTGTCACTGACAAATGCATTTTGTTGCATTCACGAGCTACGACAATGACCATAAAAAATCTTGCTAAGTATATAAAATGTCAACAAATCTTCGGGGGGCATCTGTAGCCGTTTAAGCTTGACTAAAATGTGAACTAAAAGCTGAACGGATGAGAGGTCATGTTGGATTCTTATTGAACGGAGTGAGCCATAGCTGTTTATACTTGATCTAAAATGTGAACTGAAAGGTGAATGGATGAGAGGTTCTGTGAGTATTATTGTTCTGTGGAGTGAGCGCAGGGAACGAAATTCTCAGTGACAGCTTGGATGATTTGGCTGTATGGTGAAATAGAGGCTAAGGTTTTCTTCGTCGCTTCTTTACTGTAGTCTACATACCGAAGCGACCGAAATCAAAATATCACTTTATTTCCATGTCAGTTTTTCATTTTAAGAATTTGACCTTTTCTAAGTGTATATTTATGGGGGGGGGGGGGGGGTCGATTCTTGCGTCGCGATGGCCACTACTCTATATCGGTCCTTTTAAATATTTTAAAGAGTATTGTTTTTTACTTTCATTGTATTTCTTTATGCAGTTGTTTGTGCACTTAATGCAAATGTTGTGCAGACCTGTTATGAGCACACATTCTATAGAATAATGTAAACACTACACGTTTCTAAACAAAAAAAAATATTTGCTTTTTGTTAGCCTTAATAAATAAATATCTCTTATTTGAAGTTTAAGTACATCCATACCCATCTTAGCAAGTTGTTTGGACTTCTGAAAAATCGTTTATTTTTAGTAATTATATAGGTAACTAGCGGCCCGTCCCGGCTTCGCACGGGTGGACATTTATTTTTTAAACATTTAGGCATAAACGTACAGTAAATGCAGGACATAGCCTATATTAATCAGTGATAATGTTGCATTCAAATGATGAAAGAATTTTTAAAATCGGTCCCGTCATCGGTCGTGACAAACATACTTACCTACATACAAATCTTTCCTATTTATAATATTAGTATAGATAAGCCGCTAAATACCAGCGCTGCAGCGTACACACAGGCATGTAAACACAGCGGTTAGGTTACTACCTACTAACTTAATTAATAATAAATAAATAAGTAATGTACCTAATAAGTAAATAATATAGGCCGTGGGGTCGCGGCGTACGAATATCGACCCCTCCAACAACTCAACCCGTAGATGTCGTAAGAGCCGACTAAGGGTACCTACCAGAGGAAGGGCAGCAACTTCCTTCTGAGTATTATTCAACACCAACACTGCGATCACCAATCCGCCTGCCAAGCGTGTTGATTATGGCAAAACCCTCCCTACATGGGAGACCATCCACTCGATGGACCGACGACATCGTAGCAGTCGCAGGGAGTCGATGGATGGAGGCGGCTCAGGACCGCTATTTGTCGCGTCGTACGGGGGAGGCCTATGTCCAGCAGTGGACGTGTATGGGCTGATGATGATGAAACTATAATGTTGGACAATCTACACACCATCATCGTCTAGCCCCAAGCTAAGCAAAACTTGTGTTATGGGTACAATATAACTGATATATGATATGTACACTACATACTATATACCTAGTTTGAGGATTCTGTACCTACCTCAAAAGGAAAAAATGAACCCTTATAGGATCACTTTGTTGTCTGTCTGTCTATCAGTCCGTCTGTCATCCCTCTTTTCTTAGGAACGCGTGGAGCTATCGAGTTGAATTTAACATCAAATACTCAGGTCCGTAACCTCTTAGAGCCGTGGTGTATATCAAATTTCTAAGTCAACGCAAACAAAAGTTACAGCCGTTTATGTCAATTTTTTTAAATTTCCAAGGGAATCGTATGCACATAAATCCTATAGGGTACTTCCCGTTCACCTAGAATTATGAAATTTGGTAAAACACAAGGTCTTTTATTCTGAAAACCCTGAATTTGTAGTTTATTCACGTTAAAAATATTTTTTTTTCTCGTCATGGACCGAAAACCTATATATAGGGTACTTACTAACTGTGCCCACGACTTCGCGTGGAATAGTGACAGTGTGATTTTCATGCAAACATGAATCGCCTATTCCCTTTGATATTTTACCCCCTTGCGGGTAAAATGTGTAGAAACTTTAAATGACATTTTTATTTATATCTAATTAACATCCTAAAAAATTGATTCCATGCTCTTAGCTTTAAAAATGACGATAGGTCTATACAAACTTTTAAAGTATATGCGTACCAAATTTCATTTAAATCGGTCACTAGTTTTGGCGTGAAAACGTGACAGACAGACAGAATTACTTTCGCATTTATAATATTAGTAAGGATAGGTACTTCCCGTTGATCTAGATTCTAGAATAATGAAATTTTGCAAGAAGCTAGGCTAAAGTATCAGCCAAGTTCGTAAAATCTCTACCCAATTGCATAAAAGACATGTTTTAAAGCTGCAGGAGGACAGGCCATACATTAGGTTATGTAATTGTATTTCTATTTCTAGGCATTTTAGTAGGTTTATTAAAAACACCGCCGCGAGTCGCGGCGGGCCGTGGCCGCAATGGGGCCGCAGCGTACGAATATCGACCCCTCCAACTCAACCCGTGGATGTCGTAAGAGCCGACTAATGGAACCTAACAGAGGAAGTGCAGCAGCTTCCTTCTGAGTATTTTTCAACACCAACACTGCGATCACCAATCCGCCTGCCAAGTGTGGTGATTAAGGCAAAACCTCTCCTACATGGGAGACCATCCACTCGATGGACCGACGACATCGTAGCGGTCGCAGGGTGTCAGGGGAGGCTCGAGACCGCTATTTGTGGCGTCGTATGGGGGAGGTCTGTGTCCAGCAGTGAACGTGTATGGGCTGATATGATTTAAAACAAATTGAATATTCATGTTGGTTATTTTAGGTTGAATTAACTATTTCTTTTGTTTTCAAAGATATTTATGTGAGTCGTAGTTTGTTTAGGTAGGTATTTGACAGTCAGTATTTTAAGTTTTCTTCCATAACGTGTAAATGTTTTATTGGGCTTTAGTAAAATGGATTTTATTAAATTAAAAACAGCCTTATTACTAGCGATTTTCGAGCAATTCCAAAGCGATATGCGTTTGCGCATGTTTTGAACACCGGCTTTGACGGCGGCGTCGCTTGCCCACGGCGCCATCGCCGCCGCGGCGTGCACGCTGCGCAATTGTATCACTTTGAAATCGCTCGCAAATCGCCAGTGTGATGCGACTCTAAAGAATAAACCAAATTCTGAAAGACAGTCAGTTGTTTATTTATGCATATTTATGGTGACGCAGGTACTTTTCGAACGGTACATGATTCCGTCACCCAAAATTGCACAGTTTAAGATGAGAAATCAGACTCGAAATTGCTCTAAACACTCATATTCTTGATGTTAGATAAATTACTTCCTGCTGGTACAATGGAGTCATCATTATACCTCGAGAATGGCGCGTGAGAGACTCCCACGACTTTATTACGGATATATATTTTTTTGTTTGGTCTAATTAACAGTTTTTCAACCCGCTTTTACTTTAATTGTTCGCTCAATTGTAGTTTTGTGTGGAAATTTGACTGAAATTATTTCTAGCAGTTTCATCGGCTAGACTCTACTAAAGTATGAATGTATGTACTCGTACATACATATATAGTATTCCGCCTGCGACGCAAAAGGTTGCGTATTCTTACGATTCTCGCCTTGGGACAAATGTTTGTACGATTTGCAAATATTTGACTCGGGTATTCTGGGTATTTTCTATACATAGTAAAAAATATTTATCTATGTAATTTATTGTATTAAGTATGTATGTATATTAGTCATCTAGTACCCATAACACAAGCTCTGCTTAGCAGAGAGGGCTAGATGATGCTAGGTGGATTGTCGAGCATTATTTATTTGTCTCAGGCAGGAGAGGTAGGTAAATAGATAAGTTTCTGTATTCCAAATATAGAAACTTATCTATTTACCTACCTCTAGGGCCCTTAATATAAAAGCTTGCTCATTCATCAATCTATGCTTGAGTAAGGCTTTTAAATGACATAGCGTTGCTCAAGCATACATGAGTAAGATTTCACAATACGGGCCTAGGAGTATATGATAAGACTAGCTCTGTACCTATACCCAAAAATTTACGGGAACCTAACTTCAATCAGATAAATGGATGGCAGTTTGTTATTTACATCGAAATCAACTACTTACTGTGAGACGGTAAAACATTTTTGGAAATGACTTTAGTTTGGTTTACCTACATGAGTTCTTTTTAAGACTAGCGTCAACAGGCGAGCATCGGATGCTCCGCGCTGATCGCATTAAACGGATTTAAGTATTCTTTGTATGAATTGCCTTAGAAGTGTGTCCACTGATCCGCACCGCACGGACTGTCGGCAATGCCGCCGGCGACTTGTTTAGTGCAGATGACGTCATTATTGGATTGCAAATGGTCGGCAATACAGGTGGTGCGGTTACAGAAAGCGCACCACCTGACAATACGCTCAAAAAACCGTCTGTTACGATAAGCGGGGACGATCCGATGCATGCCGGCCTGTCAACGTCTTTGGTAGAGTCCGGGACTTCTTCTTCCACTAGTGGACAAAAAATTAATTCAAAAAATGAAGAGAATATTAATAACACCTTATTTCTTATTTTATAATAATAACTATGTTTATAGTATAAAAGTTGACTCGTCTAAGTCCTTATTTTGTAAGCCTAAAGAAATAAAGTTATTGATTCTGATTCCGACTCTACCAAAACGTACATGTACGGAGATGTCCGAAGCGGGAAAATACGTTTTTCAGCTAGAGTATATCTACAGAAGCAGTGCGGAGATGCGTGCTCGCTAGATTGGAGCAGAAATGTGTGCTGGCTAGAGCAGAACTGAGCTGCGTGCGGCGAACGTTCTATGTTTGTTGAGATGTCATACATCTCTTCTCGTTTCCGCTGCGTGCCGTCGCCAGCACAATCTCGCGAAGCACGTATACAGCTAACATCTCCACTTCAATCGCGCCATACAAATATGATCAACCGCTACGTGGTTATCCATTTAGCGGAGACGAGATTGTGTGAATAACGACTTTCTATTGGTTGTTTAAAACACATCTCCACTTCTCTTATCTCGTCTTCGCTTTGTTGTCCGGTGAAGTCTGGCCCTAATCAAAATCGTCGCCATAATTTAGCCCTGGTGGTGGTCTCTATTTAAACCAATATAAACTACTGCTCAGAATAATATAAAACTTGGAGAATAAGTAGAAAGTAAAACACTTAGTTAATTGTGACTCATGTTTATAATTACTCACAAAATGCACTTTGACTTTAAAGCAAAATTAAACAAATCAACATTACTGTCACCGTTCTCATGGCATAACATACATTACATACCTTTACCTATTTATATAAATATTAATCAACATATATCGGGGCTAAGGCTGCGTTAAAATGAGATAATGGTTATTTAATAATAGTTTTTAACGTTATTATAGTTTTGTTACGCCTTGGATACCATACCACGTATTTAAAATTCAATGTTACAGTATTTTCTTTAAGTTGTTACGTTTACCTGTTCCAAAATAATATTTCAATTTAACAAAACTGCAAACTTTTGTTTCATGGTGCGCAACAACCTTTGTTTCAAGCTAAATATAAGCAATTCTATCTTAACGATATTTTTTTAAACAACATGCATAATATTATATGGTTTAATAAATAGTTACTTAAAACATTGCAAAATATAGTAGTTACTAAATTGAATAAGATCGGGTACTTTGTTATTAAAAAGTAACGCATAGTTAACCGATCACCTTAACGTTAACAGATCTTTAACTAACTATCATCTAAAACCTTAATAAAAAGTTAACATTTTAAACAGTTTCACAAATACACCCTACCGTAGTGTCTTAGTTAGATTTACATTTTTGTAATACATTAGCTACGGACTAAATTACGTAATATCAAAAATAATATATGAAATATTCATTAGAAAAACACTTATATGATTCCTATGGACGGAATTTGTTATTATAACTGCAGGGTCTTCTAATGATTGTGCTAAGGTGACGGCAGTTTCACATAATTGAATAGCCGATCTGTTATAAGCAAGCTCTAGGTAATACAATACAGCAAAAGCTCTTTCAAAGCCAGCGGCATAACCATAGGAATTTCGTATTAAAAAATGTATGGTCCCTTTACCACCTTGTGTTTTTTTTGAGGTTACAATATTTTATCTGGAATGTCCGACATTATTTAATAACTCCTTAGTTTAATCTCTAAATATGATTCTTACAACAATCAAAAATCTTTCTGGCTATATGAATTGGATACTAAAACAAGATTTTTCTATAAATACACATCGTTAAAAATTATAAAGCAAACTACGTATTCCAATAATATCCAAAACTTACATCTCTAGTCAGACTGCGCGATTCACAACTGAAGATTCTTAAAAACTGACCTCTGACCTATAACTCTGACCTTATTTGACCCTTACGGACCGTTGTTTATTCATATTGGTGAGCATGAGAGAGATATAGGACGTTAGAAGGTCATCCATTTTGTACCCGAGTGAGGTCTCACAAAGAAGCTTTGACCCTCGCACTAGGTTTCCTATTGTCATATGGAAGTATGTATTGCCTGATGACCAGTTTGATATCCTCGTGAAGGGGTGTGTGACCAGGATGTCCTGAAAAAGATAGATTATTCTATAAACAAGTTAGTTTCGTTTAGGTATCTCGGGTATATCGGGTCTTATCTTGGTCACAGATTAGGTAATGTTACTTAGTTCTTGTGACTCACTTTACGTCCTACGACACGAGACAAATAATCATTTTCCACACATAAAAATGTATTTACCACTTAAATAAAAAATAAATAGTGATTTTACAAAAATAGTACCTGTTTTAAAATTCATTATCTCTTAACTAATTTAAAACCAATACTATTTTTCATTAACAAATAAATCACGCTAAAAATCATGCATTTGTCGTTAACAGTAATAAAATCACTCTTTAATCAATTATCATTGTCAAACACTACGGCATGGTCTGGGTATGGCAACATAATAATATGGCGTGTTTTAAAATACGATAAAACGACTTCAAACTCCCTTAATTTTACTCTTATTTTAAGTTTTGCGGTATAAATACTAATCATCGGGGGATATTTTTTTTTTGAACGAATTTTCAAAATCAGTCCCTAATTGGAGGAGATATCGCGTAACATAAATGTATAAAAAATACATGCAGACGAATTGAGAACCTCCGCCTTTTGAAGTCGGTTAAAAACTGGTTTTGACATTAGTTAATATGGTATAGAATGATTTATACTGATATAGACTAAAGCCAAACAAATAAAAGATGTTCGCGAGAATAAAAATTGAAAAATAAATTAGAAAACTTATTTTAATTACCGTTCACACTTTTACAGACTTTCATGGAGTATAATAGTCCGTATAATGGTCCTTGAACATTAATTTGCAAAATTTTTTTGTGCGACTTTACAGACCAAATGTATTTTAATAGTAATATTTACCAAACTGTTATTTACCTTTGACTGCGGATGGATCAAACTAACTCCATGCTTATTGATCGCAATCAGCAGTAGCTCAGGGTAATTTGGTTCTGTAGTCTGTTTCACCTCGAAGAAGGCAGACCCGAATGTCGGCCACCGGTAGATGACCTTCAGGAATGTGATCTTGGCATCTTCAGGTGTCATGCCGGCGTCTTGGTTGTACGAGGCTACGATGGCTCGCTTCCAATCCGCTGAGCTTTGCATTTTCACAAGATCCGCTGGTATAAGCTCTCGCAGCATTTGACTGAAACACAAAATAAAATAAATTTTGCTGGACAATCCACAGAGCATCTTCTAGGTCCAAGGTAAGAAGTGCTTGTGTTATGGGTACTAGATCAGTCTTCTAGTATACTTAAGGCTACGTACGAACCTCTCCATATACATTTGTTATTATACATAGGAAACATCCAGAACACCCGGAACAAATATCTGCAGATCGTACAAACATTTGTCCCGAGGCGGGAATCGAACCCGCAACCTCCTGCGTCACGTCGCTGGCGGACCTTCGCCAGCGACCTGTGCCAAACAAATTTATTATTATTAGTACTATGTTTATGTGTAAGGACCTGATTATTTTAGAAGTTTTAATTTTTTTAGATTGTGTGACATTCATTACTCTATGGATCTTTGTGTTGCCTGAGTCAATAAATTAATTTAATTTAAAGCAGCTGTACCGCTTGGTATGCTTGTACTGCATTTTGTTTTGATTACGTTGTTGACCTCTCGGGCACATCCACAGAAGTAACTCTTTGTAGAGCAAATCTTTGCAGCATCATAATAAGTAACTTTTGATTAGTTTTTAGGTAATTTTGTTTATCGACTAATACTTACAAGCGTTGCTTCACAAAAATTATTTTTAGAGTGCATGCACATAAAAATAGAATTTTTTACTTTGCGTATTTTTTTCCGATTATAAAAATATCTTTGCTATTATAATACTCACGGTATAGCCTGCAACTCCTGCTTGTTATCACCGAATCGGGCCCTATAAGCCAGCGCCGCGAGTCTAGCCGCCTCTTCTCTCCCACACCGATGGTAGCCGCGGAGGAGCTTCGGCAGCTCCTGGTGAAAGTGGAAGATGACGTCGGCGGCGCGGTCCTTGCCTGGGACTGTGTTGGTCCAGAGTTTCTTCATGAAGAATACCTGATGAGGAGTAAGAACTTGAGATCTGAAAGTCGATTTTTTTTGGACTGTCATAATATAGGAACGGTTTCAACAATTTTTCATCTTAAACTAACACTTTCATGGACCCCCACAGTAAATGGATTAATACAGTGCTATATGCTCACGTTGTTGGGATTTGAGTAATTTAACTTTATAGAAAGTAGGATCGGTTACCTGATAAGTAAATTGTGGAGTAATGCCGTCCCGCGTCGGTCTAGCTTTCTTGATCCAGTCAGTGAGATGCCGCACAAAATCGAAGAAGAAATCCCCCTCCGGCACGGATATCACCTTATCAGCTATCTTAACGAATAAACTAAAGCCTTCACTTGATCTGAGATTCAGTCTCTGAGCGATGTTCTGACAGAAATCTTTTGCTCGTGTCGACGAGTCGACCTCAAACGCCTCGTCCGTATCGTCTGGGAAGTAGACCTTGTGGAAGATCTGCGTTGTCTTGTGCTGAATAGCTTCGACCTCAACCTGATGAGGTGGGTACTTTCTCTGGCCGTTCCGCAGGGTCTTCTGTAGTCTTTGGAGTGAGTCTTGAGCAATTGGATACCTTCTAGTTCTAAGGAATAACGTTAATTCTCTAAGCAATCCTTGGCTGCAAGCAAACAGTCCTGCCGCCAACCACATCAACTCCCAGCCTCTCTCTTCTGACATTCTGTTCCGATTATCCGTCAGTTGTTTCATTATTTGGCAGTAGATCTCGTCTCGCAGAATTTCGTGTTTAAGAGGTCCATCAAAAATGTGATCTGTGTACTCGTTTCCTATTCGTGGACGCTTGGAGGGTAGATCGCCCATGTATTTGAGGATAGCGGTATACGCGAAACAGGCTTCCTCTGCGTGTTCTTCCTTTGCTTGGAGCTTTTTCAAAAGCGGTAATTTGATCGGTTCTCTCGAGTGCCGCCATAATTCTTCAGTACCACCTCTCTTTGCAGTAGATAACGTCAACGCTTTAGATACGGTCCGTTTTGGTGGTAACCTGAAGTGATCCAAAGCATATTCTAACAACGTGTGTGGCTTGTCGCGGGTCTCTGTGCCGTTGAATGTATTTGTGGGTGCTCTGCGACCGTGTGACGCGCCCTCCTGACAGAACAGTGTTAGAATATCTGGCGGAGGTTTGGTCAGAGCCGGGAGAACGTAGACTGTTTCTGCTGGGAAATCTCCCCGCTCCATGGTCCTCTCACAGCGACCGATGCACCATCCATTGTTCAACACAGACTCCCCGGTACTGTCCTCCTCTAAAATTATAAGGTCTCCTTTAGAGAATGCTAAAAAGCTGGAACCCTCCCCTGGTGCCTTGTAATCTTGTAGCGCAATCACGAATTTTGATCTCTTCTTCAGCCCTTCTAAGAAATAAACTACTAAGTCGCGGATGTCTTCTGCGTTAGGGCTTTGGAATGTGAACTCTTCACCTCGTACAGTCGCAAGACTGAAGGTCTGCGTGAACACTTTGTTAGTTTTCTGACTCGACACTGTAGTTATCTCCGGGAAAGACAGTTCTAGCAGCACTTGTTCCTGGTCATCCACTACGTAAACACCCGTCCAGTTCACAGCAATGATCACATCATTTTTCGGGAGATTCGGCCCGGAATTCCTATAAGCTTCGTAGAATCGCGAGAAAAGTAACGGCCACTTGAATTTAGCGTAACTCACGACATCTTCCTTCACTCGGTACGCGGGTATTTTTTCTTTTACGTAATAACTCTTTTTATAAGCTTGCACCACGAGAGTACCCCAGCGATCAACTGCTTTTTCAACTCCGGTTAGGCAATAATCTGGTATGTAGTTTGGCAGTAGTGTGTAAAGGCGTTCATTGTTCATATCTTGACCGTATTCAATGTAATATTGCTGAGCTGCTATCATCGCCAAGTCTTCTTCTTTGTCGCATCTATATTCGCCAAACTTCACGCCTCTTACTACCTGTTGATAAATCAGATTTGTGGCTACCTGGTCTTCGGTGGGGTCGTGCCAGGGAGCAAATATTTCCTTTCTAAAGAACAGTCTCCAAGGAGCGTTTCTCTCTTGCGCGCCTTGTTCTTTTGCATACTGTTCACATTGAGAAATTGCATCCATCACGTGGTCGCCTCCGCTACCCAACGAACTGACTTTATCAAACAACGCAATGTAAAGCGAGAAGCCAAATTGGTCTTTCAAAGCGATTTTATCGGATAACTGGTTGCACAATTCTCTCGCAGTTGTCGCCGAATCTGCTAGCAAAGTTTTTGTGTTGCCGTCCATAAATGTTATGGGTAACATTATAGGCTTTTTAGATTTGGTTGCTTGAAGCTCTAACCATGATGGTGGTTGATTTCTGGTTCCGTTGTTGAAAGTTCTCTTCAGTCGGTCCTCGCAGTACGGTGCGTAGCCGGGTGGACCCTCTCTGATAAAAGCTCGGAGGTAGCTGACGAACTTCTCACTTGGAGCAAAGCAACCAACACACAGTGAGAGTAGAATCCATCCTCTTGCGTGTGAAGACTTCGAAGGGTTGTTGGTGAGCTGCTTGCAAATCTGGCAGTATATTTCGTCTCGCAGCTCAGCGCGTAATATTCCGTGTCCAATGATGAAATGTAGCTTCTCTAGGTTTGACGTTGGGCGTGACTCCAGCCAGGATTGGTAGCTATCCGCTGTGTATTCCTCATCCTGAAACCAACAGATATTATGAATTCTGTAACGTGCTCAACCAATGACTCTGGATAAAATATTGTAAGTAGTAAAACAAACCTGTAACTTTCTCCTTATATCCTCTCCCATCTTGTTCTTTCTCTTCAAGGTCAACGACACCAGTTTATGTCTGATAGACCTCGGTTTCTGTTTGTTCGCGTACGCATCAGGATCCACGCCCATCATCTGAGCTTCCTGGAACTCTTTAGACCTGATGAAGTTCCGCCCAAGCGTTGCTGTGACCTTGGACATGACCGAGGTGTTGTCTCGGTCCATCGTATGGTAGCGTGGCTCAGGGAGGTCTCCCGTGAAACGGAGAATGGTGACCCATAGGGCTTGTGCTGCCTGGAATTAACATATTTTATTTGAAATGATGTAACGAGTAGATAATATGGAATTTTGTATGCGATATGTATTTTCTTATCAGTTTAGGCATTTTATCTACTAATCGAACTGTCGTAAAAATCTAAGTTTTATTGATAAGAGTAATAACAATAACTAGTATAATATGTGTATAGATAAAAACGAAACATACCAATTGATCGCCTTGGGTATGGAGCGGTAATAGAGGATGCTTGAGAGGCTTCCTTGAGTACTGATGAGTAACGTTGCCTTGGAAGTAGGTGGCTGCGAACTTCTGGAACTTGAACTCTGATAGATCCTCTTCATCCTCTGACGTAGTCTGCATTGGTGTCACCATCTGTAGTTTTATCAGTTTATTTAATGTTGACCACGTTGAAATTATCGATGACTCGTTACCTTGAGTTGTCCAATTTTTTTCTTATCATGATTGATAATCACTCTAATTCTAATGACGATTGATAAAATTCTACGTTTTGCGTAGGTCACATATTCTATCACTTTCTTAGGTAAGTATAACTGATTAAGAGATCAAATAACTGGTAAGTACTCTTACCAGTTATTTGATCTCTTAATCATAGCACAGTCAAGTGTAGTTAATGGTCAAAGGAAATACCCATATAAGAGTTACCAAGGTAAAAGCTGCTCATGGAACTACTTTTATGTATCTATTATTCTTTTTACTCGTGAAAACCTTTTAACAGCCTTCTGTTTCTATTTTTTTTTTTTATATTTTGTATGTGCTGCTGGTTTTCCTTTAAATAAATAAACTTAAGTGTCAGACATTAACCAGTCGTTTTTACTCGTGAAAACCTTTTAACAGCATTCTGTTTCTATATATTTTTTTTAATTTTCAATATTTTGTTTGTGCTGCTGGTTTTCCTTTAAATAAATAAACTTAAGTGTCAGACATTAACCAGTCGTTTTTACTCGTGAAAACCTTTTAACAGCCTTCTGTTTCTATTTTTTTTTTAATTTTTAATATTTTGTATGTGCTGCTGGTTTTCCTTTAAATAAATAAACTTAAGTGTCAGACATTAACCAGTCGTTTTTACTCGTGAAAACCTTTTAACAGCCTTCTGTTTCTATTTTTTTTTTTTTAATTTTAATATTTTGTATGTGCTGCTGGTTTTCCTTTAAATAAATAAACTTAAGTGTCAGACCCTTACCAGTCGTTTTTAAATACTATCGAAACTTTGTTTTCTCGTGACAGTTAACCTACCTCTTGTTGATCAGCCCTCTGTTGCGGTAGATCACTGAACATAGAAGTGTCTTTAGGTGCCGGCGCCTCACTGCTAGAGTCCGGTAGGAAATCAAACATGGCCTCCACCAGTTTGCTGTCATCCACCGGCTCGTCTTGCTTCCGAGCTGCTTCTTGGAGAAGAGTCCTCTTCGCTTCCAGCTGCTTCTTCTCTTCTAGGGCTAGTTCTGCGTCTCGTCGCTCTAGTTCATACATACGCTCCTGAAAAAGAAGTTAATATTATTTATTTATTTTATAAACCCGTTTAAAATCCGTGGACAGGCGATAAAACAAGAGCGTTCTAAAAACTGGAGAGTTGTGCAGCTTATAGTCATCACATCACGCTTGGCGTGAACAAAACGTGTGTCAAAACGTATTTTTTTTTTAATTTCGTGCTGTTAATATTTTACTCCTTACGAATTTTACATACGATGCATAATATAAAAGTATCCAGCAACTTCCAAAACCGAGACGGCATTATAATATCGTAACATAATTCCTTTCCGGGACCCATGTTAGGACTTTTCACATTAAACACTAATATAAAACTCATCTATTTATTCTAGTATTGCTTGCCTTCGGACAGTAAAATTATTACTTACAGACAATTATGTAATACTTACCTACTTTCCTATCAAATATTGCCTAATTTCTCGTTATTTATTTCGTTCGCTTGGAAAATAAATTACATTTGTAATTAATAATTGCATTTTATACTTTTGATAGCAGCTGTGTAGTATACGTATAAATAAAAGAAAATACGGAAAAGGAACTCAAAACTAAAACCAAATAATCACACTTGTATCAAATTCACAGTCAAATAACCTTCACACGGCAGAAAAAAGAAACAACAAAATACTAACATAGCGGAAATCGAACATTAAATTATTACTGTAAACACACTGAATCCACATGTTTTCCCCTAAGTTTCCAATAAACTGTAACTTTACGCTTACACTACATTGTTTCAGACTCTTACATAGAACTTAGCACTGGGATTATGTTCCAATTATTTAATACAACTGGCTACAGTATCGGCACGGCACCTAAATCATATTGCACAATATTCTTCGCTTGATCGGGTATGTATGACGATGATTGGCGATGTGGAACGAAGGTGTGATGAAGATCTAGCGAATTCGAAGTTCTTGTGGTAACATGTCGTAAGAGCCGACTAAGGGAACTTACCAGAGGGAGGGCAGCAGCTTCCTACTGAGTATTACCATAGACTAATTAGAGGTAATTAGTCTATGGTCTTACTAACCTTACTGCGATAACCAAATCCGCCTGCCATGCGTGGTGATTATGGAACCCAAAATATGATGGCAACAACCAGAAAATTCGTGGCGTCGTTTGGGGCAGGCCTATGTTCAGCAGTGGACGTGTACGGGCTGATGATGAAATATTGAAAACGTTCATAGAATGTACTTTTCCCCTGCTGGATTAACAAATTTTTTTCCGGACCACTAGTAGTAGTAAAATTTATAAGATATCGTTATTATATTTTGTATAACTTTCGTACTTACAAGTTATAAATCAGTGTACCTCAAACGGAATATTGAAAACATGCACACAATACTTTGGGACATATTTAGAACTTTCACTGCACTATGTCCCAAGCAACGACTGGCTCCGCACAATTGATGTCATCGTCTCAATCTGGTCTAAAGTATTAAAACAATAAAAATCGAATCCTATCTCAGATAAAAGACTTGCTAGTCGCTAAGCTGGTTGTAATTAGTAATCGTTTCAATCTCTGTTGATTACTCGTTTTATCGTGTACCTACGTCATTAATTAAAGCAACGTAAACGGTTAATAGAAATCTATTTTCGGTGCTTTAAGTACAATCAGCAACGAAAATCGCTGAACACGAATTGTAATATTGTATGAACGGTATTAAATTCAATAGATAACTGTCAGTAAAACGGTACAAAATATTCCAAGCATGATAATTGATAACATTACAAAATTCACTAACCACTCTTATTCCATAAATAGTTGAATACCATAAATCAATAAGTTGCACGCTAAGTTGTTTTGGAAATATATGGATTCTTAATTTTTTATCTTTGAGTTTGAGCTTTTAGTTTTAATCTTCGTGCTTTGGGAACACACCATTGACAAAATTATATTAACTAAGTAACACTTTAGTTTTATAAAATGTTTAGCGATTGTTTCATAAATTGCTATACAGCTCTCGTGCCAAAAATAGATTAACTGGGTAAAACGTTAGTTTTATAAAATGTTCCATTACTTTTGGAAAATTGGTGTTCATCGATTTTTGTAACCGTACTGTACGTCTTTCACTCAATTGTGAAACGGTTTAGTGTTAAGAAGTTTTGTAATGTTGGATGTGTTCATGGACTTTCGTTGCTGACTGTACTTTTCGGAAAAAACTTAATATCAGAGGTATTATCAGATTCTGTGGCACTGGCACGTGAAACAATCACTTTTATCAAAGAACGGCATTGCAATCAGTTTTTTGATGTTTTAACAAGAAACAAAGGATATATAAAGCATAAGCTCAAAGTCACCCAGCGAGCTATGGAGAGAGCTATGCTCGGAGTTTCTCTACGCGATAGGGTCCGGAATACGGAAATCCGTAGAAGAACCAAAGTTACCGACATAGCTCTCAGAATTAGCAGGCTGAAGTGGCGATGGGGAGGCCATATAGCTCGCAGAACCGATAACCGTTGGGGAGTAAAGGTTCTCGAGTGGCGACCGCGATGCAATGCGAAACGAAGTGTGGGAAGACCTCCCACTCGATGGACTGACGACATCGTAGCGGTCACAGGGAGTCTTTGGATGGAGGCGGCTCAGGACCGCTATTCGTGGCGTCGTCGTTTGGGGGAGGCCTATGTTCAGCAGTGGACGTACGGGCTGATACATCCGTGTGCAACGTAAACGGTGGATAGGAATCTATGTTCGGTGCTTTGGGTACTTTTTGCTTCGGTGATATCAGATTCTGATGCACTGGCATTGGTACTCGAAATAATCACTTTTATCAAAGAGCGGCATTGCAATCAGTTCTTTGTTGTTTTGGCTAAAAGCAAAGGATATCCATCCGTGTAGATTTAATCAGCCAATAGGAATAGTAGTGTCACGGGAAAGTACCCTTCAATCTACTAGTAGTGCCAAACAGTATTGTCTAAGAAAAGAAAGGGATAATTTTAGTTATGTGAGCAATTTTATTTAAGAAACCTTTCTTATTGAATAACCTGACATCTGAGGGTAGGTAATTAGACAATAAGGAAACAATAAATAAATAATACTGGACAATCCACGCAGCATTATCTAGCCCCTAGCTAAGCAGAGCTTGTGTTGTGGGTAGGTACAAGATGACTGATGTACTTTTTAAAATATTTTCCATAGGTGGATATTTTTAAATTTACGTAGAAAATAACCAGAACACCCGAGATAAATATTTGCAGATCGTACAAACATTTGTCCCAAGGCGGTAATCGAACCTGCAACCTCCAGCGTCGCAGGCGGACCTTCGTCCGCCGCGCCACATCGGTCGTCAAATAAGTCGAACGATCCGCCACTACTACTCAGCTTTAGCTTCATGGCATATCGAAGTTATTACGCCCCAAAACAACACAAATCACGGTAATTTATTTTACCATGATTTTTGTTGTTTATTATTTTATACAAATCATAATTATACAATAGTAGATTGTTACACAAGGGTAGTAAGGGAGCTATTACAGAATAAGATCCAATATGGCGCCAGTGCGAGCGTAGCTCGCAAAGGGCCGAGTTGCGTATTGAGTGCACCCGAGATATCTAGACGCCCGAGCGAAGCGAGAGCGAATATAGTTCGAGGGTGCACTCAATCCAATTTCGCGCCCTTGCGAGCGCTCGCAAAGGGCGCTAATGGATCGAGTGAACCCGAGAATATAGTTCGAGGGTGCAATAGCTACTTGCAACCGATGTAAGCATTCTACTTTACATCATAATGGCGAGGCAAATAAACATTAACTTTTAACTTTAGTTTATTACAGTCGCACAGATCAAATGAAATGAAATGCCGCCATTTGCACAGTTTTTTTTTTCAGTAAAAAGTTTTCTTTTAATTTTATAAGAAATGAGATTGTTTCACCAAGGAGTTTTGCATAGCTTGAACTGTAAAGTCTTTACAATTCAAACAAAGTGTGACGTAATGAGATTTGAAAATGGAAGTCCTATAAAAATGTACTGTGTTGCGAATACCATCTTACACAGCCTCTATGCTTACTTAGTAAAACGAGCATTATGATGTAAATATTTTTTATTACACTTTGTGCAGGTAATCCTAATCTTATTTTAACTTACTTTATTTTAATCATTTACATAAAACATCACAACATTACAAAAAAAAACTTGCCACTTCCAGTAATGTTCGATTCATGTTTTCTGGTAACCAGTCCATTATCCTGAAGTTCGAGTTGTTTACGTCGTCGTCGCATCGTCACCAAATTATTTCGAATTACCAGCAATTTATAATTTTCGTTGCTTTATTTAAATTTTGTACTTTGTACGGTTAGCCCAACAACTTTTTTATACTAACTAGAATAAGTTTCTCTGTAAGTGAATCTACCTTGGACCACATAAATACTGAGCATCTCTTCTTCTCAACTAAGGATAATAAGCTTTCTGCTACATATCAATTTGTAAGTCTGTTAATAATAAACCTCTGGTTTTCCTTCAAATAAATATAAGGATCGTTAGGTACGTATTGTTTGAAATAATTACGCCCATTTTGCATACTTTATTAAGAAACGCTGTTTAAAATTGGCAAGTTCCAAGTCTGCGAACATTTAAATTGTATTTCCAGCTGAAACTAGGTTATCAGCAAAATTAAGTAACTCGGTAGCGTGTTATAATAATCGCGAAATTGTATTTTAATTAATATTTTGATTAGGGCAAGTATCTGCCTAATAAACAAAATTTTAGTATCACTTTCATCTCACAATATTGATAAAATTAATATTTTTGTTTTGGAGACTATATATATTTTGGAGACCATTAGCTATCACAGAAATCTAATCTTACTTTAATTATTTATTCTTGTTCTAGAAAAAGCCATTACAAAGATAGTAATATCACAACAGATCTATACGATTGCTTTTAAAATACGCCGACAAAGAATTATAATCAGTTGAGTACCAGCGTTCATAGAAAATATCGGACTTCTTTTGCAGTCAATTAACATAAAGAAAGGAACAAGGTACGTCACCCTATCTACGAATCGTAGAAAACAAAAGAATCTCGAAACAACGGAAACTCTGAAACCGTCCATGTCTAAACCTAATCGCAGCAACAAGTATTCTAAAAAAATGAAATCAAAGTCTTCAAAACTCACCCTATAATTATGTTCGGCGATCTCCTTAGCGCGCGTGTTGCCCTGGTGCTGAAGCCTCTGTTCCTCCTGCCTGCGGAGACGCAGCGCTTCGTTGTGCGCAATCGCATCCTGACGCATGCGCTTGTACCGGCGCATGGCGATCAGGCGACGCGCGTGGCTCTGGATCTTGAGGATCGCCCACATCTTGTGGCCGTAGGAGCGACGGACGAGGTAGCCACGAGCTGCTGCCTGAAAACAAGGTCCATTTTATTGTCTTCTGTTCTGCTTGTGCCTCATCACTGCCTATGAGTGCTACTTACTTGTAAAGAAACGATGTGTCCTCGCAAATGCCTGAATCGATGAGCCAAGACTCGCGCTCGGATCAATGCTTGGAGACGAGCGTAACCAACTTTCATTTTCTGGTAGCGAAGTCTTTGAAGCTTCCCTCGCCAGTGTCGTTGAATCAGTACCGCAGCTGCCCTCATCTTCAAGAAACGTCTCCGATAAACCCAACCACGTATAGACCGTTGCAGTATCAGGATCTTCCGCGTCAAAACTCTGTCTCGCTCTTGCTCAAGGAACAAATCGTGAGCGTCTTTCAGAAACACTTTGGTATGACCCAGCTGATAATCAGATTTTCCTAGCACTTGAGCACAGATTTTGGCGGTTGCAGGCCGACATTCGGTTTTATGCGCCGGTGGTACACCTGATATCAAGAAGCGGTATCTTTCAACAAACTCCTTGAAACTGTGTCTGATTGGATAACCAGCTCTCCGGATCCGGATCGTCTCCATCATACCGGAATATCTCAACTGCCTGCAGCAAAGACCTCGGTCGAACATCTTGGGCTTTTTGAATTCGTTCGGCTTGATGCATCGGATGAAGAACGGTTGGCATGTTGCTAAGGTCCTCATTAGAAGATCTAATGATTTTTTGAACTGCGTCGAAAGTGTAGGAGTGCGTTTTCGAGTTTCTGAACCCATTGTGATGTCTTCGTGAAATATCTGCTGTAAGAACTTGTTGGTCGAAACGTGGATTAGTTGTAACAGATCTGCACTAAATGTGTCTCTGTTTTTCTCGAGGAAACCTCGCGTGTCGTAGAAGACAATGCCAGCAAAGTGGTTCAGACCGAAACTAGTGTTGATGTCAGACTTTGGTTTGAGGTAGTTTCTGTGCAGACCATGCGTTTTATGCAACTTAGCCAACATCGTTTGATCCGTGCCTTTAGGGAATTTCGACTCTTCATCTATGAGAGCCATAATATTCAACTGTTTTAGTGCAATCAAGTCTAAAGCGTCCTGGTTGTCTACAAACTCAATATGTTGCCAATTGATACCTTCGTGGTTATACTCCTCCTGTTCCAGTTTAAATATATGCCTTACGAAGAACTGCTGAAGGTTCTCGTTTGCGAAGTTTATGCAAAACTGTTCAAAGCTGTTCTGATCGAAGTTCTCGAACCCAAATATATCTAAAACGCCAATTGCTGTTCTCATCGTGGACTTTGGTTTGTAAATGGCAGCGTTGATTTTCTTTACAATGGTTACAAAAAGTCGGCCATATATGCCTTTGACGAAAGCGTCTCGAATGTCCACAGATTGGTCTCTGCTTAACGTGGATATGACTGTTTCTCCATGAGCGAATAGCGTTTTCCTCGTAAGAGCGTTTATAAGCGATTGAACTGGGACTCCTAGTAAATTGGCAACTCGTCTGACGTTAGCTTGTTCTGTGATTTCAGTGGCGTCGAGATTGTCTACCACTGTGGCTTCGTACTTGATGTTTCCGCAGTGTAGAACCGACGCTAGGAGTTTCAGGATTTCCCATATCTCTGCTTCACTGAATAGAAGCACTTTCATTGCAGAACGTATGTCTGCAAATTCGGCTGCGTCATCCCGGCCTTCGCATGAGAACTGGCCTCCCTGTAAAAGATAAAACATAACACAATCAAATAAAGTTATCATTATGCTTTGAAATGTATTATCATTATCATGAAGAGTAAACTTACAGCTGATAAATAACGATACTCCGACGCATCTCCCAATTCCAATTTTTTCTTCTCTTCCTTGGACAATCCGGCCAGTAAACAATAGAACACATGGTAGTTTCGTTCTTCCGGTCCCTGGGACACTATTCTAGACTTTTCTAGAAGGTATTGCTCGATCTTAGCGCCTTCGATGACTCCGTTATTGCTGAAGTGTATGTCGATGTATTTTCCGAACCGCGACGAGTTGTCGTTCCTAACTGTTTTAGCATTTCCAAAGGCTTCTAGAATTGGGTTGGCTTCCAAGATCTGAAATCAGTTAAATTTTCGCATTAAATCTTAATCACGTGAAACATAAGACGGTAATCTTGAGATAATAAATTGTGCTAATCCATTATTACCCAGAAACGTCAGATAACGAGTTTGAAAACTCATCGTAATGACTGATGAAATAAACATAATGAAAATAATAATAAATCATTAAGGATACTTGGTCGGTGGCTAGAAACTTAGTCTTGCTTTGTGTTTGTAGATAGTCAAAACAATATCCAAAAGCTATATGGCAAATCAATAATGTTTTAGATTTTTATTATGTAAAACTAGGTCTAACAACATTTAAATCGGCATTGTAGATTACCTGTTGTTCAATCCAAGAATGTTTCCCACTAATAGCAGCAAGGTACTGCAGAATAAGCTTAGTGGACTCAGTCTT
Source organism: Eupithecia insigniata (assembly GCA_947859395.1). Lineage (NCBI taxonomy): Eukaryota > Metazoa > Arthropoda > Insecta > Lepidoptera > Geometridae > Eupithecia > Eupithecia insigniata. The sequence goes on along the minus strand of OX401996.1, from coordinate 13,792,084 downwards.
CCCTGCCCCCGACTCCCCACTGATGACGATGCACTGGTCCTGCGCATACCTCCTCATATGCGCATACGCATTGTCGCCTATCGCGAATATGTGAGGGGGCAACTCGCCGATCTTCCGCTCTTTGTAAAGTTTGATTTGGTCTGCTGTGTATATTGGTAGTATCTGGTAGGGATTCACTGCTACTAATATTGAGCCGGTGTATGTCTGAAATGTAAATATTTTTGATTACAAAAGGAAAGTAGGCTGATATATCGTCACGTCTTTAGCCTAGTTTTATCTCTAGATATAGGTGCGTTTTCGTGAGACCTAGGGAATAATTTTCGCGAGACGTTGGGAATGAGTTCGAATCTCATGGGACGTTGGGAATTACTCAATTATGGAAAAGTTGAGGCAAATAAAGATATATAACCCTCGTATACTTAAACGCATGTCGATCAGTTTTACCTAAGCATCTCAAGTATTGAATTTATGACACATTTTCTGACAAAAAATCTTAGTAGAGTATTCCGAATAAAAGGCCGGTTTCCACCGTAAGCGGAGTGGACCCATTAACGAATTCGTTTAACTCGCAAGAGTATACTTTTTTTTTTTTGCTGTACAATGCACACAGCATTATCTAGCCCCAAGCTAAGCAGAGCTTGTGTTATGGGTACTAGATAACTGATATACATAATACGATATATTACATAGATAGATACTTTTTATTATACATAGAAAAACGACCAGAACACCCTAAACAAATATTTGCAGATCGTACAAATATTTGTCCCGAGGCGGGAATCGAACCCGCAACCTCCTGCGTCGCAGGCGGACCTTCGCCCACCGCGCCACATCGGTCGTCTTTTGTAATTTGTAATTACCACCAAAAAATAGTCGAGCGGAAAGGACTGAGCGTGCAGAAAGCGTTGAAATGACGCTCCGCTCACTCATCTCTGTTATTTTCCTTTTGCGGTGGAAATCAAAATACAAAACTTTGTTGGTGGAAATGTAAACCTATTTCATTTAAAAGGAGTCTACTGTGAGTACCCTTTTGCGGTGGAAACCCGGCTTTAGGCTGTCTCTGCAACGACACGACAACGTTTCTCCTTTTTAACAAAAGCTTGGTTGTAGCACAGAAATCTAATAGGGAAGCAGCTCTACCATGTCTGTGGGTTCTAGCTCTAATCAAAATAAAAAAAAAACCTGTAGAAAAAGTAACGGAATCAGCACAACATGTGATCAGTGTCTATGAAATGTAAATAAAGATATAGCTGTAACTATTGAAGCGTAGTAACCACTTAATTCAGAATGGAGATCGTAGTCCATCTATAATGTTAAATGAGTTTATCTTTGTCGTAGCGATCCGTTTCTCGTAGAAAAACCAGATCAAAACATCCTCGTTTTGTTATTGATAAATCCACTTCTTGTAGCGTTGTCGCGTTTGTTTTACAAACATTGCTGTCCGTTTCTTATGGGAGTAATAGTCGAGTTAAAAGTTATAATAGTTATGGGAACAGTTTGGACACAAAGAGGGAGTATGTTATTGTCACCTTTCGTTTAGCGTTCTCCTGAAAATTTCCACGCTTGTCGAATATCCCAGGTTCTCTCATGTTATGGAAAATTGTATAATAATATTGCTTGTTTGTGCTTAGTTAATTAAATACAGGTTCATCATCATCATATCAGCCAATACACGTCCACTGCTGGACATAGGCCTCCCCCGTACGACGCCACAAATAGCGGTCCTGAGCCACCTCCATCCAGACTCCCTGTGACCGCTACGATGTCGTCGGTCCATCGAGTGGATGGTCTCCCATGTAGGGGGGGATTTGCCATAATCACCACGCTTGGCAGGCGGATTGGTGATCGCAGTGTTGGTGTTTAAAAATACTCAGAAGGAAGCTGCTGCCCTTCCTCTGGTAGGTTCCCTTAGTCGGCTCTTACGACATCCACAGGTTGAGTTGGAGGGCAAATACAGGTTACGGTAAAATTATTATAAAGAATCTATTTATCCTTCTTACAGGAAACACTTCCTCTAAAAACCACAAATTTTCCTCTGAAAATGCTTCTCGGAAATTGTGTTTGACTGTCTGATCTATCTTTTAAAGCTAGACTTACATAAATGAGATTCTCGCTGTATCTTATAAGCAGATTTCTGAGTATTCCCGCCTCGTGCAGATCGCCCAGTGAGATCATATCCTCGACTCCATGCACGGAGGTGGCATGCATGGCCTTGATGCGTCGCTCCGGTGGCAGCCATTGCTCCTGGTTGTCGTCGTCCCGGACGCGGATTCGGCGGCCTTCTGCGGCCAGAACCCGGGCCCCGATGGCCACGTCGAACTCGCGCCCTGACACCGGCTCGATCCATATGTAATCGCCCTGGAAATTGAGAATATTGGGTCAGGTGGAGTCAGCACATTATGTTATTTACAGCCATTGGTGTCAATTCAGATGTCGTCAAAACTGCTGTAAAAACTAAACTAATTTGACAACACAAAAAATTACGCCATCATTGTATAGGGATCGGGAAGACAAGGATGGTAATATTTTTCGTGACGTCAAATTAAGAAGTTTAGTTTTGGCGACAGCTTAATTGACACCCTATATTCTACATCGTCTTGCTGGAAATAGCATCATTTAATCCTCAGTCACCTTTATTTCCATAATTACCGATTTTGAAAATTCTTTCACTATTGCATGAATAATGATCCCGAGATGGTTCCATAAATTTTTTATCCCCAAGGGATTAGTATTTATCCCGCAAAACTTAAAATCAGTGTAAAAGTAAGGGATTCGAAGTTGGATACAGACTACCCGTTGGCCTGTTGGTAACTACCTATTGACCTGTTGGTAACTACCAGTTGGCCTTTAGTAACGTTCAAAAATATCAACTTACCTATGCACTAGACATTTCAAATTACAAAATAGGCAAACAAGTAGGTTAATTATGCTGATTAGTGATTAAATCGCCCGCATGCATTCATAATATCTGAAGCCTTAGTAAGCCTACAGGTGACTGACCTAAACCATTGACAATTGTGCAATCATGCGTGACATTTTCTGACCGATTAGGTTGTGAGTGATCTAGTAATAATATACTACACTGTCTAGCTTATTCATACTAATATTATAAACTAGCAACCCGCCCCGGCTTCGCACGGGTAGTAGAGCTTATTCTGCCTGCATGTTTTGTCTGTCGTAGGATCATATCAGCTTGATGCCTCGAATATGTGGATTAGATTTAAACATTTAAACCTTGATTTATTTTGTTAGGTAGGTATGTATATCTCAAAGGGATAAGGCAGCGTTTTCGATGAAAGTTATTGTATTGTTTCCGTTATTGTATTAAATTTCAAAGATATATAAGTAATTAAAGTGCATAATGTTTCTAATAATTTTAGGGTTGCCACCTAGCAAAAATGTTGCAATACCCTGCCAGGGTGCATGCTTGATACTATGTTACTATAAGATCTATGTACCTACAGCATGTCTCGCAATAAAGAATCTTGAATCTTGAAGCTTCCAGACGGCTTGACTTTTTCAGACTCTTCTTACAATTATCGTTATATTTCAACCAATTTAGACAAAATCTTGATAAATTATGTACCTATAAACCTTCTTCATGAATCACTCTATCGATTGGTAAAAACCGCAAGAAAGTGGTAGTTTTTGAGTTTATCGCGAACAGATAGACAGACAGACGCGGCGGACGACTTTGTTTTTTAACATGTAGTGATAAAAGAGAAACTAACACAATCTGTCCATCTATTAGCTTTTCTCGCCGTAACGGATGGTAATCTAATTCGGTAAACAATATACCGGGGACGGACATAGGCTACTTGAAAAACGCGTGCGAAGCCGAGGGCAAAGCTAGTATTAGATATAAATGCGAAAGTATTGAAGATGTGCGTTTGTCAGAAGAAAACTGACTGAATTATCAAGAACTATTATACTGTCTGTTGGTTTGAAAGTATTATCTAACCTACGCGACATACAAATTGACAAAATCGCAACCATGTACGATTGACTATAAATGGTGAATTAGCAAACGGATGTTGTGGAAATGTCTAGGCAGGTTGTGTAATAGAGCTGAAATGGTCAAGAAGGTTCCTTAGATATAGCATGTTATGTAATTTAGATATGCGATCATTTTTATTTGTATTATTGCAAGCTATTATTGTAAGCAAATAAAAATGCGACAACAATATGCATAAGGGGAAATCTGTGGTATAAGTCCTAAAAATAGTGAAAGATAATGGGATTAGGTAGGTAAGTACTACTAGGTAACCTATAGCTCAGCCAAATCCAATGTACAGTGTTTGTAAACAAACCGCCCACACATCAGGCGGTTCCCCGACCCAAATTAGCGCCGCCATGCCACCTATTTTATCGTATTATTACGTTAAACAGAGGAATTTTCAAAAATCCCTTGGCCAGTTTGTGATATATTATCATAAGCTTTTTTTTAATGACTAATGACTAGTTTTATTTTGTATAGTTTAGGTGAGATGCGAAATTGCACTTTTTGGCCACCAAACTCGGTTTTCGCATCTCCTCCTAAGCTATACAATATAAAACTATTACAGAGGCATTCAAAATAACCTTTTGATAGGTACTAGAAAAGGGCCATGGGATTTTTGAAAATTCCTTTGATTAACGTAATAATATGATAAAATAGGTTACGGCGCTAGTTTGGGTCGCTGAACCGCCTTAACCTAAAATACATTATTGCTGCGTCTTTTTATACCAACGCAATTTACATTACTTGTTGTTTTGAGACCATTTCTTCAATAAATATTGCTTATACTAAAACTCGACACCAAGCAATTGAGTTTTAGTTTTCAGTGTCGTGCATTGTTTACAAACATTTCACATTTGAGTTTAGTAAATAATAGGGACCGACTATAATTTAATCAGTATTCAAAAATCTAAGTTGATCCTAAATAAAAACAAATGCCTGCCTACACGAAAAACAAAGCACATAGAAATATTTGTGCTTTAAATTAAAATATCACCTATCGATTCTCGATTTCTTCAAGATCAATATAGTTTAATGACGGACAGAGTAACAGCAAAATCAATACTGCTTTCTACAAACTTAATTAGAAAAACATTTATTTTGCCTCACCTCGAAGAAGAAACTGGTTTCCATGACATCACTATTTAATTACTAAGTAAAACATCGATGCAATACATATTGTGCGGGATGAAGCAATATCACAGAATAATAATAGATTGTACTACCAACGGCACGAAATATCGATAAAATTTATCATTGCTGACCGCAAATCTTGAAGAGGTCGGACCTACCATAGACAGCACTTTTTTACTCTATTATTTCATTGAGCGTTGCAGAATCATCCATTGAAGTTATTCAAAAAGTAGCCTTCGTCAGTGCCACACCATTGTAATAGATACCTCGAAGCTACATGGATACAACTAAAGTTTATTACTCAGTATCGATAATTTCATTTTAATAATTAACACCGAAGGTAGGGATCTGGTAGGTATCATCTAGGTACATTAGTTACAATAAATAATGCTGGAAAATCCACACAGCATCATTTAGCCCGAAGCTAATCGGTAAGGCACCTAAATATTTTGAAGAAAATAGACGTAAATGAGTTGTGTTTTTATTTTTAGCGACATTTGAGACCAGTTCTCGTGCGCCAACTGGGTGTGTCTATAATTTATACCTTTCCAAACTTTTATGTAATTACCGGACATAGCTATAGAAAGTTTCAAAACAACATCAAGTAAAACGGAAAATATGATTTTACCACATTTCATAAAATTGTGTCCTACTCAAGTTGAAAAAAGAATGAAATGAAAAATTGTGGCAAAAGGTAAAAAGGCCATCACTAAGATTTTTTTTCTGGTCTATGGAGACACCTTGCAACCAGGTTGAGATAGGTGTATTTATAGGTAGAGATAGGTATATTATATAGGTATAGGTTAGGTAGGGTATAGGTAGTCTAGCTCAACTGTTTCATTTTGTAAATACCTACTAACTGAGACAGCCGCGAATTTTTTCTCTATGCCTACTAATTCTAATTTATTTCCAAAATTTGGTAAGCTGCACCTTACCTCAGTAGTTTGTGGTAAGCTGAACTGGCTGTAGGTAATTTGCTTTTTCCAAATTTTATCAAAATCCTGGTCATTTCAACGGGTTGTCTTGTCTCCATTTAGTACATGCAAATTAAATTTTTTTGCGGCAGTTTGTATACTGGTTACCTGGACGGTCAAAGTAAAAAGTGTTTTCTATTCGTAATAAACTAGATTTGTGGCAAAAGATAAAAAGTATAGAGAAACGGCAAAATATTTCTCTTACCTATAAATTATCTGTCTATAAATAGGCGGCCAGCACCGAATCAATAAGTTACACAGAATAGTGGTACCATCGTGAAACTGGTCCAAATGTCCGGACCTAGAAAGGAATGCCTCCCACAGTTTAATGGCTCTTTGTGCTGCACGACAAAACAACTTTTGGCACTAAATTTGGCTGGTGAAATCTAATTTAATGGATTTAACAGGATTCAAATTTAATTTATTCAAATTAGTTATCCGTAAGAGGCGAACCTCACAGGTATGGTTAGCATACAAGGCCTAGATCTAGGTAAAGTCAAGGATTTCCGGTAAAAAAAACTCAACTTGGATATAATTAGGTATATAGGTAAGATTTTTTTTGAAATTCCAAGGGAACGTGCACACAAAACCTATAGGGTACTTCCCGTTGACCTAGAATCATGAAATTTTGCAAGAAACAAGGTCTTATATAACGGAACCCTCGGTAGTCCATATCGCACTTGACGTTTTTTATTTTTTATTATGTCCCGCTTTCGACGAAAAAATCCCGCTTTTTTACTCAAAAAGGTGTCTGAATACCACTTTGCTTGAAAAAAAATCTGCCAACGCTAATATAATTCAACATTATTTGTTCGGTTCCTCTAATGTGAAAACATGATTAAAAATAATAATTAGGATAAAAAAGAAAGAGCACTGTTTCGCAGTCTAGGTGCAGTCGATTTGTCAATAGGTATACCTAATTATACGTAATTTCCAGCTAAGTAGTAGTTTGCAAAAGGTACCTAACGAGTCATTAAAGGAACCCTTACATGGTAAATGCGGAACCATTGCAAGCCTGCCTAGAACCAGTTTGTACGAAATGTGATTTTGATCAGACGCTTTTTCGATTAAACTTTTGCAGATTGCTATTGATTGTTGTGATGAAAAGATGTTTTTTTTAAAGTAACAGGTAGTAAATTCTTCAAGCCCATATTTTCTGAAATACGAGTGATACTGAAGCGTCACGCTCGGGTCGGTTACGCTGAATAGGGTATACTCGGCTCTAGTCAATCGTTTTCACTTCCATCGTATAATCGCAAGCATACACTCTCTTTTTCTATTGTAGCTTTGTGTTCTACCCATGGTTTATAGTCTACGAAACCACTAAGATGTATGTGTGTTCTAAAATTGTGACTTATAATAGGAAGACTAGGTACCTACCCACATACGAATACATAGTGCTTATTACATAGTGCTAATTAATACATATAATATACATACTAATACATAGTGCTAGTTAATAGGTACATAGTGCTTCCTAACCTATCCATTCAAAATTATCCTATTGTAACTAAAATTTCAAATCTGGTTATGTCGATACATTAAATTAATTTTAAGACCTCATCATCATATCAGCCCATACACGTCCACTGCTGGACATAGGCCTCCCCCATACGACGCCACAAATAGCGGTCCTGAGCCACCTCCATCCATCGATTCCCTGCGACCGCTACGATGTCGTCGGTCCATCGAGTGGAGGGTCTCCCATGTAGGGGGGTTTTGTCATAATTACCACGCTTGGCAGGCGGATTGGTAATCGCAGTGTTGGTGTTGAAAAATACTCAGAAGGAAGCTACTGCCCTTCCATAAGACCTCATGTCACACACAATTTTACAATAAAAAATATTCTATTCTATTCAATGGTGAACAGGTGAACTGTTGACGATTTGGCGTCAACAGTAAACATCACGTAACAAATGGTCGTCTCGTTTGTTGCGCATGGCCATTGTTCGATCGCGAAGTGATCGAAATAATCGGTATTTTTTTAATATCACAAACTTCTTCAAGCCGACCCAAGCAGTAGTACCTATACATTAGCCCAAATCAATGTGGGATGTTGGTAAACAATCCGCCCATGCTAAACCTAGTAGTTATTCTGTGCAGTATAATGTATTCTGGCAGTGGATAAAACCGAATGTGGATGATGTTGTTGTTTTATACATATCGTCGGCTCTCCAATTGGTGGAAACCAGCCCTAACTTCATTAGCGACATACATACTTGTGAATGACTTTGTAAATCCAATGCCGGCAAAGAATTTATAAAATCATTCTGTACAATCTTCTCTCGTGGAGATAAAGCAAGCGAGTGTCAATTACGCCGCTACGTGGCCGAAATATTATCCGCCATGATCGTTTCTTAATTTCGTATGTTCGGTATGCTTTATACAGGGTGCTTCAATTCGGAGATAATTAAGAAAATGAGCAGATGAGGCCACAAATGAGGACATTGATATCAAAAATTTAAAATATACCTAATTGTTTTAGAGGTGGAGTTTTCGGTAAATGTATAATTTCAGCAAGGAAATGTCGTAGTAAATCGTCATGTTTCTGCGCATATATTTTTGGAATTAGCCTTATGACAGTCGATATTTTTGTATTATCCCTCTTACGATTTCATCTACTTAATCCTATAAACCCCTAATTATAGGCAAGACGCACAATTATTTATCATCCTGTATAATCGTAGTCTACGTGCTTATTTTGTAAGCCTAAAGAATTACACTTATTGAAATCTGAAATCTGACATACCTAGTCAATAACTTATTGTGCAAATTTTAAGACCATAATTATGAAATATATTGTTCTTTTATGCCCTAGTTGTAATGTAGACATCTTCAAACATCCTGTATGTTTAAAAACAAGTATGCATTGTAGTTGTATGGCATGTGATGTGAAGGTGAACGCCCTCGTACTGCTGGATTCAGAGCCCGGCTGGCGGAATGTGTTGCCAAACGCACTGATCGGAACTGGCCGCGAGAAAATGTACGCTTTGGGAATATGTAGGTAGGCCCAGAGTAATGGACACTGCTTGGCTATTGTGCACTGGCGACAGCACGCGGCTTGCTTTTACCCGGGAAAACACATTCTTCCCGGATAAAAGCCTATAATGTTATTCCAAGTCTATGCCAAATTCCAGTCTGATTTGTGAGCTGTTTCACTTTCATTTGATTTAGAAATTATAGGTACCCTTTTCTAATAATTAGAAATATAAATATTTATTATGCACATTTTAATTTATTTATTTTATTTTATTTATTTATCAGGCTGAAGTACGCAGGTACTATTTTTGATCTGTGCTGTATCAGACAAATTGTCAAACATATTCTATAAAAAAGGCTTACTACAAAATATCAGTGTCTCGAGACGGATTTTGCTCCAACTCGAAAAATAACACCTAACAGGCTAAAGGTTTCATCGTCGCTTCTTTACTTTAGTCTACATACTGAAGCGACAGAAATTAAAAATATCACTTTATTTCTATGTCAGTGTTTAATTTAAAGAACTTGACCTTTTCTAATTGAAGGTATATATTACATTCACGGAAATAGGAATGTTTTATTTGATTTGATCAGGGTTGGATCAATAAATGTTTATAAACCTAATACCTATCTACATATAATACGTCTACTGTGACGTTGAAGATCAAAAAATATATGTGACACTATTTACGATAAGCAATCACGATAGCAATTGATCCTAAATTAGCCCAAGGCTCTATAATTTTAGCTACAGGAATTATTAATTCTCATACATAGTACCTCCCACTCGATGGACCGACGACGACACATTGTAGCGATCGCAGGGAATCGTTGGATAGAGGGGGCTCAGGACCGCTGTTCGTGGCATCGTGGGAGGCCTATGTTCAGTAGTGGACGTATACGGGCTGATGATGATGAATTATTAAACATCCATAAAAACATTCGCATTAAGTAACTAGGCTGTTCTTGCCTGAGGCCTTTTTGGATGCTGAAACGAAACCCCCATAAAGAGATTTTTTTTTAAGAATTCAGTTGAGATTGGTACATTCAACTTACCCTGGTAACGATCACCATGATGAAGGCGGCATGTGGTCACCGGTCCGATCTGTAGAAAAAAAAATTTGATATTCATTCAATTGGCAGTCACATAGACGTTTTTGGAAGAACGCCTCTGATCAGTAATTGAAGCAGTTTTATGAACAATTCAGTTTAAGGCGGTTCCTCGACCCAAATCATCGACGCCTCCTATTTTATCGTAGTATTACGTTATACAAAGGAGTTTTCAAAAATCCCTTGGCCCTTTTGTAATACCTATCTGATGATCATATGCTTATTTTTAATGCCTCTGTAATAGTTTTATACTGTACCTATAGCTTAGGAGGAGATGTGAAAACCAAGTTTGGTGGCCAAAAAGTGCAACTTCGCATCTCTTCCTAAACTATCCTACTAATATTACAAATGTCAAAGTTTGTATGGATGTATGAATATTTGTTCACTCACAATCACAAACTGGCCAAGCGATTTTTGAAAATTGCTTTGTTTAACGTAATAATACGATAAAATAGGTGGCGGCGCTAGTTTTGGTCAGGGAACCGCCTTAATCCACCCAAGTTATGTTGTGACAGAAGACAAGAACCTATGCTCTGAAGTGGGAGGAAGTTGTTCAGGCATTTGGTAAAACATAGTTACTTAACTGTCTGTCATCATTTCCCGATTGAAATAATTTAACATCACGCACGTCCTAGGTGTTTCAAAGAAAATTGCGAAACAAAATAATGGATTTCTACAATTACCTAAACACTTGAAAATTGTATGTTATTTGATTGGAATAACAAAGTAAAGTGTTCATAAAGTATGTAGAATGAAATGATGCTTTTTTTTGCGCAAAGGACTAATAAATATATTTGCTTGTTTGCAATTTTTTGCGCGAAAAACGGGACCCTATTACGAAGCCTCTGCTGTCTGTCTGTCGGTCCGTCCTCCAGCGGGCTGCATCTCATGAACCGTAAAAGGTGTTGTTGTTTAGTGTAAGTTGAAATTTTTACAGAATTGGTATTTCTCTTGCTGCTATAACAATAAATAAAAATAAACTAAATATCTAACTATAACTTAAAATTAATGGGGGCTGCCACACAAAAAAAACCGTTTCTTTTTTCAATTATTGCACTTCCTTTGTCAAGGCTCTTGAACCGTTGTAGGTAGACAGTTGAAATTTTGACTGGGTGTTTATTACTATTGCTGCTATAACAAAAATAAACATAAAATTTTAATAATTAAGGGATTCAACGTCCATTCCAAATTGAGTATCGATCACTGAAGTTAAGCATCGTCGGGCGCGGTTGGTCACCCAAAAAACGTCAAGTTTGGTTTTGGCTTTTTTCGATTTGTTTAAATCTTTTTTTAGTGTTCGTTTCGCGATAGGTATAGAACTATGTACGATGGTACGGAACCCTCCGTGGGCGAGTCGACTTGCACTTGGCCGGCTTTATAAATGACTAGCTGCTGCCTGCGCCTTCGCCCGCGTTTTATCGGGATAAAAAATTGCCTATATGTTATTCCAGGTCCACCCATACCAAATTACAGCCTAATCATTTCAGTAGTTTTTGCGTGAAAGAGTAACAAATATCCATACATCCACACATCCATCCATACAAACTTTCATATTAATAATATTATATTTTTTATAAATGATAATTAATTTACTACTATCAAGACATTTTTATCTATGTTATCATTTTGGGAAGATATTACAATGACCCCTCTCATCGCCACACATACACACACCGTCGCGCGTCGTGCTAAACATGGGTGATGTCACCAAACAAGGGTTTTGCTTGCGCTTGGCAGGTGAATTAGTGATCGCAGTTGAGGTGTTAAACTACACAAAAGGTGTCGCCCTTTCTCTGGTCCCGTCATATAAAAGCAAAAATGAAAAACAGATTGTTTTTGCACGTGGTGGGCATGTTGGTTCAGTTGGTGGTCGATCGCCATCGATATTTTGAAACTCTGTCCATTGTTCGCGTCGTGTTCTTATTGAAAAGCATTGTTTCATGCGATGGGCTCGTTGCGATAAAGTAGGTATTTATCATTAAGGCCTAGCGATCTTTATTTTCAAACAGTTCCAACATAGGTCTAAAAAAAGTTCCACTGTAAAATGAGATTGTAAATGCTATCCTGGGGGCATTGCATTGTTACAGATATTACGAGATGTAGGCAGTTAGGCACGTGCATTATGGTCTAGATCAGCCATTCTCAACCTGCGGCCCGCTAGTCTTATCGGACGGTTTGCCTCATATCATTTTCAAAAATCACATTAACTAAATAGATGCCTAATTTCAAATGTTGCGTTTTATTGTAACATGCATACATTTCACTACAAGAAGTAATGCAGTGTAGTTAGCTAGATTATTGCGGCCCGCAAGGTATAATCAAAGAGAATATAATGTATAGTAGCAGCGACTATGTGCCCCAGGGGAAAAAGGTCGAATATGGCTGGTCTATTCTCAGGTGGGTAACTAATGGATCTCAGGTGCCTATAAGTTTTGTAAGAGGAAATAATTTTCCCCTTAATACCTACCAGTTCCAACGCGAAACAAACCGCAGAAAACCTACGATATCCTTCCTCTACCTTCCACGTTTTCGCAATCTTTTTATTTATTGTTCATTTCGAACAATGCCTGGCGGTATTTCTGAAACAAGTCGAGAATAGTACCCGCTTCATTGTTAGCCTCTGTTTACAGAAGTAAAGCAAATCGATGAAACAAAGAATTCAAGGCAAGCACCTGGGCAAAGTACCTAAGGAAAAACACAGGTGCGAAGTTCTTTCCAATATTTTGCTACTAGGTGCTGCCCGGGCCTTCGCCCGCGTTTTATTGGGATAAAAAATAGCCTACATACTCGTATATGTTATTCCAGGTCCTAAACTATACCCATACCAAATTTCAGCCTCATCGGTTCAGTAGTTTTTGCGTGAAAGAGTAACAAATATCCATACATCCATACATAAAAACCTTGACATTTATAATATTAGTAGGAAGTAGGATGACCTGGAGTGAGAAAATGATAACTGAAATTTGAATGGTGACAATGTTTCTTGCTTTTTGACTAGTTTCTTCAAGATCAAGATTCGCCCAATCGAGATCCAAATCAGCCATTGCCACTGAGTTTACTAGCCTAGGTCATTTCAGAAGTTTAGTTTGATTGTTTTGAAAAAAAAAACTAATACCGACATCGAGTCCCTTAATTTTACACTGTTTTAAGTTTTGCGGGACACATACTAATCTCTCGAGAATATATTATTTTTATTTTTATGGTACCAGGTCGGAATCATTCTTTATACAAAAGTGGAAGAATTTCTAAAATCGGCACGTAATGGACGAAGAAATCGGCGAACATACATACATATATAAAGCCCAACAAAGATCCTCCTCCTTTTTAGAATTTGGTAAAAAAAATAAGAAACGCTCGTTCAGCAGTGCACATAAGAAAGCTGATGTAAGATAGGTAGGTAAGGTACTTATTTATTACTAATGTGTAGTCCATCCCAACGTTGCCTGGAAGAGATCGCTCAAAACCATAAGGCCGCCCTTTGTACTTCATTGATTTCCTTCTGTATTGTATTTTGAGTTCGTGTGTTACAATAGTTATCTATCTATCTATGCAAGCAAACGCTTGCTCTACATTTTCAGAAAAGATGGATGTCGACAGCCCACTCATCTCATTTCCGACGAGAGGAATGTAGAGTAGATTAAACTCACAGTGGTTATCACCGGGGGCTAGTGATAATGATAATATTTATGTATCATTCTCTCTACTCACAAGGCGTGGCAACATTATACTCGTTGGCAGATCTACTTCAAATTTACACGCATGTTTGATATCCATCTCACGAAGATGACATTATAAACAGATTATAGAAGAATCGTGAGCTCTGATTTGACGTCTGATCTGAACCCTTTCATTATTGTCTAGTGAATAGGGTTGATAATAGCGCTACTTTTGGTGATATGCGTGCGCGCCCATTACAGCATGGCATAATAGCGCACGTGTAAGTGAGCAGCGGAACAAATCGGGCCGGAAGTCCTTTATGCCAGGCCGTTCATCTCCAGAATAGCCTTATTTTAATCTATGGTATTTGTAAAATAGGAATCTATTATAGATACCAGTTGTTGGTCAATAATCGATAGATTTCGAAAAGTGATATATAGTAATTTTTGTACCATTGACATTAATATTTCAAGAGAGAGACAAGTACGAGCATAACCACTCGTGGAAAGCAGTTTCAAATGCCATTTAAGGACGAGTTGGCCACTTTTTCTTCGAAACATATTCGTCAGAATCAGAATCCATATCAAAATGAGCACTTAGACAAGTCAAATTTTATACTATAAACCATCTATATCAAATAAAAAATAAGGTGTTATTGATATTGTCTTCACTTCAATTTTTTTTCCACTAGTGGAAGAAGTGAAAAAGAAACCACTAGCACATTTATAATATCACTTATGTGTCTAATACATGTTTATTTTGTCTATCTAAATCTAAATTTCGATAATCGATAACGTTGATAATTTTTGATCTATTTTCACCTGTTTTGGGGATTGCAGTTATTCGGGGGTATGTGTATTCAACAGTGTGGTGAACCTATTCTACGTCCATAGACTTTAATGTGGCTGGCTCTGTGAGTGTGTTTATGGTTCCAGCTCCGTCACCTTTGGATCAAGTTTGGATGCCTAAGTTAGAGGCTTTGAAAACCGACATCTTTAGGTAGGTAGGTACTTACTTTAGACGGCACCGCTCCCTTTGTGAATGCTAGCAATGAACAAGCAATAAACCAATTGTTGACAAGAAATGTTTTTGTAGATGATTTAGGAAAAGATGCCAAGTAGCCGATGTTCCGTAGGTTTGAGGTGATTGCGATAAGGTCGACCGGCAATCTTTAGTAATCATCACATCATCACCAGCCCATACACGTCCACTGCTGGACATAGCCCTCCCCCGTACGACGCCACAAATAGCGGTCCTGAGCCGCCTCCATCCATCGACTCCCTGCGACCGCTACGATGTCGTCGGTCCATCGAGTGGATGGTCTCCCATGTAGGGGGGGATTTGCCATAATCACCACGCTTGGCAGGCGGATTGGTGATCGCAGTGTTGGTGTTTAAAAATACTTAGAAGGAAGCTGCTGCCCTTCCTCTGGTAGGTTCCCTTAGTCGGCTTTTACGACATCCACGGGTTGAGTTGGAGGGGTCGATATTCGTACGCCGCGACCCCACGGCTCGTCTTTTCTCTTCTTCCTATCTTTAGTAAACAAGCGGTAATTACGAAGCGTTAGACCTAACAAACTTGTTAAATTTAATGAAGATTTCCAAGATTTCCTTCTTTACAGCTTAATGTCGTCAATTTCCAACATGCAAGTTCCAAGTACCAACAGATGTCTTTGCCATATCTGCCACAATCCATGTAGAAAGCCGCTATGTAACGGGCGACTTCATGCAACAGCTGGTTACGAATGTTTTTATTTATATACCTCAGGATTGTGAAGGTGACACCTCTTCTAAACAACTAAATATGCGTATGTATTTGATTATTAGGGTTCCGTAGTCAACACGGATCCCATAAAGTTTCGCCATGTCCGTCTGTCCGTCCGTCGCCCGTTCGCGGCTTAGCTCAGAGACCCAATAACAACGGAGAGTACCTAGGTAAAAGCCAACTAGTCTTGTACTTATCTTTATTGTTCTAAAAGTGTGTCAAGGCTGTTCTATTGTAATGGATTCCTTATTTTTCCTTGTTTTACTAAATTTTATAAAATGATTTCATCTTTAGCTCTTGCGATGTTACAAGCTGGCATATTTTCGACCAACTTCAAAGAGGAGGTTCTCAACTCGACTGTATGTATGTTACGCGATATTTCCGCCAATTATGAACCGATTTTGAAAATTCTTTCACTTTTGTATAGAAAATGATCGCGAGGTGGTCCATAATTTTTTTAATTCAATTAATTCCGATTCTTATTATAAAGTTTTTGAAAAACAATCATATTGTCACAATGACTGGTAACGGAGTGGTTTTATTCTCATTGATGACTGGTAACAAATAGTTTCCATGGCAACGGGCGCGGGCGTAAACAAGAAGCCTACTTTGAAAAACAAATTTGAAGTCGGTTTATCGTTAATTAACAAAAACACGCCAAATTATTATTATTATAGGTACCTATAGTTGTAGGAGTGTGTTATATTAATTTGTTTGTCCAGTATTATTTATTTATTTAATGTGCAAGCATTTTCTAGATCCCCATAATTCCAATAAATGTTTGTAATAAGCCAATATTCAGCATTAAAACGTTTCGTTTCTGCAAAATACTCTTCTGCTCGATCGATGGGAACTTCATTGTTTATAAACACTTTCTCGTGTCGCTTAGAAATCGCTTTCGTCTTTTAATATCGATTTGTTACTTTACACGAAGACAATTCACAGAATTACAGATGAAGTATTTTGAACTCTATCACCTTGTGATAGTGATTTTTAGTAGTGCTACAATGTCGAAAGTGTGTGCAATGAATTTTGAGTCCTCATCACGATGCAACATTGAATTTCGGTCCGTTGTAATGAAAGTGAATTCTGACGCGTAATTTAGTGGTCTCTCGAACTTTCTTCCGATTAATTTATTTTGCTATGTGAAAGACCCTAATCGTAAAAACCTGTTTTATATTTTCAGTCACTGAAGAGCCTAGGAATGAAAAATAAGGCATGGTTACAAATTGGGCTATTTATCATACCTACCTTCCTACCCACTAAATGCTGATTAGTCAATGAATTCGAGAATGACGAATATTTAAAAACTTCTCCCATCCTTCCCTCACAAAACTGCTCTGTTCATCAAAAAATAAAAATATAGAACCAACTTTGGAATTCAGAGACAACCTGGAGCTGGAAACTCTATCTCGAAGATTGTATCTTTTTGTAGGGAATAGACCTTCGTTTGAATACAATCTCACCTGTTGGTAAGACACTACGTATCCGACGATGTATCACAAAGGTCTAGAAGACACCTATTCACTCTTATCTTGAAGATAACAAGGTTGTATTTGGCCGTTTATCTCGAAAGGAGAACGAGACGACCTTCAGTAAGAGCAGTTGAAGCTTGTAAATGATATATGACAATTAAACACGGCAGCAGTTGGAATTGGAACCAGTTAAACACCGTTGGGCCGTGACCTGCCGGGTGAATGAATCTACGTGTGCTACCTTGTATTTTAAATTGTAGGTAGGTATTATTATACTGCATGCGCTGACAAATTGTTAGTAATGTGACAAACAACTTTTAGAACAAGTTTTTAAAAAAGAAAGCGCGTCTTAAACCTTTCGTGACATTCTCTTAGGTAGAAGATAATTATAGTAGGTAAGCATAATTGCACAAATCTACGCGACTATAGTAGACTCAGATTATAAATAAGTAATATTTTCTTTTATTTTACAAAATAGGCTAGAATTTCAGTGTGGGAGACGTGCGAGTTCTGGGTGGCGACCGATTTTTACACATGTTTGGAAGGTTTATTTTGAAGATACTATACATATGTATTTTGCGGCAAATTAAATTATTATTTGGCAAAAGGAATTTATATGTATGTATACTAATCTTATATATAAAATTTCCATGTCACAATGTTAGTTACCGTACTCCTCCGAAACGGCTTTACCGATTTTTACCAAATTTTATATGCGTATTCAGTAGGTCTGAGAATCGGCTACTATCTATTTTCCATACCCCTAAGTGATAAGGGTTGAAGACAAAACAACGTTTGGCGGGTCAGCTAGTAGTATATAAATTCCTTGTTTGGCTAAGACTAAGACCTCATTTGGTTAACCATCGAAGCAATTGAATGTGACAAATTATAATTTGATAGTTTTGAAAAAAAAAAAACTGAAAACTTACATCGAATCCCTTAATACCACACTGTTTTAACTTCTGCGCGATTGATACTAATCCTTGGGAATAAAATTTGGATGTGTAGAGGTGGTCCTCTGGATCACCACACACGTCCACTGCTGGATATAGGCCTTCCCCATACGACGCCACAAATAGCGGTCCTGAGCCGCCTCCATCCATCGACTCCTTGCGACCACTACGTACCGTCGGTCTATCGAGTGGATGGTCCCCAACACTCCGTTTCGCGTGGCCGCCACTCGAGAACCTTTACTCCCCAGCGGTTATCAGTTCAGCGAGCTATATGAACTACCCACTGCCACTTCAGCCTACTAATTGTGAGAGCTATGTCGGTGACTTTGGTTCTTCTACGGATTTTCGTATTCCGGATTCTGTCATGCTCCTCTGATAACTGCATTCACTGATAAACCACAATAATGTCCCACACACATTACGTCACGGAGATGGGCATGCTTCCTGCTCCACACACCGGCTTCCTACGTCCGTTGGAAGGGCCCTAAGCCCATTCAACCGTGGAGGACAGGCACCTGATAGTATATGTCACGAAAGACATGATAGTATATGTCACGAAAGACATTGTAGCTTACTGGACCATTTATTATGAGCGAAACGGACTTTGTCAGCAGGCGGTGGTAATTTCTGACAGTTGATGGCTTATCTCCCGAATTACGTACAAACTCTTAAGGCCAAAAAGGCAAAAATGCCGTGTCATGTTTTTGACAGATTTTCATTAAAATCTCTAAAAATCTTGGGATGTGCTTTTGGTTCTTTGGATTAGCCGATTGTACTATTGCGTAGTATTTTTATTTTATAGTGTTTCTATCTGTTTACAAACTGAAAACTTCCTCTACATAATGATACAACCAGGCCCGCCGTAGTAACCTGTTACTTATTGAGTACTATGTACGTAGTTAGCAGTATTATTAATAACATTTTGTTCACTTTCCTATAGTTGCTAAGATCTGCTACTTTGTTAAAACCAACTGTATCAAATAAAGTTTTTAATTTTATTATTATTTATTATCGTCTATCCTACGTTGGTTTACCTGTCTTCCACAAAGACGGAACCATTCTCTTCCCTATCGTATCAAATATAATATCTAATTAAAGGACACTAAACGCTATCTTTGTTTGCATTGCCATTCAGATAAAGGATACATTCGATAACGTTATAAAAAGGTACTTGGAACATCAAACATTTTGATTTGAATCATTGAAGGATTATTTCCTATAAAAATTTAAACGACTTCATCATTGCCTCTACAATATTCTCAGGGATAACTTTCTGCATGAACGTTGTTGTTCCTCCAACACAAACTAGGGTAGTAGTTAACCCGCTTACATTCATAATGTTTTTTTTTATATTACAAACATATTAATATACGTTCAATAAAGTTTTTTACCATAAAACCTAGAGAGGTTTGTCTTGGTACTCACATTCGTCATGACAATAAAACAAGAAAAGTACGTAGCTATAGAAAAACTATTTGTAGTTTGGCTTGTTCAGGCCTATTTGCATTAAATATTTACTACTTATTTTCAGTCTTACCATTTATATCATACTAGCTGACGCGCCCGCGGCTACGCTCCCGAGGAGTGTTTAGAATAAAGATTATAGATATATAGTGTTTCTATATATCTATCTACATATATTATATATATGCCATCGCGGACTTTTTATATTTCCGTAAATCTCCCATGGGAATATGATGTTTTACCATGACAAAAAGTAGCCTAGATTACTCTCCATCCTTTCGACGAACTCTATGCCAGAAATCAAGTCGATTGGTTGCTTAGTTAGGGCGTGAAGCAAGGACAAACAAACAAACACAACACTTTCGCATTTATGATATTAGTTAGGATATTATGGTGCTTTCTTTCCTAAGTTACAAGTTAAAACATTTAATAAATTACCTACTAAGACCCGAGTTCACCAACAGATGGTTAAATTTTTAACAGTTGTTTAAATCATAAATAACTGTTTAACAATATTTTGCTGTTCACAATGCACTAACCATTGATTAAGTGCTGTAATCGACTGTTAAACGAAGTCATCAACCTATGTTAACCATTGGTTATTGCGTATAAAGTGTACTTTTGCTGAGTTTAGATTTTACTAAATTAACGTGTGTGCTAAGTAGGTAGTTAACCAACTAGGTAACGGTCACCTAAAAAATACATTCACGGCATCATAAGACCGTTGGCATGTCTCAGCGCGCTGCATGCTTAAGTAAATAGGCACCACTTGTTATTTACCATTTTAATTATAATTATCTGGCCTAGGTGGTACTCAGTCATGCCTTGTTGGTTGCTGTCGTTACATAGTTAAATCAGTGAGTGGGTGGGTTGGTATTGAATTAGAAGACAAAATTATCTTTTGAATGTTGATATATACGAGACATAAGACGAAATTATAAATGAAATAGCTGCTGCCCGTGCCTTCTTTTTATGGGGATAAAAAATTGCCTATTCCAGGTACCAAAGTATACCCATACCAAATTTCAGCTCAGTAATTTTTATTATCAGTTCAGTAAATTTTGCCTAAAAGAGGAACAAATATCCATACATCCATAAGCTCCATAAGTACATTCATCCTTATAAACTTTGAGATTTATAATATTATATCCTGCTAATGAGACGAACTAATTTATATATGAATAAATTAAAATAAAACTTGGATTTGCGTCGGCCCCCAACAGCAGAATAACTATCAAACAATTAGGGTTCCGCGCAAACATCAGAATTCTACGCGGGCGGAGCCGCGGGCATAGTTATCATACATATATTATTTGCTCAAATTTTGTCTTATGGTAGATACTTATGCCTAATATTCACACTAAAGTTTTGTAAAGAATTTTGTTTGATTGTTTTCTGAAAAACTCGTCGGACCTTCAAGTTTTATAAGATAATAAAAGTAAATAACTGTTATAACGTTAATAAACTGTAAATTGTAGTAAATTGTGTAAGTGTATTTAAAGATAGCAAGCAAATAATTGGGATAAATACCCAAGGACGGTTAGGAACCTAGATAGAATTGTTTTATCTAGAACGCCCAGAACTGCTCTTTACCATAGAAGTTGTCATGCGATGTGTGGACGCATTTTCAACAAGATACCTAAAGACATTAAAGAAAAACCATGAAAAGCTTTTGCCTTCAAATTAAAAAATTGTTTGAATTAATCAGTGAATTACGTGGAACTAATTTTAAGCCTAAGATCTTTATAGAAAAAAAAACATGCAATGAATGATTATGATTATAGAAAACCTTGCCTCTTCCGAGAGACAATCGTGACTCTACGAGTATTATAAATAAGGTAAAAAAAATATAGTTAAAAACTAAAACCCGACAACATAAAAGTCTTAAACAAGCGTTCACCTATTGTCCTTATCATTTTCTTTTGATACTTAGGTAGTCGGAGGCCTTTGTTACTAATTGTACCGTAGGTATATGGGGTGGGTGCCTCCGACTACCTAAGTATCAAAAGAAAATGATAAGGACAATAGGTGAACACTTGTTTAAGACTTTTATGTAGTCGGGTTTTAGTTTTTAACTATTTTTTTTTATACCTTTTTGCTAATAGCTTGAGAATCGTTAATCTCACAAAAGTTTGAAAAACGGTTTTGGAAAGTACAAACAAACACCTTTGCAACGATACCACACACGAGCATATTTACTAACATAGAAATTTTCGACCCTTTCTTCGACCCCCGCTATCTCGTTAGACCCCCATTTTTATCTGACGTCACATATCCTATAACCGTCGGGCTATTAAGACGAATCATATGACACCTCATTTGTTGAAATTGGACCAGTAGTTTCAGCGCTACGAGGGAACATAAAAAGCGGCTATATACATACATACATACATACAGTGACATAGGGTGTCAAAATCATAACTCTCTCGTAGTCGGGTAAAAATACAAAAGCCTAGTCTTTCTGACGTCATTGTTAGCAATTCTTATCTCTGTGTAAAATAGATAATAAGTACACAAACTGTGTACTTTGTACCTTTTAGTCACTTTGCTCCGGTTTTTTGCTGACCAGCGTAAAATTAACTTCATAGAGCCTGATGAAGGCTTGCATCAGGTGTCTGGGGAGATTAGTCGTGTGGTCGCGACGGGCTAATTATTATCCGAGAAATGTCACCCAGGTAACGTCTACCTGAGGTTTTAGAGGCGAGTTAGCGGAACGCGAGTTCGCTAGTCTGTAAAAAGTTTGCCCGTTGGTATTTTATTTCGCTCTTTTGAAAGTATGATACTGATAAATAAATAATAGATAAATAAATAAATAATGTTGGACATTTTTGGTAACTGCAATATATACCGCTTCGTCATCTTTTTTTATTTTAATTTAATTTTTATGTATAAATAAATAAATAATGTTGGACAATTCACACAGCATTGTCTAGCCCCAAGCTAAGCAGAGCTTGTGTTATGGGTACTAGATAACTGATATACATAATACAATATATACATAGATAGATATTTTTATTATACATAGAAAAACGACCAGAACACCCTGAACAAATATTTGCAGATCGTACAAATATTTGTCCCGAGACGGGAATCGAACCCGCAACCTTCTGCGTCGCAGGCGGACCTTCGCCCACCGCGCCATATCGGTCGCCGAATAATAAATATACGAATAAAAATAACCTATGATTAGGTTTTTGTATACGAAGTTGTTATTTTAATGAAGTACTTTAGTTAAGTTCTTTTTCCTATTGGTTGATTTTGAAGTTCCTATTTCAATTGTTGAATTTTTTGAGAACCTGACTTTGTTTCTGTTAATTAAAAAATGGTTTCGCTAGAATTTTGTTTAATCTAGTATTTTATATGGCTCCTTCCCACCGCATCCAAAAAAGATTCCCAATCGCATCCAACACCATTTATTCAATCTCAACAGTGTAGTCGCACCAGACTGGCACACATAACCGCAAATGTTTACCCATAGTCTATGATGTGGGCTGTGGGTCTGACACTTTTTAGCCTTAACATTATTCAGAGGAAATCGCTCTCAGCGATAAGGCCGCCTTTTGTACAGTATTTATTTTAATTTTAGATATAAGAGATTTTATGTAACTTTATTAGGTACAATAAAGTGTTCATGCATTCATTAAATATCAAGTTGTTATATTTATATACCCTAGTTTATATTAAAAAAAATTGATTATTTTTCAGATTCCATTGATCCATATGTTAGTAACAAATCTTAGCCTACGTTAGGTTTAATTCACATAACATTAAATAAAAAATAAGATAAATATTAGTATAATTGTACATTATTATTATATAAAAGTATTATCTCTGGTTTCTTAATAAATAAATACATTTGTTTTCATTTACAGCAGCTAGATCTATCGACTCCTTCAACATACATATATGGATAATCTTTTATCTGCACTCGATGTTATCATGAAACTCAGTAAGGCTGAGTTGCAAATATGTAACCACCGTCTGCATTACTCGAATTACATTGGCAATAATGTTTTTGCTTCGTCCCTCCATAAGTGGATGATATTTTAACGTAACCTAAGTGCTTAATTAGGAACGTAAGGAGTCTTGAGCAAGATTGCTTTTGATCAGATTATTGGATAAGAATCGTTTTGTTGTTGTTGTTGTTGGAGTTACATTTAGGTACTTAGTTCTTGGAATATTGGTTTTTGTCCCGCGACAAAGGGTTCGTTAAGCGTGCGTGATTCGCGCGCGAGTGTGGAGGCCTTGGCAGTTTCGCACCGCGATCCACGCCGCGATTTCACGCCGTGAGTTGCAAGCGACTGTGTAGAGGCTTTTAGCTGAATTTGAATTTCTGTTGCTTTTTCTCTATCTCAAGCATTTATTAACCATTTGATTTGAGTTCCGGGTTTCTGGTATTTCCAGTTAATTCTTTTAACCTTAGAACTTTCAAGAAGTGGTTGATTTTGCGGCATATTTATTCAAAGACTAGCTGGCTTTGCGTATCCAATTATGAGCGAATCGAACCAAGGAATAAAATCTTTTATACTAAATTTACGACCCTGTTTAAACCCCTGAAAGGGTTATTTTCGATAAAAATACATGATTAATTATTTACTTTCTAGTTTATTTACACCGAGTTTTTAGTGAATCGAACCAAGGAATAATAATTTTCCATACAAACTTTACCTTACCACCATTTTTACCCCCTCAGAGTTTACTTTTTCAGAATTAGAGTAGCCTATGTGTTATTCTAGAACTTAAACTATCTACATACCAAATTTCGTCTAAAAAAGTAGTTACGGAGATACGTGGTAACAAACATTCACACTTACAAACTTTCACATTTATTATATTCGTAGGATGAATTTTTTATCAAATAGTAAAAAACTACCAGTTAGGAAGTTTGTAGGAAAATGTTCCACACTTATCACGAAGGAAACCGTATGACTGTGTTGTTATAACTAAAGCTAAAATCAATAGCTCCATGCAGCTTATTGCATTTCGAATGCACGAGGATAATATTATTGTTTGTGCTTTTGTGTATTATGACACACAAAACATACTAGACCCACAAAAAAAACTTAAAATAATGTACATCTAGAATTTTATTGTAAATTTGTCATGCACATTTGTGTGTTCATACAGAAAATCATATTATTATTGTTACAAACAAAACATGTAGAGCAAGAAGGTAACCCGTAAAAATATTTAATACTTAAGTAAAGGAATATATTGTAATTATTACGCTTACTTTCATAGTAATTTGCCTAATTTCCATAGAAATTGATATATTTTTTCTACTTCTATATTCAGAATAATGCTGTAAACACAGAATCAAGCATTTAATTGAATTGATTTTAGAGTTTTGATAAATTGGCCCAATCTGGGAACAAACATGTCAAGTACATTATGTACCTTTAATGTCCTATATGGGGAACCACTTATCAAACCAAGTGATTCTTATAGCATAGAGTGAGTGGCAGGCAAGTTCACACTGAGAACATACACGATAAACTAAGCTCTAAATCCATAAGCCATAACCAAAAAAGCAACAGCTCGACCGCTAAGAATTGAGAAATTCTCAAGCGCTGAACATAAAAAAAAAATTGATGAAGAGCATAAATTGAATCAAGGGAAGTCATCGAATCAGACTGGTTCGTTCTGCGGTGGTGCCCAGTATTAAGACCAATTAAATTTTTTAAGATTTGAGAAAAGCTAAATATGTACTATCAGCACAAGATCTGCCTTGACACCTCAAGGGTGATTTTTCTGTGAAGTGACCAGTTGCCACCCCTGGCTTGCTCGAATTCTTTTGTTTTTAAAGACCAATTAGGACCGTTGTATTTCGTGGGTTTGGTCAGGCACTTTAGTCAGTGCTATTGTAAAATAGGTGATTATTATTTTGCTACTAACTAACTAACTCTGGATTCGGATTATGATATCATGAAATAATTATTTTGTTTTTATTTTATATTGTATTGCACACATTTGGGATTTGCAATTTGCAATTTGGGAGCGTTCATGTTGCGATAAATTGCGAAAGGAACTCATAGTACTAGGCCTAATGAAATTATCTCGATCTCGCTAACCGTAACTGCAACTGCACACAACGAAGGTGTGATCTGTAACCCAAAACCAACGCAAGGCAAAATAGTTTCAAACTGGAAAGGCAGATCTTACGGCGATGGTACCTCAAATTATCCTTTAGGCTAGGTCTGCACAGACAGGCGGTTTGCTAAGTGCTCATATACACGAGCGGCAAAGTGCCAACGGCAGAGGGAACTGTAGCCGTCGACACGCGCCCTTTGCGCTCGTGTATATGAGCACTTAGCGCCTAGAGCCTAGCAAGTCACCAAGTGAATAGCTTAGTAAAAAGAACGTTTGAAAATGTTCGGGACCGGCCGCACTAGCCGCGGTTAGCTAAGCGTCTATCTAAGCGCGGTTAGTGCGGCCGGTCCCGAATGTTTAATGTTGCTAATTTGTCTATCTCGGGCTTTTGAAGATTTTGTTAATTCAACTCGAGCGAAGTTGAGCGCGAAAGTTAGCCAATACTTTCCTCAAACAAGTCACGTTGCTCGAAACAAATTCTCGACCTCGCATGCTCATCGCGACTTTAGTGAAAGTCGACGAAATAAAAACTGATTTAAGCTTCTCATCACGTCCGATTGTGGGACGGAGTCACACAGAAACCTTACTGTTAGACTCGCTAATATCAACGGTGTTATAGCCCGGTTACACGCTCAAACATTTTTGCATGCATGATTGCACAAACCAGTTTGCACAAGCAAGATGAGTCCGGCCACACGCTCCATCTTGCTTGCGCAAACTGTGTTTGTGCATGCCTGTTTGCACAAATATTTGAGCGTGTAGCCGGGCTATTAGGTTACTCTCAATATCGGCTTCTTAAAAAATCACCAACAACGATACTATATACATACATATCTATGCGTAGGTATCATCATCTACAGCTATAAGTAAAATTTTTGAAAAAAATATTCTCACACAATACACTCACACCTCTCATTTTGTCGTTAATAGGCTACTCCATAAAAATCAATTTGGCTTCACCAAAGGTAGATCAACAACCGATGCTAGTACAGTTTTACTAAAGCATATATTGGATGCCTGGGATAAAGCAAAAAACGCTATTGGTATATTCTGTGACCTTTCTAAGGCTTTTGATTGTGTAGATCATGGTACATTAATTAGAAAATTGAGTCACTATGGAATTCAAAACAAGGCACTGGACCTTATGCAATCATATTTATCTGATAAAGTTCAAAAAGTAGCTATTGGCAAAGAAAGATCTAGGGGCTCAAAAATTGAATTAGGCGTCCCGCAAGGATCAATAATAGGTCATTTTTTATTTTTAGTAGACATAAATGATCTCCCCTTTTTAGCAAAAGATCTGTGTGATATAGTCTTATTTGCTGATGATACTTCACTGATTTTTAAAGTTGACAGAAATAAATGTAATTATGACGATGTAAATGATTCGCTTTCACACGTACTAGATTGGTTCACCGCCAATAACCTCTTACTTAATGCTAAAAAAATAAAGTGCATTAAATTCATGTTACCAAATGTAAAAGAATTTCCAACGAAGATAATGCTAAAGAATGAGATTGTTCACTTTGTAGACTCTGTTACTGTTTTCTTAGGGTTACATATTGATTCCACTCTTCAATGGAAACCGCAAATAAATGCTCTCGCAGGCAGACTTAGTTCAGCAGCCTATGCAGTTCGTACAATTAGATATACTACCGATGAAGATACAGCTAGGTTAGTTTATTTCAGTTACTTTCATAGTATTATGTCCTATGGTATTTCGCTTTGGGGAAAGGCAGCTGACATCCAGGCTATCTTTGTTCTTCAAAAAATGGCTGTACGCGCAATTTATAAATTAAAGCCACGCGACTCTTTGAGGGAATTATTTAAAGAAATAAATATTTTGACAGTAATATCGCAATACATCTATGAAAATCTAATGTATATGCACAAAAATAGAGATAGCTTTTTGAAAAAGTGTGATGTTCACAATAGAAATACAAGAAACAAGAACAAATTACACATCCCAGCATATAGATTACGAAAAGTAGGGAAATCATTTATGGGCGATTGCGTGCGGTTCTATAATAAGCTTCCATCTGAAGCAACTGAACTCCCTATTCGTAAATTTAAACAGTACATTAAACATAATCTTATCAGGAAGGCCTTTTACTCCATAGATGATTACATCAATGATGTTAATGCTTGGCCAGATGTCGCTCCGTTCCGCACTGTCAGTAGTATGTAATAAATTCAATGTTCTGTTTAGCTTTATAGAAATATTGACATGTATCTAAATCGCATTAAATTTAGATTTAGATAGGCAAAATAACCATGTATTAGACACATAAGTGATATTATAAATGTGCTAGTGGTTTCTTTTTCACTTCTTCCACTAGTGGACAAAAAATTGAAGTGAAGAGAATATCAATAACAGCTTATTTCTTATTTGATAATAATAACTATGTTTATAGTATAAAATTTGACTTGTCTAAGTGCTGATTTTGTAAGCCTAAAGAAATAAAGTTATTGATTCTGATTCTTCAACTACTACCCCCCTACTTCATCCGTTTCTGGGTATAGGTTTCCAGCCAAATACTATTCGGACGGATAAAGCGTGCATAGATTACGCTGCGCCTTCCGTAGGTTGGGAAAATAGTCATAGGTTAACTACATAATTCGTCCATATAGCAATAGCAAAACTATTTAAAACGCTATCAGAAAATAAAAATAGACAGCTATTCGAAATTATTGAACCTGTTTTCGTTATAAATGCTCCCAAATTCAGGACATTCCTTCAGACAATGGATTTCCTGTGGCCAATTCGATTTTTTGGCTATCGGTGCATCAAAAATTCATCTAATGAGTTTGAACTTTTTCATATGAAGAAAGCTATTCGAAACCATTGTCATGCAGTGGCCATAAGCCAATGCTCCATCAATTAAGGTAACTATTTTTAATAAAATAACAAAAAAATGCTGGTCAATCCACACAGCATCATCTAGCCCCAAGCTAAGCAATGTTAGCTTGTGTTATGGGTACTGGATGACTGATTTAATTTTGAATTTTTTAGAATTTGTTAATGTGTGCGCATATTTGCTATGTTTTTCTGTAGCCTGAGCATAAATAAATAAATATTTAAGTTTCATCTGGCAAGTACGAACAGCAATCATATTCATTTAGAATTCCCCACGACCGTTACTTAAACAAATGAATTAAGGCGGTCTCTTCTTTATAAAGTTTGTTCGAATAGCCACGTTCAAAATCATAATCAAGAACGATGACGTATTCAAAGAAACTCATGATTCAAGTTCAAAGTCGGTCACGGTCTCGATCGTAAACAAGATTCGGTGAAACGATATGGTTAACTATTCATCGAAGCAGCCATTTTATACCTTATCCGATTCGAATACCGTCTGTATTAAATTGATAGGTAGCGAATGGCTTTGAAGATTGGATGTCATCGTGGTAAAATTATTATATATTTTGATTATTTAATCCGTTGTTTCGTTCTATCACCAAAAGTGTTAATCGTGAATTTGTGAAGAAAACAATATTCCAATTTTATGATTTCATCATCATCATCAGCCTGTACACGTCCACTGCTGAACATAGGCCTCTCCCAAACTACGCCACGAATAGCGGTCCTGAGCCGCCTCCATCCAACAACTCGCTGCGACCGCTATCGCGGTCTTCCCACACTCCGTTTCGCATTGCATCGCGGTGGCCACTCGAGAACCTTTACTCTCCTACGGTTATCGGTTCTACGAGCTATATGGCCTGCCCATCGCCACTTCAGTCTGCTAATTCTGAGAGCTATGTCGGTAACTTTGGTTCTTCTACGAATTTCAGTATTCCGGACCCTATCGCGTAGAGAAACTCCGAGCATAGCTCTCTCCATAGGTCGCTGGGTGACTTTGAGCTTATGCACAAGGCCTATAGTGAGCGACGAAATCTCGGATCCGTAAGTCATCACTCATCAATGGTAACACACATTGGTTAAAGACTTTCGTCTTGAGGCTCTGCGGTATCTGTGACGAGAAGAAATTGCGAAGTTTCCCGAACGGTGCCCATCCGAGTTGGATTCGTCTAATTTCATGATTAACACTTTCCAATTGAATTGTTTCCTTTTTAGTTCATATTATTATAACCGAAAAAAAAACAAGAGGACTAAGATCTATCTTCGGCTTTATATCTTATTAATGTAAATATGTTCTACGTCAATTTCTACGTCAATTATGGACCGACTAGCTGCTGCCGCAACTTCGCCCGCGTTTTATCGAAATAAAAAATAGCCTTTATGTTATTCCAGGTTCCAAACTATACCCATGGCAAATTTCAGCCTAATCCGTTCAGTAGTTTTTGTGTGAAAGAGTAACAAATATCCATCCATACATCCATCCTTACAAACTTTTAACTTTTATAATATTGGTAGGATTTGGAAAATTCTTTCGGTGTTGTATGGAGAATGATACCGAGGTGGTCCCAGAAATTTATTCTTGAGGAACCTATGAGCATTTGTCCCGAAAAACTTAAAAAACTGTGTAGGTAAATACTTTTTAAACTTTATATACCCGATAAATAATCTTTAATACCCCAAATATTTTTAGTTGTTTTAAAAACAATCAAATTATAAATTTCAGTTAAAGTTTTCTTCCTGTGAATAATTGTCGAATGATCATTTGACAGAAAAAAAATTATAGAATTTATTACTACAGTTTTTGCAAAAGCGAGCGCGTTGAGATCTTTTGTATGGGAGTTTGTGTGGGGATTAGATTTTCTCGATACCATACCATGCCATACTTATTTTATTGAATCCTTAGAATAATATTTCCTTGGATTAAAGAGGAATCAACTACGAACACATGTACATATTTCACGTCTATTTTTTTTCAATGAACTGGCGATCTCGATTCCATTTCTAAACTGAAAAATCTGAAGATTTTACCATACTGCGTAAGTACTTTTCGAGATTAAATTGTTTTGGGCGTTTTAGATTATTTCATATTTTGTTATATCTACAAAAAACTCGTGATATGGGGTAGGAGGTCTAAAACCCCACGCCGTATCCACCAGGGGGACGGGGGTTAAAAAAGGTTTTAATGAACAACCTCTTTACTACTATCACTACCATGTGGCCATGGTAGCACACACGGTAGGTAGGTACTACTATCGAGTGTGTATGCTTGTCTTTGTTTTTGGTACAATCGGATGCTGTTAGGTATTAGATGAATGCATAAAAGTCCCATGTCGCTTTCGAATTGACGCTTGCGCTTACGTCGACGCTTTCAATCTCCCTTATTGTTTTTTTTTTGTGCAATTGTTTTACTCGCGTATTATAACTTAACTACGTTATTTTTATATTATTTTCCAAATTTATGTCTGTTTTGTACAGCAGTATTTTTATGATTGTCTATGTCTATGACTTACTTGACCTTGACGACGACGACGCGACAGTTAGTCTTTGAAGTAAGATCTCTTTAATAAAGCAAGGTATTATAATGTACGTTTTGTACTGCAGCAGCAAATAAATTTATGATTGTCTATGTCTATGACTTACTTGACGACGACGACGCGACGGTTAGTCTTTGAAGTAAGATCTCTTTAGTAAAGCAAGGTATTATAATGTAGGTATAACGTAGGTAGATCTACGTCTCACACTGGAGCCAACTGACTATATATCTAAGTACCTATCTCTACATAGGTATTTATTTAATGACGAGAATACATCAAATCAACTACCTAACATAAATAGATATCCAACGGTGACACATCGTGGTCATCAGTAAATATCAAAATAGTAAGTTCCTACTTAGTTGTTAATAGTGAAGATCGATATAAGAATTTTCTCGAAGCTTATTCTAGGTAGGTAGGGTACTAACTAGTATGTAATTAAATAGTTATTGTACCTACAATAACTATTTAATTACATACTAGTTAGTACCTACCTTAGTAGGCAAATAGCACCTAAAACGCAGTAAGTCTCTCGTGAAATTGATAAATTAGCACGTACACGAAAAGTGTTGACAATTCGTGCATGTTAATTATCACTTTCTTATGTCATTCTTGTGATATTCGTGAGTACGTGAATGCTTTTTTAATATTTGTTTACCCATCTAAAATTTTAATTTCATACATAATTATCTACACCTCGTTGGTCTACGAAAGTAATGATACAAACCTACTATACTCCGATTCAAAAACCTGGATATTTTTTGTATATAAAGAGGTGACAAAATCAAGGAATATTGGTGAAAATATTTAACGATATTGGTATTATCGAAGTAAAGCACAGATGTTCGAAACAATTTTTGGTTTTGAAAGCTTTCATTCTTCATTTGACTGATCTCTCGTTCGTTTTCGAATTAAAATCTAAAAATTTTTTGCTACACCTGTTAGATTATGCGTTGTTGAAGTTTGTGTTTTAGTTTTTAGTGATAACTTTGCTGTTACCTTGTTGTTTTCTGTTATTGTTATCAGTTTTTCTTAAGTTTTCATTAATATATGGTAATTAGATTTGTTGACATACAACATTTTGGATTCTAAATCGGAGTATAGTATAGTTAGCATGATGCTGTTATTACCTTGACACCTTTGCCTCCTGCTAGGTTCCTACTAGTAAATATTTAAGTATAAGTTATAACGAATCTTATTACGATGAATTAAAAAAATATTTTGCGAAACCTAAGAACTTTAAGCATCAGCCTAAGAATTTCCTACGGTACATGTACCCTGGAATTCACCGAATACATACACTATTAAACTGTGCATTGAGTAGCCTGATGACTGATGAATTTATGCGCATTATGACTATAATAGACCAAGATATCTGTGGAATATTCCACGATAGACACCTGTGACTGCATTCTTGACGTATGGCATGTGACAGCGACTGTGACACGGGTCTCAATAGCGGTTCCCATAGAAAGTTGTAAACAAAGTAAGTGGGGCCGCCATGCCTATTGATATGTCATGGTTTTTTGTTGGGAGTATTTTGAGAAGCAACGATGCATTTCATATTATATTAGATAATAAATAAAGTACTTATTCAAAAATACGGTATATAGAAACCAATGTTTCCATTAAGCTTTCAACGTTTTTTATTGCAAAAAAACGTTAAATTTAAATATTTATTCCGCATGATTGCATTGAATGATGCAAGTCACTCGATAATTATAAATGACGAATATTTAAGTGATCACAACAGCCGTTAATAGTCGAAAACATAAAACATCCATCAGTTAACGCAATCTTAACAGAGCCAATTTAAGTGCCAATTAAAAACCAATAGGAATCTTAGCCGATCTATTGCACATCGAAGTTTTACCTACATACACATTTACTGTTCTCCACTTTCTTCTGCAACGGTACAATCCTAGTTTAAGTTATGTTAACACTATTAGCACAACTTTCTTGTAGAAAATAATAGTTATTTGAGAGGTTTGCGAGATGTTTAGTCTGTTCGGAGCGGACGTTCGGTTAAAGGTGTCATAATTCACGTGTAAACACCGCTATGGGCTACGTGGAACCGATCACCGCGGCTGAATGTAGAACGAACGTAAGCGGAACATGGTGATACCAACAGGTTTCACTGCCTGCATAAGGGAAGGCATGGGACGAGGTGCGTTAGCCCGCATCACCTGACGTGACGGGTAAACATCGGCAGGTCATAAAGCCACTGCTGGAATTTACCGTTAGATCCGCTGCTTCGCTGGGTCAGAATCCGCAGCGGGTCGTCATATCACAGCACAGACACTAGTTGTATTATTATCACTGTATACACTTCACTCGATCACCGATCCGCGTACATTTCGTCGGGTGTCGCGAGGGCCGGGCGCATAGGACGACCAAGTGCGGTGGAGCGTGAATGTTAACCTACCTGTGGCGCTTGCGTGTCGACACTGCTCGCGAACCGCGCACCCGACCGAGGAAACGGCCATACCGACGCAGCGTCCGCCATCTTTAAAACAACCTCCCGTCATGCACAGAACTCTAATTTTATCATCCTTAACACTGAAAACCCAAAAAGAGCTAATTTTACGTTATTTCATATATTAATTTCACTCAAATATAAAAGATTAAATAAATTACAAGGTACTGGTAGTAGCGCGAAAGCCTTATTCTGCTTCTCCGACGTAGCGTAGCCATCTGTTGGCGTTTTCACGAAGCGACGTTGTTAAGTTAAAGTTAACTCGTTATTTATGTAGCCGATATATGATTTGCGTCTTTAATTAGTATTTAAGATTAGATAGGTACTTAGTTTAAAACTTGCGTACAAAATAACTCAATAAATAACTAGAATGTACTCCCCTATTAAATAATAACTTAACGGATGATCTTTCAATTTCTCCTCAGCTAACGGGATGAATGGAGGTTCTATTGTTATCGATAACACAACAATTTAGTACAGATCTATTTTGTTAGATGGCGCTAGATGTACCAGTATGGCTTTAATTACAGGTTTCATGATATCGGAGTAAAAAGAGAAGGATACATAGATAGATAGATAATACTTTATTGTACGTACCACACAAAGTAAGAAAATAATAGGTAGGTACAGAAATAAATGCTAAAAGTAGACGAAGTACAAATGCGGCCTCTTCAGGCAACCTGGGGTGAACTGGACTTGTAAAAACAATACAGACGACGACGGTGGTAAGTATTTATTTTATGGAATTCTTTCTGTCATATAAATGAACTAGCGACTAAACCTTCCTCTTGAATCACTCTATCTATTAAAATCATCATCATCATCAGCCCGTACACGTCCACTGCTGAACATAGGCCTCCCCCAAACGACGCCACGAATCTAATTGTTGCCATCATATATGATGGCAACAAGGGTTTGCCATAATCACCACGCTTGGCAGGCGGATTGGTGATCGCAGTAAGGTGTTGGTTGTACTGTGTATTAATAGTAGGAAGCTGCTGTCCTTCCTCTGTTAGGTTCCCTTAGTCGGCTCTTACGACATCCACGGGTTTAGTTGGAGGGGTCGATATTCTATGCCGCGGCCCCACGGCAATCTATTAAAATACTCTATTTATTAAAAAAACTGCATCAAAATCCGTTGCGTAGTTTTGAAGATCTAATCATATACCTAAGGACAGACAGCGGGAAGCGACTTTCTTATATACATACTATGTAGTGATACCAATTCACCAGACAATAAGTATGTAAATACATAATTACATTTCATAAATTGTGATTTGCTGGAAAGAAATCAAATGGATTTATATTGTGTAATTTTTTATAATGTAATAAACTTATTCGTAGTAACACCTAAACTTTTATACTTCAAGTACCTGTTCACTCTACTTCTTTCTTCGCCCATTCCTTTACTGCCCGGGCTGTACAACTATGGAACGCATTGCCAGTCTCAGTGAGGCGAGCAAAGTTGCTACCACTATTCAAAACCATTGTGAAGGAGCACTATTTAGGCTGTTGTCATTGAACGCATACCTGTGTCCCTATGTATATAAGTAAATATATATATATATAAATTTATATACATACATATGTAGTTTATTTTAGGCATAATATTTATTATGAGTATTTTTATTTATTAAATCTATACTAGCACACAGATCCCCTAGTACCATCCAACAATCCTATCCATCCACGGTTGTCTGGTAGAGATCGCTCTTGAGCAATAAGACCGCCACTTGTAACTTAGTTTTAAAATTGTTTTTTTTTGTATTTCTGTTTCTTATCAATAAGTGTGCAATAAAGAATTTTCTATCTATCTTTCTACCTACTAGCTGCTACCTGCGACTTCGCCCGTATTTGTTACATTTTATTTTTTGACTCAAAAAGTCTTTTGTCCATTCTTTGGTAGGATAATAATAACTACTGAGTCGTGCCGGTTTAGCTGATAAGTAATGAAAATAAGCTGGCCGAGTTTTGTCATTTATAATAGATACTAGCTGTTCCCTGCGGTTTCACCGGTTTTTTTTTTTAAATTAGAATTTCACATTTCTAGGGAGATAAATAGGTATTTTTCCCCCGTAAATCTCCCATGGAAATTTGATGTTTTACCAGAACAAAAAACCTATTCCTAGCCTATGTTACTCTCCATCCTTTCAACTAACTTTATGCCAAAAATCAAGTCGATTGGTTGCTTAGTTAGGGCGTGAAGGAAGGACAAACAAACAAACACTTTCGCATTTATAATATTAGTTAGGATAATAAATAAATAAATATATATATATATTATTATTGATATATGGTCTTATTTTTTATTTGTGGAAACTTATAATTAGCCTTAGTCGTACATCATTTTTATTATATAATTACCTAGCCGTTAGTATTCCTACAATTAAAAAAAAAAATATAGTAGGTATTTACCCTAAGGTAGAGACGTGCATTACTTATTGACTCTCGCCATGGACCGAAAAGGGATATTTCCCGTTGACCTAGAATCATAAAATTTGACAAGAATAAAGATATTATATCACCAGCAAAGGAAAAAATCAGGAAACCGTAAATTTTTAGTTTATCTCCAAAAACAGTTTTTTCTTCAGTATCTGGCCTGGACTAAAACCTATATGGTAACTACCTACTTCCGGTTGACCTAGAATCGTATGTGGCAAAAAAAGTCGTATAAATATACGGAACCCTCAGTGGGTGAGTCCCATTCGCAGTTAACGTTTTATTTTATGTCGGGACCTCGCTAATGTAAGTGAAGATATAGCTTACCTAAGATAGGGCACGTTTTCCCAGAAAGGACGTATTCAACCTAAACTTGAACACTCCAAGATTATTCTCTAACGGGAAAACAGACATAGGAAACACTTAGTTAAATTCTATTAGATAATGGACCATTTATACCATTTATCTCAGTAAGTACCTAACCAGTGACATTTATGCATTATGTATATTTTACGGCTAAGGTTATAAATTAACATTCTTAAGTCAAGTTCATGTTGACAAACAAACTAATTTATATCTAGTTTTGGATTTCTAATTAAATAAAAAAAAAACGAAAATATATTTCAAATACTCATTTATTGCCCATAGAAAAGACATGTACGTATGCACTCAATGAGTTTCTTTTAAAATCCAGGATTTTGTGTTTACCTTTTTATACATATATTTATTGACTTGACTTTTGAATTTTGTAAACTAGTCACACTATAGGTCTTAGAAATGTGAAAGTTCGGATGGATAGGTAATTGTAACTTCTCACGCTAAACGGATAGGCTGACATTTTACATAGATTTACATAGGTTACATAGGTATGATATAGTTCTAATATAATAGGGGTAATTTTTATCCGATTAATCAGTCAGTTACCATGGCATAGAAAATCATTAAACACGTAAAAATTATATCTCTGCTGATTTGGAATAACGTATAATATATCATATGTAATAATAAATTCCCAAATACTACATGGGAGACCATCCACTCGATGGACCGACGACATCGTAGCGGTCGCAGGGAGTCGATGGATGGAGGCTCAGGACCGCTATTTGTGGCGTCGTATGGGGAAGGCCTATGTCCAGCAGTGGACGTGTATGGGCTGATATGATGATGATGATGATGATGATGAATAATAAATTTGTATATATATAAGAAGAAGGTTGAAGATTATTACAGTACTAACTAATACCGCAATAAAAAAATGAAAATTGAGGGTTTTTATGTATTTGTTTGTGCCAAATTAAAAAAAAATAAGAATAACAATTATTGTCCAAAATACATAATAAATATAATTTTGGAGTGGGCCAATCCTATCACTTAGGGATGTAAAAATTAAATAACGACCTATTCTCCTCAGACCTACGGAATAAACACAAAAAATTTCATAAAAATTGCTCAAGTTGTTTTGAAGGAGTTTGGTTACAAACACTGTGACACGTCATTTTTATATATTGCTGCAATATCGCCGGAAAACATCGTCGAATCGTCCGTAAAAACGCCGGAACAGCACATTCTTCGGCCAGAATTCTTCCTTAGTGGTCGAAATATTCTCAATATTAGGTATAGGTAACTATTTTTATCTTGGAAGCCACGCGTGCGAAGCCGCAGGCAGAAACTAGTATCTAAACGACTATTAGCATTCACATAATTTCACACACTGTCATATTATTAAATCGCTTGACGACAAACGGGCCAGGCCGCAGTCCGCAGGCCAACCGCGCCCCTTGATCAATGTAGCAAAGATAGAGCAAATATAGCGCAATAGAGCGAGTCAATATAGCTAGTGGATGAGGGTGGAACAGAACCAGAATTACTTACAGCAGTAAGAGCTCGGAGGCTGTTTAGTTAGATCGTTTTTTGAGTAACTAAGGCAATAATCTTAGCAGGTACGAGAAAAAGTATCCATACAAAAGATCTCAACGCGCTTCTAATTAACAATTGCTCTTACAATTAGTATAATCTTTTATTAAAAATGTTTAGTTAGTTTTTTGTTTATTCCCTTTCTCTCATAATATTACAGCCAAAATGAGGGTAATTTCGGCTAGTCCCTGAAATAGTATGTCCAAGCAGAAAAAAAATCTAGCTAATTACTCGTATAGTATCAAACAATCTCAAAATTGTTTCGCTGTGTTTTTATTCCTAGCTTAAAATGTTGGTGTCGATGATTTTATTCAAATATTGTAGTTACGTAGAGATCCCAAATCACCTAGCATCCTTGTAAACCAGTCATAAATCACACGAAATGATCGTGTAAGACCACAAACTCTTTTTGTTTTGCTCCAAAAAGGCTATAAAATTCAAATCGTACACAGGTGTAG
This sequence comes from Eupithecia insigniata, assembly GCA_947859395.1. NCBI lineage: Eukaryota > Metazoa > Arthropoda > Insecta > Lepidoptera > Geometridae > Eupithecia > Eupithecia insigniata. Next base: position 13,753,806 of record OX401996.1, on the reverse strand, counting down.
TGAGATCCGTCGTAGAACCGAAAATTCAAAACATTATTTATTTAAGGACTCCCAACAAAAAAGTAACATAGCAAGTGAAACATTACAAGTAAATGGTCTTATGTCTAGTATTTTTTAAATAAAGGGTGCCACAGCATGTACAAATTATGGGCATACTAATCAAACATTGCGGAGATACAGGTGAAGATAGGAAATTAATGAGATAAAAGAGAATTAAGAAAGTTATACAAAACAAATATATATATATACAGGATGTAAATCAGTGCAGAACGTAGAGCTGAGGCCGCCGTGACTGTGTCAAGACCAAACATGTGTGAACACTAGATTACCTATAGGCTACTTGTTTAGCCATACTCAGGTTATTGTTTCGAGATATGACATCAGATCTTTTAGGAATATAAATATATTATACTTGACATATAGGAACAAAGTAAGGTTAGGACTTTACTTCGTCATCAGAGAAGTTTAAACAGTTTTGGAAAATGCCCACGCTTCTGGCTGAAGCGTGGGCATTTTTCGTTATAGATCTAGGAAGTGACTGCCTACCTATTCCAGTCATCCCTTGTCCACGGAAGAATGTAGGTACGAGTACACCTGCTGAAACATGAGGACATCTATTTCGAGCTAATGTTACAAATATTATTTGAGTTTCTTATAGTCATCATTATCAACATCCGGCCTGTCATAGATCCTTTTCTGGGTGAAGGCCTCCGCCAATCGCCTCCACTCTAGACGCTCTCGAGCCTTCGATATCCAATCATGGCCTGCGTGTTGTCGGATGTCGTCAAAGGTGGGTCTTTTTCTGGTCTTGCCCGCGGTCTGTTGTGCTGTCGTGGTCTTCACTCCAGCAGTCTTCGCGGTGTTGCTATATTTACTATAGCAACACCTAATTTATAAAAGCGAAATAAAGTTTTTATGTATGTGTGTGTTATGTACTTATACATATACATATGTTTGTCACTCTTTCACGCTAAAACGGTGAGACAGATTTGAATGAAATTTGGTACCAAGACAACTTATCCTAGATTTAAACTTAAGAACGGAACGGATAAGTTTTTGAATAAACATAATGACATTTAAATGAGAGCGAAACTAATTTTGACCACCAAATCGAGTAATTTTCAAGTGAAGTTTTATGCGTGATAGACATCTTTATTCGAAAATCTGTTGCGCTGCAAACATCCTAAATATATTCAACATTATAAATAATCAAAAATATTTTTTATATCAATCGTTTACTCAAAATTGATCGGAAAGTACGAAAAAATATAAAAAAATGGTGCCAACACCAAGCACACGCACACAATATGTCGGCTTCGTATTAGATGGTTAGACGCGCTTTTTCACTCATAGCGCGCCCTTTTTCATTCTACGTGAAACAACAACAAATCCGCAGGGGTAAATCCGTTTCCGTTTGGCAGAGGTTCACTTTTGAACCCGGAAAAGTGCATTGTTCCGGTAGTATGACCGAAGATTTTTTTTTTTTATTGTCTTTATACCTTTGTTTGACCACAATTTCACCTTATGGAAGTGACAATGTGGGCGACGTGTATCACGAAGGTCTAGTAGACACCTATTCTCTCTTTTCTTGAAGAGACCCAGATTGTAAATGGCCGGAAAAACAGAAGCAGGCAGCGAGTTAGTCCTTAGTGGTGCGAAGGTGGAGGAAAATCGCTTTGTACATACTTGCCATGTGGTGTGACATAAATTAGAATCAGTTTACCGATGTGATCTGCTAACGATTGAGATAAATTCTAAAATACAAATACAGACAATAAATAACATAAAAAGTATGTTTACTACACGTATAGTTAGTCTGTAACTATACAATAGAAAACACGCAGAACACTTTAATTATCAAGACTTTTATAAAATTGATAGCCCACCGGCTTGTTCCGTCACTATGTTGTGTAGGTAAATAATACAAATTAAGTGAACAGGACACGTACAAAATATCTTTAATAGTATAATTTATTGCCATTTAATAGCAAAAATCAAAAACAAACAAGATGATATTTGCAAGTAAATGAAGTTCACGTTTATGTTGAGTTTCCAGTTCCGGCTAGCAATGTTAGGAAGATTATTATTACAAAACAAGCAAAATATAGATATTATCCACACGCTATAAGAGCTCCCGTCAATAATATCCGCCATTTAACCTTTTTATACGTAAATACTAGTACAGTCAGCACATTAAACATAGGTATCTAATTAATTCGAAATAGTTTTACGAACACAAGTTAACTTTGATAAATCCTCTGATCATAATTTTACCTGTTTTGGACAACCAACTCGAAAGAAATAACACTAACGAGCTATAAAATTAAGGAAATTAGAGTAGGGAAACTATCACTATATTATATATATAGTTATATATACTATATATATATAACTTTCGAAATCTACTGCTCATCCATAAAAAATTAAAGCCGTTCTCGAGTGGCGACCGCGATGCAATACGAAACGGAGTGTGGGAAGACCTCCCACTCGATGGACCGACGACATCGTAGCAGTCGCAGGGAGTTGTTGGATGGCGGCGGCTCAGGACCGCTATTCGTGGCGTCGTTTGGGGGAGGCCTGTGTTCAGCAGTGGACGTGTACGGGCTGATGATGATGTTCTTTGTCTTATTTATCGTTCCGACGACGACCTATGCAGCAGGCGAAGGTCCGCCTGCAACGCAAGAGGTTGCTGGTTCGATTCCCGCCTCGGGACAAATATTTGTACGATCTGCAAATATTTGTTTAGGGTGTTCTGGTCGTTTTTCTATGTATAATAAAAATTATCTATCTATGTAATACATATATTGTATTATGTATATCAGTTATCTAGTACCCATAACACAAGCTCTGCTTACCTTGGGGCTAGATGATGCTGTGTGAATTGTCCAGCATTATTTATTATTTATTTATTAATAAAACTTAACCTTCATAGCCGTCTAGTTGGTTCGTGTTTAGCGATTCCCATTGCAGACTGTGCCTGTGCATACGTATGAATGAACTTTGTAATCTGACTAAAATACTGCTTTGTACAATCATAAGGGACTTCGGAAACAGAAAGTCAATGGTGACATCTTCGAGGTTCCTTCACCGCGAGCATTAGCCTGTAATGTTAGTCAGATTCGAGCATTACATAAACCAGGTATGTTCTGCCGAGACACGATGGTCACCCTTATCACATTTGTTTCCAGACTTTTAAGTTTTGCTGAAATAAAATGGCAGTGATGTAAGCAAGAGCCATTCCCGGAGGAGCAGACGTTTTTTCTTGGATCGTGCATCCAGTAAGGAAGGAACAGTGCCGAGCTGAGTGCCACCTGTAAAGCCGGATACATTCGCAGCGAGCATGATACTGATATGATACCCGATCCCCGTACTAACGGCCTAGTATCAGAAGTCCGATGATCCTGATCAATACAGATCACCGGACTACTGAGCCTTTTAGTCCGATATTTACACATTTAGACTTTCCCAGAAAAAGAAATGCATTAAATTCAATTTATGACTGCGCAATCGCTGTCAGTACCCTCCTTAATGATGTCCGCTTCGTCGGACATTATAAAACAACTGAACAGACTACAGCAGAATGCACGAAATCGAATCTTGTCGCATTTATAAAATTACAGGTGAATGGTCGTCTATTAGTTATTATTCTGTAAAGTACCCACCTAATTCTCGCAAATCAATCTTGGAGCGTTACAAGATCGCTCGCGGGAAGAGAGGTTTTGGGAAAATTCTGAGAAGTGGACGTCAATAAAAAGACGAAAACAACGTTATTAAGTACCTACTAAATACTAAAAATTGGACCAATTTCGGTTCCAACATTCCCAACTCCAGCGGCTCATGATGGTAGGTAGATAGGTATCAGGACATAGGACCGTCTTACGTAAGTTAGTACGTATACCGTACTAGGGACCCGCCCCGGCTTCGCCCGGGTGCAATGCTGATACTAAAACAAAGACATAAGAAATCATTGCGAAAATAATCATTTCAAATAATTAACATAATAAATTTTTCTGACAATAGTTAAGTCGGTACTTGGAGAATTTCTAGTTCTAATTATTATTTGATATTATGTAGCCTCAGCTGCCTAAACAAGACTGAAAAGTCTGTAATATAGGCAGCTGCGCTCCCTCTACAATGTTATAAAAATAGATCGAAAAGATGACGTCATACATTAATAATTTAACGCACAAAAATATGAAACTAATTTAGGAATTGCCATGATTCTAATTTTGTTATACATATTCTATAAAAGGATTTAGAAAAATTCTGCATAGTTGAACAACAAAAATTGATTCAAGATTGTTGTGTAAATAAATAAATTGAATTATTCAATGATAAAATTATAAATAGATTCAAGATTGTTTTGTAAATATAATTTAAAATTACATTAAATTAAAATTGACTTCATGCAGAACTGTACAAACAATTAATTAATTAAACGAATTATACATAAACAACCTACTCTATAGAGTTACTTGAAATGTAATTATAGCTAAGTTATGTTATAATACCAGCTACGAATTATGCGATAATAATTTATTATAACAACACATAACATACCTATAAACTTTCCTCTTGAATAACTCTATTAAATAAACCACATCAAAATCCGTTGCGTAGTCTATGCATAAATAAGGACAGACAGCGGGAAGCGACTTTATTTTATAATATATAGGTACCGTATTACGTATTTACTGGAATCACACGGACGCGAATAAAAACGACTACTATCATTCAATTTATCCGCATCATTATCGTTTTATTATCGAGTAAATCTCGATTGGTTCCATCATGCTCGTCACGTTTCACATTAGATGTTACCAGCAGAAATGCCGCGATATTTGGCAGACCTTGAATGCTTTTACTCGATTTAACCCGGATGAGCTCAAGATGGTAACATGCACGGAATTGATTATTTATTTTGGTTCAATATTATAGCGATTTTTTAGGTTCAGGTTCGCGGCCTCGCACTTTTTAATACCCGGATGCATTTCCAATGGATATGGTTTATGAAAGTAAGCTGGCGGGCGCGAAAGCTAGGGTTTAAACTCAAACCCTAGCTTTCGCGCCCGCCAGCTTACATTATTCTTTGGCATAATGATAAAAAAACTCCCGTTATAAATAGTGACTATTTACCATAGCGTCGAGTGTCTACAAAAATATGCTCAAAGAAAAAAGTTAGCAAGCACTGGTTGAAGATTTAGAGGCCAACAGTTGGACGCAATTTTTTCTAAGCTTTTAATGCGTTGACTGTCTATCTAGACGTATAAATAAACTAGCGGCCCGCCCCGGCTTTGCACGGGTAGTATTTAACAAAAAGATAGTGTAACTCTCCAACAGTGAAAGAATTTTTCAAATCGGTTTAGTAGTTTCGGAGCCTGTTCAATGCAAACAAACAAACAAATCTTTCCTCTTTATAATATTAGTATAGACAAAGTTAGTAAGTACCTATTGCAAATATAGTACCTACTTACCTAAGTCCTTTTTTATTATGATTTCTAATTTTAGGACCGCTATTTGTCGCTTCGCTCAGGAGAGCCCTGTGTCCAGGATGGACTTCCATCCAGCTGGTATGATGCTGACTAATTATCATATTTTGTACAAGGATATATTTTTTCTACAGGTAGGTAGGTATACAATGGAACTTTTTTTTACGATTCCAAAGTTGATTGTTTACGTAAAAGAATGCTTACAAAAACGTGATATCCGTAAGATCCAAGCATGTTCACGCAATAATTATAAGTAAATCATAATAAATAAAAAAAATATACGCACGCGCAGCATTCACTATGCTATTAGCAACAGGATATGTGATGCTGTGTCATTATGGAAAAAAGTAGGTGACCGACTGTTGATTATTTTGCATTTTACGGTAAGTTTCGAAAATAAAGTCCTCTTTGATGATATCAAATAGTTTTTTTTGTGACTCGTTCATATGTTAACGTTGGAAACGTTCAAATCCCCCCCATGCATGGGGACCATCCACTCGATGTACCGACGATGACATCGTAACGGTCGTAGGGAGTCGATGGACGGAGGCGGCTCAGGACAGCTATTTGTGGCGTCGTATGGGGGAGGATGTCCAGCAGTGTATGGGCTGATATGATGATGGAAACATTATGAACTACAAACAAAAGGCACACGATAAATAGGTAAGTATACCCGATATTATCATTGTTTGGGGTTGGGAGTCGATGGATGAAGGCGGTCAGGGTGGCTGTTTTAATTTTCCTACACGAAATTTCGTGTTTATTTTCGGCCAATTGGTGTACTCTTAGAGTATCGATTTGCACAATAAAAAAGGAATGAAAAAATCGATTGCGTATTTTGGAGAATTAAATAGGCCGTCAGGGCCGCTGACTGAACTTTTTTCCGGCCCTTGTTGGGGGCGCGGAGGGAGGCCTCGAGGCTATGCCTCTTTACCCCGGCTTCAACTCGAGAGGTGACGACCCCTCGGTCCTTGGGTTGAGCGCTATGCTTTTGCGCTGATTTTAATACATTTTTTTTTTTTTTATATTGGTTTGTTTTTTTTTTTATAATACAACCCAAGGACTCACGGCCAGGGCCGCTATTTGTAGCGTCGTCAGGGTCGAGGAAGCCTATACCCAGCAGTGGACGTGTGTGGACCTGTAAGCTGATATGATGATGATGATTAACTTGTTTACTTTATGGTGGAGTTCGTTTCAATTACAGGCTCACAATTGTAAGCTTAATAGTTATAAGTTTATTTAATTGTTATTATTTGTAGACATTGGACACCGTAAAGGTACAAATTGACCCACATAGACATAAAAACACCTGTACCTACATGTATTTCATGCGTTAAACGATATTTTACTTTCAAAACCTAGCCAAAGGCTAGGCTTTGGCTAGGTTTTGAAAGTAAAGTAACCAAACTTATAGAGAAGGAAGCTAAGCTACTATTAGTTATTGTTAGTTTATCTATTGTTCGATTTATTTTATTTTTGTACACTTCCTCTAACTGTTCGATGGCCTCTCCTATAACTCTAAGGTTTGCTGGAAGAAAACTCTTTTCAGGGTTAAGCTCGCCTATGTACATAATCTTTTTAGATAAGTTGATAAAATGTATTATTGTGTACAATAAAGAATTAAAGAGAAGAAAAGTCCACGTTCAACATTTTGAAGACTGATATCATAATAAAGACAGCCCCGGTTGCACAAGGATTTTAAATGTGTTATCATATTTAAATGAGGATAATAGTTTGACAACTCACTAATCATATTTTAGCTAGATAAAAATTCTTATGCAAGTTAGCTTATTCTAGTTAAATCTTTCTTCTTCGGTTTTATTTCTTCATTTTGACCAACAAGATGATAGAATGTTATAGATTTTGACGTCGTATACAAAAATGATCTAAAATAGGTACAATAAAAATAATTCTAAATACAGTTTTTTAACGCTCCAACAATTTCGTAAAGCTCATTTGTCAACCTTTGACGTGGTAGGTTATTTTCATAAACAGCGAACGATTAAGTACTTAATTCAGTCCAATATAATTTTAAGCAATCATGTTATTTGATACAATCCTTATAACACGTTAACATTAAAATTTGTTATCTAATAAATTGTTAAATTATGAGGTCATTATTAATAATTTAAGTAGAGCTATTAAATTTCTTTAGAACGCAAGTACAAACAGGATCTAATATACTTAAAACCATTGAATATTTAAGTATTAATAACATGTGAGAATGTTAAAATTTGAATAATTGAAGAATTAAAACCCCATATCCGCCAAATTCAAAAAAAATACGTTTAAAATTAATAATACTGTAAACCAGTTTTGTGTTAAAGGTTATCATTTGGGGCTTTACATAAATTCGCAGTCAGGCTGTCTGCGGTTGAGATTGAGAAACCTCGGCTGCCATCGATACTAACATTAGAGAGCTATAACTCTAGTACAGTGGTATGGCGGCGATTTGGCGAGATTCGAACGAGCAATCGACCGCCGCGTCACCGCGTCCAAAATTAAACGGTAGGAGCACTCCGACACGTCTATCTTAGCTGCAATCGTAACATGTGTGTACCGTTAAATCTATAAATTTTTCCGTTACTTGTTTTGAACGTACGGAGCGACAAGGCACTCCTTACGTTCAAAAACTATTTGACGTAGGAACCTACGTTCAAAAAACTATTTGTACTATGTCCTTTTCATCTTGACTCTTTTTGATTTTCATCAAATGGGAGAGGGATTGCATTGCATTACTGTCGAAGAGAAGCAATCGGCCCACCGCTACTGCATTAGCTACCACCGCGCCACTCTTGACTGGTTTTCCCCCTGAATAAATCTGCAAATAATTCTCTACAAGAATACCACCTTCAATACCTATAAAATAAATGTCTCATGAAGTGCGAATGACTTGCTGCCCTTGATGGTAAAACTCGGCTAGGAACTAATTAGGTTTTCCCAATATTGGAAAACCCAAAGCTAATAGTTAGGTAGGAATTTAGTACCTATCTAATTTTTTCGATGTTTGATTAGCAAGTACTCAAGTGTAAGGCCTTATTAAGTTTCCTATATAATAATTAATGATATTATTATTATATTTACTCTGTTTCTCATTTCCATGCTCACGGGCCATATAGTGACCCGGTCCTTTGGGAGGCATGTGTGGGGCCGAAGCCAACAGCAAAGAGGCCTTTTATGAGAATTAATCTAAAGGCGAGAGCTACACATAGCGGGTATCATCCTTGGTTGCACAATATGATACACCCGAAGATGATATCCGCCAAGTGTAGTGACTATTGCAAAGGAAAATTAAAGTAATAAAAAAACATGTTATTATGATGAATGGATGGACTGGGTAATCAGGCTATGGGGGAGACTATGGACGCCTGCCATAAACATAATCTCAATACTGTTACAAGCGGCAGACGGTGGCTTGACGAATGCTGGATGGGTTCCTCAAAATGTTGGGCGTAAATGCCGGAAAGGAACAACATCGGTGCAAACGGGGGGTACGTGTCGAGAGGTGCGGCCACGATTTCACCATCACGAAGACACGTGAGCGGGCTTCCTCGTTATTACGGCATTAGACACTTCCACCCCCGAGTCTACATCCTAAGATGCATTATATTATATATATATTTATTATTATTGAATAAGAGTAGGGTACCGTCAGCGAAGGATGCGTAGGTTTCTAGGTACTCTTTATTTAGGTATTTACTGTATTAATTAGGCGAGAAATGTTATTCTTTATTTTCCATGAAGCGACATAGCACGACTCCTAAAACGTCAAATAGTTTTTCTATCAAATACCTAGGTATGTACTTGACCCGGCTAAGATATTGGTCTCCCCTGACAGTGGCTTTGGGATATTTCGTGAACAACCTCTTAGATAAAATATTATTTAGATATACGATGCGGATGTAATTCAAACAAAACATACATCTATAAGATGCTGCTTGTTGGTAATAAATAACACGGTATGTCCAAACAATGTGTAAGCTAAGACTTGACTGGACGAGACACATGGCTTACATTATTATGTATTACCAGTATGAATATTGAATTTGTTTTTATAAAAATTGATCGAAATAAACAAGTCATCAGTGAGTAATCATTAAGGTTAGTGTGACGTCACCTATACGGGTTCTAACGGAAGACCAGCGCTGGCTTGGCCTCCTACGGGAGCTTAGCCAGCATTTAAGCTGAGTTAGGACCCTTCTATAACAACTATATATATATACCTATTTTATAAGTGTCTTGTTTTACTGTATAAGGTTTTTATAAATAAATGTATTTCTATTCTATTCTATTCTATATTATAAATGTGCTAGTGGTATCTTTTTCACTTCTTCCACTAGTGGACAAATAAATTGAAGTGAAGAGAATATCAATAACACCTTATTTCTTATTTGATAATAATAACCATGTTTAAAGTATAAAATTTGACTTGTCTAAGAAATAAAATTATTGTTTCTGATTCTGAAGGTTCTCGTTTTCCACTCTAAATAGGAAGATAACAACTGAGTTTTCCGGAGCTAAATCGTTATAAATTATTATCATAATACAGGAAAGCACAAATATCTACGTGGACGTAGGTATGTTTGGTGATGAGGTTAATGATATACAGAGTTAGGAACGACCGTAGAAAGTGGCACAAAAGTTGGATGCCTATAGGTACCTAGGTACCAGCAGTGAGTGAAGTCGGGTTGTAGATGATGGTGAAGTAGTTAGCTGCATGGAGTCATTTCGACAGAATGGGTCAATCATTGGGCTTATGTCCAGTGGACTAAGATAGGACAATGATGATGAGGTATAAATTATTATTAAAAATCTTGCTCTATCATAAGTAGAACCAAAACCCTGGGTTTGTATGTTTGTTTTTGTTTGTAGTAAATTGTAATGGCTAAGCTGTAGAACTTCTGGTCCCATCAGTGGTTCTTAACCGGTGGTCCGTGGAAAACTGGTGGTCCCTGGAAGCATCCAATAGTCCGCGAAGCACCCGAAGTGGTCTGCGTGGCACCGAAGTGGTCCGCGGCGCCATCCCTAACAACCCGTGCCGAAATGTCGCAGCCAGCACATTGCTCGAGTGATTAATGATTCAAGTATTTATTTTGCAATTCTAATACATAGAGTGTGAGAGGTCTTAAATATTTCACTCAGGGGCTAGGTATTAGGAGCCCTGTTAGGGCGCCATGCAACTTGATACCTACTGTTATATCACATTGAATATGGTGTTCAACTTAATCCAAAACAGTTGCTCGCTCCGCTTGCATTATTGATGTTTTGTGTGTATATTTCTATTGTGTTCAATTCAACCCAATTGCAACAAGTTATTTTCCCATGGTATGGCCCAGTCCGTTCAGTCAGGTTCATTAGGTCAATGTTTGGTCTCCGGTAAATTTTTCAAAAAATTTCTTAAAAATAGTAATCAAAACCGATTTTTTCTAGGCTCACAGATTACGTCGGCAAATTGACCCTAGTTTGAGTTCACATTGCCCACTACTGCACCAAAAATTACAAGAAAATGTAAGAAAACACACACTTTTCGCGGCTCACTCCGCTCGCAGATGACATTGTTTTTCTTCTTGATTAAGACCAGAATCTGGCCCCCATTAAATGTTACCTTACCGTATACACACCGTAAACAAATAACACGAAACTAACAAATCACGAAATATTTTCGCTAACATTCCTTTAATAGCCTGGGCCTACCCCTAAAATGACAGGCACCCAGGAGTGTAAATGTGTTCAAGAAGCTTTTCATCACAGTTGTCTTGTGGAGTTAGTAGGTATTATTAGATATTCTCTGGTGTAGGTCAGAGTCGAGAAGAATATGCGGAACTAATCTCGAGGTTATGCTTATTGTAAATAGTTGTTGCGGTAAAGATTGTAAGATAAACTGATTACAGTACAGTACAGTACAATGTAAGATCTTAAAGCTTAGTTTGTGTAATCAACATAAGAAGAGGATTTACATTAATGTAATACCGATAACCTTATCGAATAGGCAAACATACTTGCCAGGGATTTGCATTAGGTACCTACTTATGTTATTACTACGCCTACGTTTTGAAACCTCCGTTCAGGTCAATCAGTCATTAATATGAAATAATCGATCAAGGTGAATCATTCCGTCGAGGATGCATTGAGCAGTCCAAACTTGGCGATTAAGTACTACAAGGCGGATTCTCGGAGATTCCGGCTTAGTACTGAGAATTAATTACATATCTACACGATTTTTATTAAAACAATCTCACGTTGTTTTACAATGGCGTTGAGCCAGTCACCAGATGATTGCAACATAACCTATTACAGTACCTAGGTACCAATCGGAAATCTAGCTACCGTTGAAACATATGTATCTGGTTCACCTTAATGATAATGTCGGTAAATATTTTTCAAACTCGTACATATCAGCGCCCTCATCTCAAAGTTCTCACGGATGTGAATAGAACCGTAACTTAGAGCAAACAAGCACCCGCGCTAATTGAATAAAGGACAGTCTCGTTTTAGTTGATTCATCGAATATTCTTCGCGGTCGTTACGTAAGACGGCAAAGTTCACGGCCGGAGAGCGATGTTGGTTTTCACTCGAGCAGCGGGCGCTCTACAAACAAGGCGTGTCTAGATTTCTAACTCGGAGGTACTCGGAGGCACTCGGAGGCTGCATCCGGGCCGCGGGGATCAGGTTACGGGGGACGAGCGAATGTCAAGGAACCCTCGCACGGCGTGCGACGCCTCAGTCGCTGCCGCCATGTCTGCGCGCGCGCCTGCCTACTTGCTCGCGCTCACCGCCCTGCTCGCTGCCGAGCTCAGTGAGTAACACGATCGTATACGCAGAGTAACAGCTGTTCCAATGTTAGAATTAAGATTTTGGCGAACCGCGATGGCCAATTCCATGAACCAGTTTCCGTACGATCCGAACGCTGTCGATGCTCATTCCGACTTAATCTTTCTAGCTGGAGCCGGCGGGACAATCCAGTGCCACCGGGACGGGCTGTTCGCTGACTACGAGAGCGGGTGCCGCGAGTACGTGAAGTGCACCGGGGGCGGTGCGCGGCGCTATGCCTGCCCCGCGGGCCGCATGTTCAGCGAGGCTCGCGCCGCATGCGTGCCCGCGCGCCGCCACTCCTGCGTACGCCGGACGTGCGCGCCGAGGGATACCCTCGCCTACGCCTCCCCAGGAACCGTCTGCCGGCACTACTACCGCTGCGAGAACGGCACCGCCGCGGAGCGCGCCTGCCCCTCTGGCTCGTGGTTCGACTTGGAGCTGCAGGCGTGCGCGCGTGGCGCCGGCACCTGCTACGAGCCCGTGTGCGCCGGCCTGCCCGACGGCGACCACCCTGACCCCTCGCACGAATGCCGGCGCGCAATGACCTGCCGCGGCGGCGCACTGGTAGCCGTCGGCCCGTGCCTCGTGCCCGCCTGCAGCGCGCCTTGCCCCGCGCCGCGCTCCGCTGCCGCCGCGCTGCCTGCCGGCGACGCGGACTTCTGCTCGGACGAGGCGTGCTCCTCGCTGTGCCAGGAAGCGGCGGATGGCGCTTACGCGGACCGCTCGACGCAGTGCCACGAATACTTCGTGTGTGAGGCGAGGCGCGCAACGCGGCGCGGCGTGTGCGAGCCCGGCATGCTGTTCTCGCGGGGTGCGTGCGAGCCGGCCACGAGCGCCTCCTGCGCGCCACCCGCACTCAGCCCGTGCTTCAACCGCGCAGACGGGTTGCACCGCGACTGGCGCGCCTGCGACGCGTGGTTTGAGTGCCGGCGCGAGCGTGTGGTGTCGCGCGGCGCGTGCGGCAGCGGGTTGGTGTTCGACGGCGCGCAGTGCGTGCCTCCGGAGCGGTTCCCTTGCACGGGGCCGGCCCGCTCGCGCGAGTGCGAGGGGCTGCCGAGCGGCACGTACCAGGACCTGGAGTCTAACTGCACGCGGTACTTTCACTGTCGTGGCGCAATGCGCACGTCGCTGGCGTGCGCTGCGGGCGAGGTGTTCGACGGGGCACGCTGCGGGCCGGCACTTGACTACCTGTGCCCGAGCCTGCAGCGCGACTCGTGCTTTGGGCGCGCGGACGGGCGCTACCGCGGCGAGGGTTGCCGCGGGTACTACGCGTGCGTAAACGGAGAGCGCGCCGTGTACGCCTGCGCGGCGGGCCAGGCCTTCGACGGCGACCGCTGCGTGCCGCTGCGGCCCGGCCTCTGCGCTAATGATGACTACTCCTGCGATGGACTCTCGGATGGATACCACGCAGAGGTCGAGACAGGATGTAAAAGGTATAGCACAGAAACAAGCGAATCTTTTATTTTTAATGTGAATTCCCAAGAAACTGACGATTTATTGAGAATTTACATTTTGTCAGCAAGCTTATTCGTTATCATCATTAAATCAGCTAAAAGACGTCCACTGCCGGACATATTATGTCTCCCCCATAAATCGTCACAATGATTTCTGCGGTCCTGCTCAGTGATTAAATTACATAAAACAATAAAGTGCCTACTCCACTTTACGTCAGTCATTTGTTCGTTGATCCTTTCAGATACTTCTACTGCGAAGGCGGCGATCGGCTAGCAACACTCTCCTGCCTCGGCGGTAAGATCTTTGATGGTCAAGCTTGCGTAGAGTCATCCCAACACGAATGCGGAGCCTCCCGGAAAGCCACCGTGGGCACCACCAAGTGTGAGCGAGACGGCTTCTTCGTGCAAGAAGGGACCGGTTGCACTCGCTACTACTTCTGTGTGCTAGGAGCTAGAACTGCCCTGAAGTGTAACGCGAACCAAGCCTTCAACGGGCAAGTGTGTGTGTCCAGAGACCAGTATGAATGCCCCGGCTGAGAGGGCGGGGGGAAATATGTTGTAACAAGTCTGGACAGAGGGGTGCGATGTCCATAGATGGTGATAGATGGTGTGATACAAGACAAAAATCCAAACATAAGACTACTAATAGATGTGATTTATTTTTGGAGTAGCCTAAATAGGATATGAAATGAGAAGGACGTACAAACAACTCCATCTACGCAGATATATACAATCTGTTTTCGGAATCATGATCTAAAATACTTGCCACATAAATTAAAACCGCACAGTGTTATAAGAATAGTTAATTTATTTATTACATAGACATTACACGCCGATATAACTATACTTAAATTATATAATTTAGTGATCAACTGTGTTTGATTAGATGAGACAATAAAATTTATGTTTTTGAGAATTTATGACAATATTATACTGACTGTACAAAAATAGCGCCTAGTGATTCAAATTGTATGAAAAGCATATAAGTATACCAATATAACATGTATAGAATGGCTCTTTTTACCTTCTATTAAAGTATTCCTTTAGTTTAAACACGACTATTTATAAGTAGATTCATAGATACACTAAATTCTAAATACACATATTATCAAAGTTATATCCTAGATATAAATAATTCGTTTGGCAATACTCATAATCTAGTTTAATTAATCTTGATGTTTAGAATCGGTAAGTATAAGTACCTTAATTAATAAAACCGTATTTTTATAAAGGGTTATTTTATAGAATGTGATTTGATATTGGAAGTTTATATTTTATTTGTTTTGAATTGATTTACCGAATCACTGTTTTAAGTTTAATTTTTAATAAAACAAAGAATGTGTCCAGCTTCTTATAAGTTATACTAAGTATTTATCGATTATATTTTTTATTCCGTGTTTAAAATCACTGGAACGAGGCTGAAACATTAAGAAATAAACACAAAAAGGTACGCGATAAACACTTGATATAAATTTAACAGTTAGTTAATTTATAATAAGATATATAATTTATTGTGTTTGTGTTGTTTGTCCGAATATCCAAAATAAAGAGCTATTACAGACTGAAAGTACAATTTGTTTATAATCTCCCAGTAGGTAAACTATACCTAAGATTTTCTTTATTTCTATGATTATTATCTATATATATTATATCTTTCAGGCATGCTACGATAACAGTGGTCTCTGTTCTGTTGGCACCAAAAACCAAACTAGCCTATAAATTTGCTTCTGGGGGAGCGTGCTTCTCCTAAGGTCACATCTTCTCTTACTTAAGTGATATGGTGGTCAAACGCTTGACCATGACCCATGGCCATTATAAACCAAACAAACCGAAAATAAACATAAACATTTTGCTGGCCCGTTTTTACGAGCAAAAAGGGACGTTAAAATCTATAGTATAGGTTTTGGTGCGAACCGAATCACTATATACGGTTTATGGTAATTCACTGACACTGCGTGTACTGCAGGTCCTGCCCAACGTCACGAACACGTACGTGAAAATGACAGGTCCTCGTACAAAAGCGATTTTCCTCCACCTTCATCATTCGCACCGCTAAGGATTGGAACTCGCTGCTGTTTTTCCTGCCAATTACAATCTGGGTCTATTCAAGACAAGAGTGAATAGGTATCTTCTAGACCTTCGTGATAAACCGTCGGTACCATATCGTCACTTTCCATCAGGTGAGATTGTGGTCAAACGATGGTCTATTATCCACAAAAAATAGGTCCTAATTCTTAAAAAATTTGGTAAATTACCTTTGATACAAAATGAAAAAATAACTTTGTCCGGAACCCAATGAATTACTAAATATCGAATTCTCACTCCCACGGCCACTGTTAATTCAGGGCTTTTTTAAAAACTTACTTGAATCCGAAAACTGACGAGACTGGACACTAAAAAGTTTCTGCAATGCAATTCTACGCCTAGATACGTTTTACCTATAAGAGAAGGTTGCATTGCTCACCTGCAAAGGTTTCGAGGTTTCTTTAACCGTTTTCTGGTGGACACTTACGCCAAAATTAAAACGAAGCGTTTGGTATACATCAGAACAGAACTAATGAGAGAACACTGCGCTCTGAAAATTATGTAGATCTGCGAGACGCCATGAATCAAGATAGAAATTGTGAAGATTTAGGACGACTGGTGATTCTTCCTTCCATTTTTAGAACTGGACAATAGATGTGTAGTGCCCTATTCTCCAGTAGGTACTATCAAAAGCTTTTGAAGCGCATAATATACCTAGGTAAATGTGGAGCTGTGTGACGTCCAGTCAATAAAATCTAGGTATATTTAAATCTATACTATACTACACTTATTAAAATAAGTAAGGTTTGTGTGGTAGTAGGGGGTAGGTAATCTCTGAATCTACTGAGCCAATTTTGAAAATTCTTTTTCTTATTGAATTTAACACGCATCGTTTAAACCACGTTATTTGCGAGAATACTAAAAATGTTTTCCGCTCAACGAAGTGGGCACGGGTCAGCTAGTACAATAATATGAATGCAACTATGCTTTATGGACTTGTATATTTGGACTCTACATGGAATTGTATACTCACATAAAGAAACACAGGCATACAAAGTTACAACTTACAATTACAACCATGACTTAAAAAAATTAATCAATGATAAGAACTCTGTTTTTATCAACTCTCACATTTGGCAGACTTTTCAATTTTTTTATAAACTTATCAGCAATCCTATCATCCACTTCTCTGCCGGTAGTCTCTGAATATTCTCCTAGGACTTTCTTCTGTAGTCTTTTGAAGTTTTGAAGCCGTTTTTAAGTTTAGTTTTAAATAAAGCCTCTATGTAGAACGATTTTTGAATGGTGAACCTACTACCCGTACCAAATTTGAGAACTAAGCCAGAGAAATCGTGCGTGAGCATGATGTCTTTGCATGAATAAATAAATAATAACTGAACATTTCCACACAGCACCATCTAGCTAGCACATAAGTTGAGTTTGTGTAATAGGTACAAGCAGTATTGCTTGTACTATAGATAGTTTTTTGTGAATACAAGACTTGGCGTCTTCACAAGTGTTCGTGATGATGGGCAGAACCTGCAGTTGACGAAGTGTCAGCAATTTACCAATAACCCTGTATATACATATAAATATGTAAGACGCTGTGTCTATTCACAATTGATAGCGTTTCGTTAACTAAACGACCAATGAAGATAAATGACCCGCAAATTTCTTGATATTTTTTCTATGCATGTATTTAGCTAGAAGGCATTTGTGGTATGTACTATGTATGAGTAATATATATCTTGTTTATTGTCCCATACAATTCATTTACACAAACATTTATAACTATAACATTTAAAAACCGATAACATGGCTACAAAGCATATAACACAAATATTTTCTACTATATATTAAGTTCCAGAATGTTGTCTCAAGTAGTTTTAACTGGACTCCTGCTCAAATGCATTTCTATAAAGTTTCTTTAATCTAAGACAGCATTCAGGTAAAGAATCAAAAGGGCATAAGCTACCTTTGTTATAAAAAAAGTTAACATATACTTAAAATATTTTAGTTACACTAAATATACCTCTATTATAAATAACAAATTAAGTGACTCTACAAACTATATATATACAATACACCGAGCTAACGGAAAAATATATTTTTGGTCTTAGGACCATATACAATTTGTTTCCACTTTACAATACTACTTTTAAAAGAAAGATCATATATAAGTGTATGTATATGGGCCTCTTAATCGACCGCTACATATGATATACACAATATACATTCATTTTGGTGACTAAATGGGGCTCAAGTGTTATCTAATTTCTACTAAAAAAGTTAACTCTATATAGCGCAAACTGTGAACAATTTCTAAAGAAGCCAGCCACTGTTTAAGAACTCAAAGTTTTATTTTATACAACGAAGAAACTGTTTGAAAAACTTTTACTAACTAAAGCCCAAAAAAGTCCTCAAAATTCACACCGTAAATACAAGTTACACGATCACCTAATACAAATAACGAGAAATTGAAGGTTTATTTTACTTTCAGTATCATATAACTTTATTTTATTTATTGAATGAATAAATCGGTAAGTATTAAATACTTATAATATGAATACATCCAAATACATCATAAAATAGTTTCCGTAATTCTGACTGTGCGGGCAACTTAAGAGCCTAGATACACGGCCAGCTTATGCAGTCAGCATCGACTGCTTGAAGCTGGCCTCTGCATAGTGAAATACAGTCTTAACAGACATACATAAATGGAACCGTTCGAGCAGTTGCATAGTACACTATGCAGTGCCATTTTCAAGCTACCCGTGTTATAGGCTCCAAAAATATATTAAAGTTTAAAAAGCAGAAAAATAATTAAAAATTGATCCCTTTTCGTATAGATAATCCATTAGTTCGGTCATCTCTTTCATTGCAAGAGGCAAGAAAAGGATAGATATAGGGTCCGTAAATAAAATAGCTAAACTCAATGACTAATGTCCACCACACACCAACATTGCTGACATTTTTTTTACATACAGCGTTCACGATTTTTCCACTGGATTCTTTATCACTTATTAGTTTATGAAGTTTAGTTCCATGGATTTAGCTTTTACGTTGACATGGCGATTGTGATCGTATTATACTGAATAAGTGTCGCATTTTTGCTTCCATGCGATTATGTAAGCCGAGCAAAGCAATTGAAAAACTTATGAAAATGTGTAGTCCTAGCCCGAGAATACGTTCTTTGAATGTAAAGGTACACAGACGGATTGAAGTTCATTTTATACCGTATGACTAATATGTTATGATACAATTTTAATTGACGCATTGTCTGCCCTGGTGCTTGCGACCGTGGGCACCCAAAGTGTTTTATAGTATCACATTGTTTAGACTTCGTGACGACTGGATGGTAGTGTGTGGTGGTCGTAACTTAGTTACAAAATACTATTATCAGTCACAGTAATTATTATACATATGTACAAGGTTATTGGTAATCTAAAAACTGCTCTGCCATGAAAAGGGATGATGACAGTAACTAAAAAATCTACAAAACTATGTAATAACTGAATTATACCTGAGCCGTAGATTACAAAACACGTGTTTTATTTTTTATTTTGATCGAGTTTATATAATATTTCATAAAATAAAACTACAAAATACAGCTATCCGCCATGACACGCTGAACACCAATAAGAGATTACACAATTGTGACGTCATGCCGTCATAACAATGTAGTCACATGTAAAGGCACAGAATAAATATGTTAAAGGTCTGACTTCTCTTAATTATATTATGGTCTTTGTACATAGATATTTGTGTATCGGTGACGTCATAGACAGACGCCATAAGTATTCTAGCGTTTTAGCTCAATTGTTCTTTCAAAATCCATTTTGTGCATATGATTATTTTGTATTAAAAACGGAATAGTTTCTCAAAATTAGTCATTATGCCTTTTATAATGGGATCAGTGGGTTTGCATGTGCTCTGCTGACTCCCAGATAGACTGATGCCATTTATATCATTTTTCGTAGATGTAAAATAGGACAATGATGACGATATGGATTTTAAGGCGCATAGTAATGCGACACTAGCGCCACTCTTAATTTTTTCTTGTATTATCGTTCCTCTGTTACAGTTTTGTTTGACTAAAAGAAACAAAACTGTTACAGAGGTATAGAAAAATAATGTATACTGGGTATTATCAATTCGCGGTGAGAACGTTTGGTAATTCCATAACGATAATAAAAGAAAAAAATAAAGAGTGGCGCTAGTGTCGCATTACTATACGCCTTAATGGGAGTGGAAGATATAGTAAGGTTTTTGTTATCATAGTGCGTAATCCCTCGCACTCGGGGTAATCTCAAAGAAATTACAAAGGAATCGTAAATCTTTTGGATATTATTTAAGTTCGGTCTAAGTATAGTAATTTATTGGGTTCCGGACATGATTTTGTATGGGTAGGAGATTTTAATAAAATTTTAAGAATTAAGACCTTACAAGCATTAAGACTACATTATAAGAATTAATTTGACATCTGTACGAACGTGTTCGTGCTGATGGGCAGAACCAGCAGTTCATGCAGTGACAGTGAATTATTATTACCAATAACCCCGTATAACGCCAAGGAACAGTACCCGGCGATAAATAATGCACATCGATCTTTATTAAAAGGGAAGGGACTTTATTAAACTTTTAATTGACGTCAAATCGATGAAATGTAAACTTTAAATATCTAAAGAGATTTGTTGCAACTACTAGAAAAAAATATAAAAACAATTAATTATTATTTTGTAAATGAATAGAATTTTATAGTTAAATTATTAATGTTGGGACGTTTAAACAACTCTATAGGTATTATATATTTTCAGCTGCATGCGATCGTACTCTAGGTATTGCACCCATATAATGAAAGAATATAACTGATAAACGTCCCACAGGTAGGATGTGACAACGTTATAAGACGCCGAAATTAGCCGAGTCTCTTTCTAAAGACCGATGTGCATTTATCGCCGGGTACTGTACACACTTATTTAGATATTTCCAATAACACGTAAATAGAAATCGTTGTTACCGACTTATATTATACTATAAAATGTATAATATAAGCTATGATTATAATTAAAAAGAATAAAGAAAGAACAACAATTTCAATTCGCTGATAAATTTTAAATCAATCACGAGATCCAGATCTCTATATTTTGATTTTGACTTTTTTACATATTTTTACCTCGCCGTGTATGAGACACCACAGATTATAATTTATTTGTTAAGGTGTTACCTGAAAGAGAAAGTGGTCACTTATTTTTGATTTCATTAATTCATTGATTGTTTCATGGCTTTGAATGTTGATTATCGGTAAATTCTTAAAAACTGGCGCGATCCCCTTTCGTTTTTCGTATACTGGAGGCCTGGATGACGTCAGCGTGAATATTTGTATGAAAAAAAATAATCGCGCCACATTTAAAATTTTATCTATATCTCATCATGAAATTGGTCCTGTTAAAAATGTAATTTTGCTGGATCCTAGCCGCGGCTTCGCACGCGTATTTTCTGTATAATAAGTAGGCAATTATCTAAGGCAGGCTATAATCTAAATGTACGCCAAATTTTATTTTGATATGTTCAGTAGCTTTGGAGATCCAAGGTTACGAAATAAAATTAGCATTACACAAACTTTCGGCTTGATAATATTAGTAGAATGTAAATAATATACCTTAGATCAGTTAGCCGTGCTGGCGCCGGCTGCAGAGGTGGCGGGCCGCGGCGCGGGCGCAAGTAACTGGCCGATGTCCCACACCTGGAATAAATAAATAATATACATATAAATATTGTGTATAGATAGGTGTAAGCTGAATCGACCAATTACATTGGTTCAAAGTAAAAAGCGTAAATTTGGTATTGGTATAGTTTGGGACCTGGTATAAGATACAGGCAATTTTAATCCCCATAAAACGCGGGCGAAGGCACGGACAGCAGCTAGTTTTTATATAAAAGTCTAAACAAGCAAACCAAGCAAGGAAGCTAAGACAGTGGCAAGCGGAACGAGCTTCTTCCAAAATGACATAGAGATAACAGCGAGCTGAGAGAGCCGCAAAAATTTTGCATCTTTAGGTTGAATGCCGAGTCAAGGAAAAAACAAAAAAATTTAAATAAATTAAAATAAAAAACACATGTATGTACAAGAAATACACATTAACCTTCACCAGACCATGGCTGAACATAGTAATTCCCTGATAAGCTCTTATTGGCTCTTATCATTAGGGGGTAGTGCCATAACCCTGCGCGCTGGGCATGGGGGCTGGGGATCGCAGTTAGACAGACCTACCCCGGTCTGTTCTGCAGGGGCGCTGCTGCCCACCCCCCAGTGTATTATGCCTTAGTCGCCTCTGACGACTTCCGCCGAAGTATTGGGGTGGTGCATATTTTAAGCTAGTACCACACAGCAGAAACGTACAAATAACGATGGTGTTAAGAGAAGAACTTAACATGTTTGGTTGTAAAACTAGGCCTAGATCCTCAGTTCTCACGGGATACCCGTGGTAAAATACTAATTACATAAAATTAAACATTATTTCTTTGGTTCTTGCCGTGAAAACAAGACGAGATAAAAAACAACATGAACGTGCACTGTTTCACAAATAATTTCTTCGATATCTCAGGAACTCTGCGGTCCATTGAAATTACTTATGTTCTGATTCGTAGGTTTATAAATTATTTGGTTCTTCTAAGCCAGTTTCTTAATAAGTTGTGCAGTTTTCATGTAATAAACAATAATTAGATTTTTTGGACATTCGAATTTCCAAAAAGGTATTCTCTGTTTCGCTCCTATGAAAGCAAAATCATATTCCTATCCTATTCAGAAAATGGCGCGCAACGTGCCCTATTAATGTGAAATGTTTATTTACCTTGATAACGCGATCCCGTCCAGCGGTGCACATGCGGCCCGTCGCCTCGTCCACGAACAGAGACGACACAGCGTGCTTCATGTCGTGGAATGACGCCAGCGATTCACGGCTACGAGTATAAAAACGGTGTTAAATTTGATAGTTTACATGGTCAGTAAACACACTCAGAGAGCCCTATTCTGTTATACTAAGCGCATCATTATAAATAAATAATGCTGGACAATCCACACAGCAACATCTAGCCCCAAGCTAAGTAGAGCTTGTGTTTTTATACAAATACTAGATGACTGATATCCTTAATACAACATTACACCATTTTCCAGGTATAAACAAATCTGTCTGTGTAATGATTACACAGATTTTTATACCTAGAAAAGGAAAAAATATAAAACTATGACAGTGCCTGAAACGCAAGAGATTGCGGGTTCGATTCCCGCCTTGGGACAAGTGTTTGTACGATCTGCAAATATTTGTCTCGGGTTTTCTGGGTATTTTCTATGAAAAAAAACTATCTGGGTATGTAATATAATGTATATCAGTCATCTAGTACCCATAACACAAGTTCTGCTTAGCTTGGGGCGGCGCTGTGTGCATTGTCCAACATTTTTTTTTTTATATTTAATGGTATCGCCGAAAAATATGCTGGCAGCATAGGCACGTTATGCCTTTCTACCTAAGATGAAAGAGACTACTGATGGGGGGGGGACACACTATAGTGTCGAGATTGAAGCCTTAAGTTTTGACTAATGTGCAAATAGCACCGCACGCACTATCTGAAGTCATATAAAGATTTTACGTTGTAATTCTGCGATGATTCCATTGTCATTGTAAAGCATTGGTAAGCAGAATGGAGCCCTAGTACATCGACAACATACATATTCTTTAATGGTAACTACTATCATTACAAGTCAACATGAATACTTAGTAAAATAACAAAATTCAATCAATCATTTTCATAAAAACATCACAAAAATTCATTTAAGTTACATGGTAAATAATTAATAATAAATTTTACATTAAAATAATTGAAATAAAAAATTTACACGTTACAAAGTACATCCCTATAGAACGCTTGCTTACATACTAGCACTAACTGCAATTTTATTAATAAACTATGGGCCTTCAAGTAGCATCCATGCCATGCCATGCATCCATGATGGCCTTAGGTCTTTTCGCACGGGGACTGTAATGAATATCGTCATACAGGAGTGCTATACTCATCACTGGGAAAATATGATGTTGATGGGGTCTGGCCTACAATAATCCGAGTAAAGTTCTTATGATGAGAACTGAATTCGAAAATACACATTTTCTATGAAGTATTTGAACAGGGAGACATAGGTATGTATGTCGGATGAGTTAGTCCTTGAATGCATCGCAAATAACTAACCCAACATTACTCATAGAAAGGTTTTTTTGCACCAAAGCTTTTGTTTCCATGAATTAAGTACATAACTAATTAAGACTCTTTTAGTGGTAAGAAACTATTTGTAAACGTATACTATTGTATATTTATATATTTAAACTGGCGCGATCTTCTTTTTACAAGCTTTTATTTAGCTTGCAATGTATGTATGTTCCTTTCAAATCTTGCAACTAAATTTTATATCAGAGCCCGTACTCTTAAAAACGAAATCGAAGTTTCTGATTCTTTTTCGTGCAAACGCTAATCTTATGCAATGGACATAAGAGTTGGTTTTGCATGAACACGAAAAAAGAAACTTCGATTTTCCTTTTCCGAGTAGGCCCCCTGTTATCCTCAACCGATTGCGCTGATTTTTGGAATACTTTATGTATGTTCAGTGACAATGCAATGTCATGGTACTATAGAGCTGGTCTGATTGTGGAAACCGAAGGTGGCCATAGGAACTCCTAAACACAACGACTTAACCACGTCGAGTTTGGGTTCGTTGGATTTGTCTTCCTAAGCACTTTCATCCTAGACGAGATAGAAGCTTGTACTTAAAAGTTTTTTTTTAATATGATTATTTTTTTCTATACTAGAGGCCTGTATTTATGACGTCGCGTTAGCGCGTGGATAAATGTAAGAAAAAACAGAAGACTATCGCACCAGCTTTTAAAAACTGATTCTTTTGAATATGTAATCATAACTAATATTATAAATGTGCAAGTGTGTTTGTTTCTTTGTCCTTCCTTCACGCGCTAACTTAGCTACCAATCGACTTCATTGTTGGCACCGAGATAGTTCAAAGTTCAAAGGAGATTGGAGAGTAGCATAGGCTATTTTTTGTCCTGGTATAACATTAAATTAAACATTTACTGGAATAATGACCTTTTTATCCCCCTAGAAATGTGAAATTCGAATTTAACGCGGGTGAAACCGCTGGAACAGTTGGTATGTAATAGATAAATAGAAGTAAAATTATACTCACGGTTCATGTCGTAGCTGTTCGTAGCAGGTAGAACACACTCGCTGCGGGAACTCGAAGCCCATGACAGGCAGTGGCGTACGGTGGGGGGAGCACGCCGCGCACACCGCCGCGCCGCACCAGCGGCAGTGGTGTTGACGCAGACCTATACACGTATCATGTTATACAAAAATAATACATCAAGTGCCAGTCGGACTCGCGCACCCAGGGTTCCGTAATATACGGATAATACCATGCTTCTTGCCAACTATGATCCTAGATCAACGGGATGTACACTTGTAAGTTTTTGGTATATGGCGATTTTTTTTTGTGTCTGAACTTCATAACGGTTTTCGAATTTTTCCCTTTACTTGTGCTATAAGACCTTGCTTTTAGCAAAATTTCATAATTATAATAATAATAATAAATTCTATGTCAACGGGAAGTACCCTTTATGTTTTGTGTTACATGCACACAAAACATAAAGGGTATGCCCTGGGAAATTCGAAAAAAATTGGGCACAAAAGGCTGTAACTTTTGATTGTGTTAGAACTTAGATTTATATCTCGTCCACACAGCATCATCTAGCCTGAAGCTATGCAGAGCTTGTGTTATGGGTACTAGATGACTGATATACTTAATAGAATACATAGCTATCGGTAAAAGCATAGGTTTATCAAATCACACTAATATTAAAGGCAAAAGTTTGTCTGTATGTTTGTTACTCCTTCACGCTCATACGGCTCAACGGAATTGGATGGTACCTAAGTACCTAGCATATGTGTTAATCCAGGATAGATTATATTCTGGATTAACACATAATGCTTGGTACTTTAATCCCAAAAAGTGGAGTAGTCCCGTGGAGTGATCAAATAATTCAAATATCAACCGTATTTGAATACTTCATAAAGCGGGTAACACCACGGGGCGTAGCTAGTATCAGTTGTCGCGAACGGGCGACGCGTCGTCCGTCCTCAGGCTCGCACTGTGGCGATCCGACGTATTATCTTCTCGATCCGATTATTGACATAAGAGTCGGAATATTGGATTTATTTTTCTGTAAGGGATTTAGGAATTGAATAGAAACTGGTAAGGATGGGAGTTATTGGATATTTTTACTACCGGTTATTATTGGGTATTTTGTTTCAATACCGCTAGTACCAACTGGTACCCAATAACGTTAACAATACTCTATACCTGTCCTGATTTCTAACCAATTTGGTTAGAAATACCAAATACTTGTTGCAGCTACATAACTTTACGGGTGAACGGTCCGCTAGTACCTATGCGTAGATTATAGTTAGGTAAGTATAGGTATTGAAGCGTTCGGTAGTTATGGCTCACGGTCGGTTAGGCGCGATGCTCGCTTTGCACAGGTATTCCCTAGCGGTATGCGGATTTTACAATAGCTTTAGATATTTTAGGACCATACTAACAGGTACTGAGTTAGTTATTGAATACCGGACTCATCTCTAGAAACTGGTGACGAAAATCTTATGGCAGTGATTCTTTCCAGGCCGCATGGTAACCATAGAACATAAAGAGTAACGTAACGCACGTTACACCCTTATTTGAGCAATTTTTTGCGTGAATTGTGCGTTACGCTAAAATATTACAAATAACGGGGGTAACGTGCGTAACGTTACGCGTTATGATCTATAGTTAACCTGCTGGTTGTTAGCTCCGTTTCATGCCCGACGTACCATAACCGGCTTTGTTGGTACAGATACAAACCTAGTTGTTTCATCTCCATCATAGCGCGTACGTTCCATATGAAAGGCGCTCTACAGATCTGACAGATGTCACTTTCCTTCCACGCGGGTGTTTCGCGCCGTTTCACTCCCATCTCCCAGACGCCTAACGCGCCGTCTTCTCCCGCTGAGATCAGTCGCTCACAGCCTCCGACGTACCACAGACCGGTTACTTTGTTGCTGTGAAAAGAAAATATTTCGATCATCCTCTAATGGCCATTAAGGTCAAATTTCACTGTTTGCTGCCAAAAGTTACAACCAAACTTAGTTTTGCTTGATCGAGTTTAAAATTCTTAGTTACATATTGTGTGACATGATAAAATATAATAGAAAATTTTATTTATCACTCATACAAGTACATACATTAATAAAAAATAAAAGACACCGAAATAGACTACTTGCTCGAGTCACAAAATGGTCCCTCAAAATGGTAAATGATAGCAATTGAACTAGGTTTAGCACTTGAACCGGATCAACTTTATGTCAGTAAAATGAGCTGAACTCGTTTAAAGCGCTAAACCAAGTTTATCTTAGAATATTGAATACGTTCAACTACAACGTGAACGAGGAGTTCAATTGCAACTTAAACTCGTTCATTTGCAACGATGAAGTCGGACTTATAATTCATTCACTGGCCTACTGGCCATTGAAAAACCAATAATTGTAAACCTTCTCCTATCTGAAGTCGGATAAGTCTCCAAAAGGGAGGTTTTCAATACTTTTCCGGAAAGTACTCTCAAACAAAGGGAGGGAAGGAAGTAGATATTTATTTATTGTTATTGAACCACCTACGAAGGATACACATTACAAGTTTAGAATAGGTATGTGTACAAAATTATAGATAATTGAATAGATAGGTGAATGCAGAAGTAGTACTCAAATAGTGCTCAATAATCTACCACTGATATTCTTAAAATTCATGTCATATTCAAAACGTTAAAATTATAAAACCACGTATCAATCCTGCCGTCCTTATCAAAAGGGCAATAACTCGGTCCGAGCTACTTTCGAGAAAAACGCAGTTAAAGATTTTACCACATCCCTTAAAGCAGTACTCAAATAGTGCTCAATAATCTACCACTGATATTCTTAAAATTCATGTCATATTCAAAACGTTAAAAATATAAATCATCAGCATCAGCCCGTACACGTCCACTGCTGAACATAGGCCTAAAAATATAAAACCACGTATCAATTCTGCCGTCCTTATCAAAAGTGCAATAACTCTTTTTTGCGCCAAAAAGAGTCATATAGATATTCGTGATCAGTAAAACGTGCTCTATATTTTCTTCTTAGACAGATTTTACGTATCTATAGCCGATCCAGTTTTTTTTATATGCATAACCGCAATATACCTGTAAGGGACTTTGTAAAATAAAATCTTTAACTGCGTTTTTCTCAAAAGTAGCTCGGACCGAGTTATTGCACTTTTGATGAGGATGGCAGAATTGTGTAGGACCTAAGTAAACTAACTCATTGAGTTACCTTCACTGTAGGTAAATTAACATCATAAGGTAATTACCCCATTACGAATTACGTAATAATGACGGCATTTTATGACCTAACCTGTGTCCTTGAAGTTCGTACGCTGTTCCTTTCTGACCTCCAATATCCCAAACAATGATGGTTTGGTCAAATGAGCCACTGAATAACAGCTGAGGGATTGCTGCCCAGTTTAGAACTCGAACAGAACTGAAACAAAAGTTTGCTCATACACTTACCTACTTCAACATTCCGATAAAAGACACGCTCAAATAGTTTCAGACCCAGCTTATCCTGTATGTTGGGTCTGAAACTATTTAACTAATATTAAAAATGTCAAAGTTTGTGAGAATCGAAGTATGGATGTTTGTTCCTCTTTCACGCATAAACTACTGAACTGATTGGGCTGAAGTTTGGTATGCGTACCTATAGTTTGAGACCTGAAATAACATATAGGTTACTTTTTATTCTGATAAAACGCGGGCAAAGGCGCGGGCAGCAGCTAGTACTAAGATAAAGGAAAGATTATCTGTGTGTCTATTTGTTAACGCCTAACGGATTAATGGATTCTTCATTAAATTTAGCGGAAAAGGAGGCAGATATCCTGGCTACTTTATATCAAGAAATAAACGATTATCACACGAAACTCATAAATATAGTCCCAAACCAAAATACTAAGCCAAAATTCGTTAATTTCGCAGTTATGTTCGAATTACGCCTGATCCTTATCAAATTACGGAACACTAAGCCGCATTCTCCTCGCTCCTTGTACGATAATTAAAATTAAAAAGGCAGGCAATTAAAATGGCGCATGGCGTGTCAAGTTACTTAATACATACCCGGTATGCCCCTTAAGCGTGGTGACTAGAGTTGCTCCATTATTATCTAATTTCAGCATTGTTATCTGTCCGCTGTAGTCGCCCACAAACGCATATTTGGATTGAGAATCGAATCTGATACGTGCTCAGGAAACCATCACCGTCATAATCATACTTCCTACTAATATTATAAACGTGAAAGTTTGTATGGATATTTGTTACTCTTTCACGCAAAAACTACTGAACCGATTGGGCTGAAATTTGGTATGGGTATAGTTTGGGACCTGGAATAACATACAGGCTATTTTTTATCACGATAAAACGCGGGCGAAGGTGCGGGCAGCAGCTAGTTTAAAACATATTAATTACGGGGGGCAGATTAAAGTAGATTCTAGGTACACAAAATTGAAACACTGAATTCGACAAGTTTAAAAGTTTGTAAGGGACACGCCACCATTTATGAAACTGTTAATCAAATTAATGGTTGCCATAAATTAATAAGAGCATGACTAATCAGTTGATCACTGATCAACTGATTTGTCATATATCAACATCTCTTTCCTCTTGCCATTTTCTAATGATTAGTCAAGGTTATCAGTGTTATCTTGTTGTCATATTTTGCTGATTTTGATGATCTGGCTGGATGCAGATAATCGAATAAAAAAAAACCCTAACTGATTCTTTGTACATTTTGATCTAACAATTTGTTTCATTGGATTGTTACGTCAACCTGTCCGGTAGGATGAATAATAATAGATAAATAAATAATAATATGATAATAATAAATGAATGAAGTACACTAAGGTTTGGAACTCGCTGTTTGCTTTTGTTTTTCCGGTACACTACAACCTAGGTCTCTTCAAGACAAAAGTGAATGTGTACCTTGTGTGTGTTATTATGTGCCTTTTAAACCTTCGATTCATTGTCGGCCACATAGTCACTTTCCATCAAGTATGATCATATTAAACAATGGTCATGATAAATAAGAATATAATTTGGCGCGTTTTAAAAAACTATAAACCCAACTTCAAATTCCTGAAAAATTATAATAATAGACTTCGAATGCTTTACTTTTAAATTGTTTTTAAGCATTGCGGGACAAATACTAATCTCCTGGGGGATACAATTTTTATAGGACGACCTCAGGATTTTTTTTATACAATAGTGAAAGAATTTTCAATATCGGTCTATAATTGGCGGAAATAAAGCGTAATATTTTATATATTATGCAATTAAATAAAAATTTTCTAATTGAGACCCGCCTACTTTAATGAAGTCGGTTAAAAAATATGATAAAATCTCACTCCTAGATAAAATCTATTCTGGATCTGTTTAAGGAAAACTTCAAAAGGATACTGTAAAGCAGTGCACCATGCCTCGAAGGAATACCCGCCGATCCTGCGGCCAGTCTCGCTGCAGTGGTATGCAAAGAACTTGTCTCGACTCACTGATAGTACCCATTCGCATGCAAGAGAAAATGCTACAGCTGTGACTCTGGCTGTGTGCGCTAGATACTCCCGGGCCTGTGAAATAAAGATTATATAAAACAAAAGTGTGATAGCTATATATACAGAGACCAGAGTCAAAAAGATAGAATCATTACCAGAGATCGGAGTAGGTAGAATGATTTTATGTACTTGCATCATGGTTTCATAACATGGATATGCCTTTTTTCCGGAAAGTTCCGATATTTACCGGATTAAGTTAAATATTATAATTAAAGTGGTAATTTAGTTATACTACATTTGAAATGTTAAGGAAGGGATTGTTAAACGTGTTATAAGGTACTTAAGTTGATTTTTATTAACTAGCGAATAAAAAAAAAATGTTTTTTGTTTCCTCCGTATACATTTCCATAAAATTCATCCAATTAATTTAAAGCTTTGTTGAATTGCTGTGGGCAAATTTGTAACGTACTATGCATTGAATCGCGGGGGAAACATGTTCAGCGTTACTTTGCTAAATAAAGTGGACAGTTCGCTATCGTTTTGTATGCATACTATTATTTATTCAGAGACATTGTGCACAAAAGTACCTATGTTTGAAAATTGACATAATATTTATATATATAGTAATTCTCATAATTTTGTGAAGTAAGCAAGTGAGCTACCTGCGATTGCCCGCGCATTGTTTTTTCTTACAAACATTTAATTAGTCATTCAGGATACTTTGTTCTGATTGGTTGCAACCACTGTGGGTACAGAGTTTAAGACAAGGTGACAAAAGACCCTGTTTGCCGAGTTATAGGTACAATTAAGTGTATTACTAACCCGTTTATTTATCTGCTTTTACTAAAAGTCTTTCAATACCACAGGTTTTTAACTAAAGAATGCTGATCAGATCACCTATGCTACCCCTAGGGTGTTAAGTCTTTAGAAAAACACACATGCTTTAATTGATACCAGTCGCTCGCTAAGTGTTGACTAAGGTACATTAGTAGTAAAAGAGCAGCAGCTATGACGACCGATGTGGCGCGACGGGCGAAGATCCGCCTACGACGCAGAAGGTTGCTGGTTCCATGAGACAAATGTTTGTACGATCTGCAAATATACGTCTCCAGTGTTCTAGGTATTTTCTATGTATAATCTATGTAATATATTGTATTATGTATATCAGTTATCTAGTATCCATAACACAAGCTCTGCTTAGCTTGGGGCTAGAAGATGTTTTGTGCATTGTCCAACATTATTTATTTATTTATATAGCTATCTTCTGTATATTTTAAACTCCTCAACTTACTTACATGCTCATAATAAGGTATATTTACTCCTTTTCTTAGTCATGAATAATTATCACCTCATTCATGACATGTTAAGGAAGGACAGTGATAAAATCCGACATAGGTCCTTTAAATAATCATTAACACCTTGCATTTCTGAGCTTATCAGTACCAAGGACAAGGTAAGATGTGAATTCTTTAATGAGTTTTGTTAGAAGAATTTGTCTAAACACAATATAAATTAACTAAAATTTAATATATATATATATATTTCTCTAATTTTAACTTCAATTAACTGATTGTGAGTAGTACCTACTGTTTATAGGTTTCAATTGAAAGGGAGGGGTAAGAGATAGAAAACCATGGAAACTATTGGATCAGGCCTTTGTCCATAGACACACTGTGTTGTGCAATATTCTCTTGTCTACTCTAAAACAATCTGAAAAGACAAGCCTAAGGCTTAATAGCCTATATAGGGCTTATTAACCTGGTTCTTTTAAAAACAACAGTAAATAGAAAGAAAGAAAGTCTTCTACACCTTCATGACACCTGACATTGTCTGCCACATTTACACTTTCCACCTGCCACATTTACCTTTCCTACCTGATATTGACATTGAAGTCAAATAAGTCTAATGACTATAATAAAATTAAAATGAATACTTACAGGATTGATTCTATTACAGTCGGGTGCGAGTGTGAATTCGGACACTGTTCCATTTTCCTGTCCTATAAACAATTGCCTTGTTTCCGGGGTGTAGAACAAGGAAGTGCAGCCAGACGGCATGTACTGACAAATACTGGGCCAGTATTGTCCTGAGTCCCGCTTCAGCCAAACACGTACTGTCCTAAAAGGTAAGTTAACGAAAAAGATATTCTTATTTAATGTATCAGTGAAGCGGTACAAAGAAGCAAATTTATACTATTGTTGATAGAACAAAGCAAACGTTGTTTACTGTTGCAATCTTAGAGGGTACTTTGAATCATGATTTTTATGATTTAGCAAGGTAATGTTCAGACCATTTTGTCTAATATTAGGCTAAATAAGAATTAGATCTCTTACTTATCATCACAAACGCTAATTACACCATCCTCGCCAGGGATAACGACAGCGGCGTTTACATCGTCAGTGCAGCCTTCCAATTTATTGAGGAGAGCCGGTTTCATAACCGTAGAAAATCTATCGTTTGGTGTTCGAGGTGCGGGTTTAATTTCAGCAGCCATAATAATTTTTTACGTATGAAACGAGAATAAACGATAAATACAACAGGCTTTTACTTCGCAAAAAGAAAAACGTCATGAATGAAATTTCAAAGTTAAGTTTTTGACTGACAAAGACAGCGGCGTTTATTTGACACTTGTCAATAACCACTTGGACGTCAGAGTGGCCTAAACTAGGACCAAGAATTTTATGGACTCCGCCTTGTAATAGTGTGCATGACTAGGGAAGTGACTTTGCTGCCGAGCCAAACTGGCTTCGGCCCTAACTGGTCCGAATCAGGAAAATACACTTGAATGCCGATTTAATTCCTGATTCGTCCCATATTTAACAGGCACGTTTTAGTACTTTCAACCAGGGTTTTTGCTGATACCGTTTTTTGACACATAACCTGATGCTGATTTTGGCCATGTGCGTGTCGGAATCGCGAACCGAGTATGCCACACTAATTCAATGTAGATGATTCTACCAATCTAAAACGAGTTTCGAAAAACTATACACATTTTATTAAAAGCTACGCACTTTTTTAGGGTTCAGTAAACAAAAGGTACCAACGGGACCCTAGTACTAGCCCTCCGCTGTCTGTCTGTCGGGCTTTATTGTATCTCATGATTCGTAAAAGGTAGACACTTGCATTTTTCAGTACATATGTATTTCATTTGCCGAACTGGTTTCGGCCAAAACTAGTCCGAATCAGGAAAATAAAATTCAATGTCGATTTCATTTCTGATTCGTCCCATATTTCCTCCGCTGTCTGTCTCTCTGTCGATCTATAGAGCTTTATTGTATCTCATGATTCGTAAAAGATAAACACCTGCATTTTTTTATATGTGTATTAAATTTGTCGCTACAATAACATATTATCAAAATAAATATTACAATTAAAGGGGGCTCCACAAAAAACATGTATAACATGTACTCACACGATTTAAAAATAAAGGTGTTAGGGTTCGCTCCGGTTACCGTTGCCTTAATTTTTTTGTCATATTGGGCAAGTGCCGCTATAAAACCTGAAATTTCTTGCTAATCCTTATTTACCAACTTCTGCGTGAACGCAATCAAAAAATATGAAAAGTGATTAGTTATACCGTAACCCCGCTAACTTCGCCTGGTTTTTACAGTTTTTTTTTAAGTTACATTTAGATCGTTTATCGAGAGGTATCGCTGTTGCTAATCTCTAAGGATTTTGTTATTATAGTGCTTATGCCCGCACTTTGGGTAATCTTAAAGAATTTAATAATATCCCAAAAATTTACGACTCCGGCGGGACTTGAACCCGCGACCCTCCTCTGAATACGAGGATGCGCTAACAAACTGCGCCCTTAGAGACCTTAGAGATTAGCAACAGCGATACCTCTCGTCAAACGATCTAAATGTAACTTTAGACTTTGAGCAGGTTTGGATAACTTCAATGTTTCCCCTGTAGGTGGACCTAACGGCGCTATAGTCGTCCGTAAGTCGCAAAGATTTTTGACAGGTCGGGTACTTGCCTCCGTGGCGCAGTTGGTTAGCGCATCCTCGTATTCAGAGGAGGATCGCGGGTTCAAGTTCCGCCGGAGTCGTAAATTTTTGGGATATTATTAAATTCTTTAACATATATATATATATATATATACTGTTAATTTTGATCTTAAAACTAATATCAAATTACGTAACATTTGGAACGAAAACTTACGGTAAAAAACCACGTGGAATGAAATCCAGATTATTAAAGTTAATATTTTGTGTATTTTCCTCGTACTTTGAGTTATACCTATAAACTAGTTATATAAATCCTACGGAAACAATAATGATAAATCATTCACGAGAAGTGTGTGAAAGACAGTACTTTTCTGTAAGAAATCTTGAAATGGGACGAATCAGTAATTAAATCAGCATTCTATTTTATTTTCCTGATTCGGGCCAGTTTCGGCCAATACCAGTGGGAAAATGCTGAATAACCCGAAAACTAAATTTAACGGTAAGCCCATCACTAACACAGATGCTAAAATTATCTGGACTAATTATTCATGGATTTGGACATTATTTGTATCCTAACCTCATAGGAACATATGAACTATATTGTTAAAAAGTTGTTACTACAGATTTCTAGTCATAAACATAATTACTTTAGCATTAATCCACTCGGGCGATGCGGGCTGCACTTTGATACCGGACGCGCACGTGCCAAAGAGATACGGGCTAGAATCCGCGCCCACAGCTGATTCCGTTACTAGTGGTTGAAAAATGTTCTTATTCGATTTTAAGACGTGACACTATCGTTTATTCGATTAAAATTGATTCTCGTTGGACATCACTGTTGCTGAGAAACAAAAACTCTATAGTCATAAACAAGAAATTAGCCACACCATTGCCCCGAAGTTTTGAGAAAGTTTGTTGTGAGCGTGGAGTAATTTTAGGAGGATATTTCTTTTATTTTTTCTACTGGCGAGTCAGTTTTTTATCATTATTTCATTATGTCTATCTAGGGTCTAAAATAATACAAAACCCGCTAATTTTATTGTTTGTTTTCGGAAATATAAATTATTTTCTGCAATAGAATGAAAAATATAAAACCTTTTTTAAACGTGATTTACTTCATCTTAGCGTAGGATTTTCATTGCGCAATGCATGTTGGTATAACACCTAACTAATCAATTTTATGAAACTAGTTTTAAAAATGAAACACTGCATAGATTTTTTGTCATAACTGTAAAAATGCAAACCCATAACGCGGTAAATTGCTACCGCTCAGCAGCGCTTTAGGCTCTGTTTGATGCTGGGGGCCATCGCCTACTCAGCGAAAAACTTAAGCATGTAATGACAAATCCGGAAATTTTATTTCACCTTTTGTGCTTCTTGAAGGACAGTATACCGCGGAACACGACATATTTTCACTTTTTCAACAAAGTTTCAAGTAAAACGCAGTAATTTCTGATAATTTCAATAAAGTTCATCAGTCTAACCACAACTTTTGACAGACTAGTCTGTCACTTGCTGACACGATTTATACTGACAGTGCAGTATAGCTATACGTACACCAGCTATCTCTTTTACACATAGCTTGGCTACGTGGGATAGACAAAGATACTTGACAACTATGGTGTTACATAGATATAAGACAGGAAATGCTACTCTTACTTAGTCCATGGAGCAGACCTTGTTTTCTTGGATCATGGCACCAAGAAATTTATATACCATAACGCAAGGAATTTTTATACTAAGTTACGTGAGTATGTATATAAATTCCTTGCTATATGTAACGTTATTATATAAATTCCTTGCATGGCACAGAGCACGAACGTCATCAATGTGACGTTTTCGAAATGTTACCGCATCATAAGGAATTTCCGCTACTCATAGGCAAAATACTATTACATATAAATATTACAATAAGATACATAATAAAAATATATATTATGGTATTACCCATAGACCTACATCTTTTTTCTACGTATTACCTATCTAAATGAAGGCAAATCTATACGTATTAAGGTCCGTTTATATCTACACGTGCCAGACACGTGCCGTGGCAGACACCGACAGACACCGTTTATTTACATCTAACGTAACAGAATTGTGCTGTGTCAGACAGAATGTAAACAAATATCGTATGTCACTGTTCCATTGCTCTATTTACATTGCCCGGTAGGTAGCCACAGGCACGTATTTTTGTATTTATATTTATTTACGTAGAGACATGAACCGCGCTAATAAAATATTCTTTCCGCGAATACTGGCCGGGCCCGACCCGTGTCTGTCGGCTTCTGTGCGACCGCGGTACACTAGATATAAATACGTTAATACACTCTGTGCATAATAATATTTTTTTCTGCCACGGCACGTGTCTGGCACGCTCAATGTCTGTAGATATAAACGGACGTTAAAATGCTTGTCCTGAAGGACTGACTGACGGATCAATGCACAGGGAGGGTGTGTTCTTTGTATGACGAAGGCATCCGATAAGAAAGGATTTTCTGAAATTCTACCCCTTAGGGGGTAAAAAGTTTTTATGGTGCAAAGTGATTTCTTGGTCCAATCTACTTAAAATTTTGCATGTATCTTTTTTAACAGAATTGATGGAAGACATATTGTATCGTATTTTATTCACCCCTAACGGTTGACCGATATTAAAAAGGTGTAGAAAGTTATTTTAGCGGTGATTTACTTCGAAGTTGATATCAAAATCCCTTAGTGCTTTTGATTTAAACAAAATTTTATTTTGACGTATGATTCGATATTTATTCAAAAAAGGTTGAACTCACTTTTCACACCTAAGCAAATACTCTATACATTTGAATATCTAAATTACTAAATATGAATCTGAGCGCCTGGTCGAAGCGACGCGTGACCCGAGAGCTGGTGAGTATCTGGCGCAGCGCACTACCATTGCCATACAGCGGGGCAATGCAGCCAGCGTCTTGGGGACGCTTCCGACTGGTATTGATATGGACCAGTTGAGCTATCTGTAGATTGTTTGCAACAGTCTGCAGTTAGCTCAATTGTTTCAATTGTAAATACTAGTTTAATTTCTTTATATTATTTGATTGTTATTTTCTTTGTCAATAAAGATTATAAATCTCTAAATATAAATTAAGCTTATTTCTAGTTTTCTTCAGGATCAGTTTCTTTGTCAAGGTAAATTTCATTCATTTTCTACGGCAGGTGCCGACATGCTTTCTACGCCTACTCTGCGACGAAAACAATAGCTACTAGATAGCTATCTGTGGGTGGGGGGAGGTCGGAGAGCAGAATAAAACTGTTTATTTTACATTCACACAACTTAAGACAGGCTACTAGGAATGAGAATTGCATGACTGTGACAAGGAACATTCTTTGTAATTACTACACAGTAATACGTTGCATCAACTTAGGTATATAATAAGATTGTGTACATAGGCGAGCTTAATCCTGAAAAAGAGTTTAAAATATTAGATCGCTCGATACATTTTCGTTCATAAAAACGACCGAAAACCGCTTGAAGATTAAAAAGACTCATTTGTTCTTAATTTTGACGTCATACTTCATTTCTTAAAGGTTACTTATCTGAAAACCTTCCGTATCATCGATGCTGCTTTCATCACCAACCAGGTTCATAATATTATTATAAAAACTATCCGTGTCTTTTTATTTATTTATTAATAAAGGTACCCTACTGTATAAATATTAAGCTTTTATACTAAATGTTGTTATGAAACAGGTGCTAATATAGGTACATATATTATAATATACGAAGAGGTGGACACAACAGTTACTGTCTCAAGAAATCAGATGGTCTTCTCAAGGTCAGTTTTTTAGAACCATGAGGTTGGGCTCATTTTCGTTTATTAAAAAACTGGTGGTTGTGGGTCGATACTTTACGAGGGGAAAATTGTCAGATCGTTATGAAATTTACAGGATTGATAAAAGGTGCAATTAGATTTTTTTCTGTATCCTTATCTCAATTTTGGCTCATGTTGGTTGAATTAGGTGCAACCAGTGAAATATCAATCAGGATTAGGAGTAAAAAGGATTGAAAATAGTCTCATGAATTATTTTTATATTTTTTTTCCCAATGTAATTTTATATGTTAGCTGTAACTACCTATAATTGGGGGGTTACAATTGGACCTAATATGGTGTTCTTTTTTGTGTTTTTGTATATAGAGGATATACAAAAACACAAAAAAGAAAGTAGGTAAATGATAAATAGGGAGTAAAATCATCTTGTAGTTGGCAAACCTGACAGAACGTGAAACTCCGTGCAAGAGAAGAGTTTTTGCGATAAAAATTAATAAACGTCTTGCGTGTCGCCGATGAAGGTTGCCGGGGCTGCAGAAAATCTTATGTGATATTTTTCGTATTAGCAATTGGTTAATAAATTCCACAAAAGTCTACAAAAAAGTGTATATACTGATTATCGGATAACATGGCCCAGGCAATGAAGATAATGAGCACCCAAGTGCTAAGAAACATCAATGTGGATCCTCTTGTGAACTGTAATGCGTACAGGGCTAGGTAAGTGCGCTTTAGCTGAGCTGGAAATTGACGTACCTATTATGAGACGAAATAGCGCATTTTGGATGCCACATGTTTCATGTCCCGATGAGCACGTTTTGAAGAAAAATTGCCTAGAGGCTAAAATTAGGGTTCATCGGGCAGATAGCAGAGAGCCGGCCAACTGCCGGCGCTTTAAAACGATCTTAAATACTTGTTAAAAACCCGCGGCCCGCCGGTTTTACCCAGCGCGGGGCGGGCCGGCGGGTTTGGTCTTTGATGTTACAATAGTAGATTGCAAGAAACACTCTACTTTTCACTTCGATTGCGAGAAAATAAAACAATTCAAAATTAGACAAGTTTCAGAAATTTTATTAAAAATTAAATGTGCAGTTAGAGCAATTTTGAATGTTTAGTGATATGTTTTTCCCGGGCAATTTTATTTCGGTTCTCTGTGATTGGGATGTGATAATATTTTGAGTTGATTGTTGTGGAGTAAAAGTTGGAGAGACTTGACTCATGCTTGAGTTTCCTGCATTATTAAGATCTGTGTGCGGCTTCAGCTGAGTTGACATATTCATCCAATCCTGCGATGTAGATGCTTGGGGTTCTGTAATGTTTGGTAGAATATTGATTCCTTCCGTAATCCGCTGTGTGACATGATACTTGTTTTGTATCGAGTCCTCTATATAACCTTCAGCCACTTGATCGGACCTCCATCCACCGTGCCGTTTTAATGTCGTTATATTCACACCACTCTTCTGCGGAAACAATGGCCCGTGTAGAGTTCCGGATTTGGTAAATTTAGATAAGTGGCAATATCTTTAGGCATGTTACCAAATTTATTTGTGCCTATGACTTGCCTTGTGCATTTACCATTTTGATAATTTAGAAAAAATCTTCTCTTTGAAACATTAGTGGGACGTTACTCCTGATAGGCTTTAACTATATTAAGGTATTCTCCACTGCTGACAAATTTACGCTCTTTGTTTGTTTTCGTGTTCGGCAGACTCACAGCTTGTAGGTTTGTATCCGTTTCTACGTCTTCTAGCGTTATATTGGCAAGCTCTATTCCTCAGCATGCACCGCTGATTTCATAAATTAAAGCAACCTGTTGAACAAAAAAATAAGTGTGTTAGTAATCGTAATAACCTAGGTACATAATTTAGTTATGTTTGAGTAGAGTACATAAGTAGGTTACCTTTTTTGCCAAGTATTGTTTATTTGGAGCGTTATTTAAAAATGTTTCGATTTGTGTCGTCAAGACTTTAGTTTTTTTGCCTTGTATCCAGTGGACAATTTCTTCAGTAAAGCCGTTAAATTTACATATTTTTTAATATAGACGTCGTGTTTCGTTTGTAAGGTCATTCTTAACATTGAATATGTGCTCCAAAGAGTCGACGATTTGAATTTTATCGATAATTCATCAAAATAAATGAGAAAAACCCCTTCTGTAAAAGAATCCACACGTTTCTCATCTCTCCATTTCATAAAACTTTCGTAACTCTTTAAATATATTCCACGTGATTTTGCCGGCAACAGATTCATAATTATTTCTTTGCCCTTTTCTTCCATTTGTATATTAGCATCTTCACTATCACTTGATGACATTTTTCACGTTCACAATTTGGAAGTAAAAGTCAGGAAGTTGAACGTAAAAGCTGCGTAAAAGTTTGTGATTTGGAATGAAGAAAATTCTAGAGATTTAGAGCCAATACCATCTTTTTTTTTAAATCTCTATTTAACCCGCAACGAAACAGTTCGCATTCTACCGTGAAGGGAAGAATCACCCTTCATAAAACATCACCAAGACGGTTCTATTTAAAAAAAAAAAGATTTATGGAGCACCAAGAAGTCGAGTTTTTATGTAAGAGAACGAATGCTTTGTACGGGCTGATGATTTTAGACAAAAATTAAAAAGAAAAAATACTTTTTAGCCCGAGGTATTAAACTCGAGTTTTAGGCCCGCTAAGCTACACTATTATGATACACTTTTTGAGCAAAAGAAGTGAAATAGTAGATTGTTACACAAGGGTAGTAAGGGAGCTATTACAGAACAAGATCCAATTTGGCGCCAGTGCGAGCTCAGCTCGCAAATGGCCCTAAATTGGATTGAGTGCACCCGAGATATTTAGACGCCCGAGCGAAGCGAGGGCGAATATAGTTCGAGGGAGCACTCAATCCAATTTCGCGCCCTTGCGAGCGCTCGCAAAGGGCGCTAATGGAGCGATAGTTCGAGGGTGTAATAGCTACTTGCAACCGAGGTAAGCATTCTACTTTACATCATAATGGCGAGGCAAATAAAACATTTATATACTTAGGTATGACAAAATGTAATTTTTATTAGAAAAATTAATTATTTATTAAAAGATTTTGTACAACATCTTCTGCTTCGAGATGACAGAAATCGGGCGTGCGGATCAGTTCTTCATCTGATGAAGTACTTGACATACTGAACTACCACTTTAAACTTGTTTATTACAGTTTTAACTTTAGTTTATTACAGTCGCACAAATGAAATAAAATGAAATGCCGCAATTTCCACAGTTTTTTTTTTCAGTAAAAATTTTCTTATTATTTTATAAGAAAAGAGATTGTTTCACCAAGGAGTTTTGCATAGCTTGAACTGTAAAGTCTTTACAATTCAAACAAAGTGTGACGTAATGAGATTTGAAAATGGAATTCCTATAAAAATGTACTGTGTTGCGATTACCATCTTACACAGCCTCTTTGCTTAATTTGTAAAACCTTCTTGCCGAGCATTATGATGTAAATACCATTACATTACATTTGTTAACATGTCAAGTAGGTATAAAGACTATCCCCCTTATTCATAATGGTTTGCTAACTTAAAAGCGCTGCTAAGTAGTGTTATTTCTCAGTCTGACTTATGTCAATAGAAGTTAGCAGACCATTATGAATAAGGGGGTAAATACATAAATAATTTGCTTTTGTAATCCGATCCCAATATAAAAAAAACAAGTTTTTATGTGTTTCAAACTTTACACCAACCAAGGTTTAAAAAAGCCATCCTACCCACCATATCGAATAAAAAGAAATACTGTAGTTAGTCAGTAGTTATTCAGCATTATTTTGTTATTTTTCCTAGCCACCATTGGAGCAATGTGTCAATGGGACCCCCAGATGTGATCCTTGGCATCTCAGAGGCCTACAAAAAGGATCCGAACCCTAAAAAAGTCAATCTGGGTGTGGGGGCTTACAGAGATGACAAGGGTAAACCTTTTGTCCTGCGCTCAGTGAGAATGGTTTGTACTCGATGTTCCATAATGTTCTATAATTGTTTTTCATATAGAAGTAGTATTAAACATACAACTTTTTTAGATATGGATTGCACTATCTGAAAAAAACCTTATAAATGAAAGCCTTTTCCATTCAGCTTGATGATTTGAAGGCTTTATTTTATTTTCATTATTTGTGTCTTTTTTTTACTTCAGGCGGAAGAAAGCCTTCATTCAAAATGCCTTAATCATGAATATGCCCCCATTAGCGGTGATGCCTCATATTGCAACCTTGTTGCCAAGCTGGCTTTTGGAGATGATTCTGAGGTTTTCAAGAACAAATCTATCTGCTCAGTTCAGGTATGTACATCTTTAAATTATAAACTAGTTGAACAGAGTGAGTGAAGCAAACGAAGATCTCAGTGGAAACTTGGGTGATTTGGCTGTATGGTGCAATACTCACTTCGACCATAACTATCCAAATTTGATATGAATTGTATGAAATTTGATAGGTGTACTGAAATGTGCTTGTAACTTATTGAGGCCAATTCCATCGAGGGGTTTCTGAGTATGTGAAATTTGAGTTTACACCTGTACTGAAATTTGCTGGTGCCAATTCCATTGAGGGGTTTCTGAGATAATATACCTACAAGTACCCTACTACTACTTTGTCGGCCTCTGTGGCGTGGTGGGCGAAGGTCTGCCTGCGACGCAGGAGGTTGCGGGTTCGATTCCTGCCTCAGGACAAATGTTTGTACGATCTGCAAATATTTTTTCAGGGTGTTCGAGTCGTTTTCTATTAGAAATATAAAGAAGGTTTGTTCTACAATAGCACTAGAACACAAGGTGTGGAAAGAGAATAGGGAGCCCTTTTCCAGTGGGATGATACAGGCTGATGATAATAATAGTTAATCAGATGAATATTGTTGTGTTGGTCTTATTTTACTGTAATTTTTTCAAAGTGTGTTTTTCTAGACCCTATCTGGAACTGGCGCTCTCCGCTTGGGAATGGAGTTTGTTGCCAAGCACTATGCCAAAGTCAAGAGTGTCTGGCTGCCCAACCCCACTTGGGGAAACCACCCGCAAATCTGCAACACTCTGAAAATCCCCCACAAGAAGTACAGATACTATGATAGCAAGACCCATGGCTTTGATCTGTGTGGTGCTCTAGAAGACATCTGCGTGAGTATTGAAGTGCTTATTAGCTACAGCTAGTTTCTGCCCGCGGCTTCACACGCGCTTTTCAAGTAGCCTATGTCCGTCCCCACGATATTTTTTACCTCCCTGCCAAATTTCATTAAGATCCGTTCAGCCGTTTAGGCGTGAAAAGGTAATAGACAGACAGAGTTACTTTCGTTTTTATATTATACTAGCTGTGCCCGCGTCTTCGTACGCGTGGAATAGTCACAGTGGGTAGAGAAATAATAATATATAGCTCTCACAACGTGGCATTCTATTGGTAAAATAATTTTCAAAATCGGTTCAGTAGATCCAGAGATTACCCCCATACAAACTCACAAACTTTACCCCTATAATATATTAGTACCTCTATACACAGATAAAATTTTCGTCCATGGTATAGATTGAGTAATAGAAGATGCTTAATTGAACGTGTGTATTCATCAAAGTAAGTTGTCAACTAGTTTCGTCTCTCCACGAGACATCTTCAGGACACCACACTACTTTATTACTTGGCGAGGCAACATCACTGGTTGGACTGGCCGGCGGCACGAGAATCTCCGAGTCGCTGGGTGGACTGTGTCGGTGTTGCTTGGCAATCTCAATGTCAAGGTCGAGTATTGTGATGTCCTGAACATGTCTCGTGGAGAGACGAAACTAGTTGACTATTTCTTTTTTTTTCTAATAATTTTGCGTGTTTTAAAAAACGGTAAACCGACTTCAAATTCCCTTACTTTTACACTGTTTTTAAGTTTTGCGGTATAAATACTAATCCCCTGGAGATAAAATCTATGGGTATTTATGGGACCACCTCGGGATCATTTTCTATTCAATAGTGAAAGAATTTTCAAAATCGGTCCATAATACGCGGAAATATCTCGTAACAAACATAAAGAAAAAACATACACGTCGAATTGAGGACCTCCTCTTTGAAGTCTGTTCAAAAAATTAGGCGATATCCAACATTATTATGAAA
Organism: Eupithecia insigniata; assembly: GCA_947859395.1. Classification (NCBI taxonomy): domain Eukaryota; kingdom Metazoa; phylum Arthropoda; class Insecta; order Lepidoptera; family Geometridae; genus Eupithecia; species Eupithecia insigniata. The sequence continues at coordinate 13,709,466 of OX401996.1, read as the reverse complement.
GCTAAAAATTTTCAAATACCTAGGTAGTGAACAAGAGGCATTATCTTTAACATTAATTAATAGATTTTTTGATTACAAAATGGCCAGGCAGGTGCCTAAATCACTTTAAACATAATTTATGATTTAGGCCCGAAAATTTCCTAGACCTCAGGATAACAAAGAAAGGCGGAGAGCGTTTTTCATTCCCTTGCTGCATAACGATATTACAAAATGTTTGTGATTCTTTCAAACCTACATGCTAGACTAACCTTGATCGCCGTATTCTGCATCTAAAATTAGTTTACCCCTCACGCGACTTTCATGCAGCAATTTAGCTCTCGGTAATTTAAAGTGATCAACAAACATTGCGTTGTGTTGTGTTCTAGGGTCTACTGAGCTGTCGTCAATCGTAAATGATGAGTGCCAAAATGAGACTTATCCTACTAATATTATAAAGGCGAAAGTTTGTGTCGTTATGAAAATGTTTTCACTTCTCTTGCTCAAAAAGTGTGTCATTATGGCCACGAGTTTAAACAATAGGGTTAAAAAGTATTTTTCCTTTTTGGTTTTTGTCTGAGATCATCAGCCAGTACATGCGTCCTTTTAAATAAAGACTCTACTTTTTGGTGTTCCATTTTCAATGAACATACCTACTTAAGGTCACAAAATTCTAATAGGGAAGCAGAATCCACATTTCTAAAACTATTTGTGCCAATTACACCTACATACAAATATCAGTTTGTATGTTCTTTATTTTTAAACAAAATACTTGTTTTAATGATTTCTTTCCGTTGAATTGCTTTGCTTAGCATTAAGTTTTATTCTTAAATCTACATAAAATTTAACAATAGCCTAAATCAATAAATGAAAATGATCAAAATCGTGTTCGTCACTGGTCTTAAAATCACAAAAATAAATAATTAGAATCATCATCATCATTATCAGCCTATACACGTCCACTGCTGGACATAGGCCTATAATTAGAATATTAAGCTTTAAATACATAATCACACTAATAAAGTGTATTTACTTTAATCTGTTCTTCTTTTTCCAATTTATTCAGTTCATGTTTACCAACCAAGTATTCGTTTGGTTTTAATGCTGTGGTAACCTGAAAAATGTTAATATTGTTCAATAAATATATTATTCAGTCTATTTGATACCTATCAAAGGGTTTCTCAAGAATGGATACTACGCCATAAAACACGATTCTATAACAGCTGGACCCAGGCTGGACCTTGATTCGGCCATTGAAAATCATACAAGTATATGAAAAGTCAAAACAAAGCAACAAAGTTTAAAAAACTGATAAATGTTATTACAGGACTATTTATAAGCGACCTTAGTACATGTTTTACGAGATCCTGAACATAGAACGGTTAGTCACTGTATAAATAATGCCGAATTTTTGCCAAATATCCACACAGTAATCCAAAAACAATTTGAGATATTGTAAGGCACAACAAAACTTACCGATGAAAAGGAATTTCGGGTGTTTTTCAATACGATGCCTTGCCGTACAAAGGTGCACTACACTTCACCATTTATTTCAATCTTTTTCGAACATATGTATTTCACAAGATTTATATAAAATGAAGAAGTAACAACACGCACAATACTTTCATAACATGACAATTGGCTGACATTTGCCGTTTGTTGCTTAGCAACAAATCATGGAAATTTGCCTCATCTTCAACTTTTGTCTATGGTGAGTTAGCGTTGTTACAGTAAAAAGAGGTGAAATAGGCTTATTAATTTTTCGTTAGAGAGAAAGTGACCAAAACATTATTTGATTCTTTTCTATGTAATTGTGAAAATATGTTTGGTCTGCTTTAGGCGTAGCTCTACGATGTCTGTGCTTAAGGTAGATTTTTTTGAATTAATATTTTTGAAAATGGACCTTTATGTGCCATCTTGGTGATTGTTGGATGTTTATAAGAAGGGCGATTCTTCCTCCATAGTAGAATGCGTAGGTCACCATCACCAGAACCACAGCCAGAACTGAATGAGCATTCATAAATTCACAAGTTGAGAGGAAGTGGATGATATTCAGCTTCCAAGATTTGACAAAAATAACCCATAAAAAGGTTGTAATATAAAATAGAAAACGTACCTATTCTTCACCAAATTTAGAAAAATGCTTGCCTATATTGTTATTTTTACCCGCCTACCTACGAGGAGGATGGGGTTTATGAGTTTGGCACTCTATCTATACATACGTATGTATTAGAATATATAAAAAGAAGACTGGTATGACTGGGTACCCTGACATTGACCTTCGTACGCACAGACAAACGATTTTAAACCATACTTCAGTAGTCATAGAGCCCTTAAAACATATACATATTTCCATGCCACAGGGTCAACGTGTCTATCTGTCTATATTATATAATACATTATTATCGAGCTAGCAAAATAAGTAAATCTGATAAGACAGTAGTCACTCTTGTATAGCGTGGTGAGATAACCAGAGTATAGACGATTGTGTATAGAATACTCATTTATCTCAAAACAAGACCTGTAGTTAAATTTTTAAAAAACACCTCGTTAACTAGCTAGATAGTAGCCAAACTGATATTATAAATACTAGGAAATAAGAATAAACTCGCTGTGCCCACAACTAGGCTACATAAGATAAATGTATCTCAATACAATAAAGACAATTATTTAAAAACACTTCTTTAACGGGCTAGAGAGTATCCAAACTAATATTATCAATACTAGAAATATGAATAAAAAGATTTCTTGTTCGCTTCTTTACCTTAAATAAAATAAATAATGTTGGACAATGCACACAGCATCATCTAGCCCCAAGCTAAGCAGAGCTTGTGTTATGGGTACTAGATGACTGATATATGTACATAATACAATATATTACATCAATAGATATTTTTTTAATATACATAGAAAATACCAAGTACACCCCAGACAAATATTTGCAGATCGTACAAAGATTTCCCCCCGAAGACCCGAAGAATCCGACAACTCGAAGAAAGGTTTCTTGTTCGCTTCTTTACCTTAAAAAAGATTGAAGTGAACAAAAAATCAAAGCGATCATTTTATTTCCTAGTTATACTTATTTAGTTTGAATTTTGTGTCGTGTTCAAGAGTCCTTTAAGGTCTCAAGGAAATAAAGAACTTTAATATTTGAACAAGTGAAAGTTATTCCGTATGCCTGTTACCTTTCACGCCTAAAAGGCTGATTCGACCGCCGCGGGCAGAAGCTAGTAAATAAATAAATATAAAATGTGAAGGAATCAATTCCGATTCTAACGCTTATCAGATTACAGCAGGGCCCGTACTCTTATCGAAAATCGATGTTTCTGATTTGTTTTCGTGCTAATGCTATCTTAATGCGTGTGACGTAAGGTAAGGAGTATTTTTTGCACGAAACCAAATCGAAAATTTCGTTTTTCGAGTAGATCCAGGTCTCAAGTTGCGACTTTTACGTATGTACTTTACACTATTTTAACACTAACTGCTGCCCGCGCCTTCGCCCGCGTTTTATCGGGATAAAAATAGCCTATATGTTATTGGAGTGGGAGCTCGGTGACCTGTAACACAGGTTTTTTTTTAAACCTAACATAGGCACCAGTCTCACACATTTAGTTATAATTATACTATACTAGTTTTAAATGTAAGCACATTGTGTAAAGAGAACAATAAATGTTTTTTTTTATTTCAGGTCCCAAACTATACCTATATCAAATTTCAGCCTAATCGGTTCAGTAGTTTTTGCGTGAAAGAGTAACAAATATCCATCGATACATCCATACATCCATCCTTACAAACTTTGACATTTATAATATTAGTAGGATAAGATAGGATCTTCCTCCGAATATTATCGGGAATGTAACGGTCACAGTACATACCGGTCTCCATCAGTGAATCACTCACTGAGACTATCAAATAGCTGTGCTAAGCGAGCTCCTTAGACGGAGTTTCAACTGAATCTAAATTGCTAAATCAACACCGTCTGTCAAAGGCATCTCCCTCGCTAATTTAAACCTAAAAGTGCTAGAAGAGCGAACAAATTGCGAACCAAACATAAAGATATGTCCAAAATTAAAGAGTTAACAAGCTGCAAAGATTATTTCGTCACATTCTGTTATCTGTGTTCGTCTCACCAGTTACACCCAGCTAATTTATCTAATAGTTATTCTAATTATGATACTTTGGCGACCTCTGTGGCGTAGGGGGTGGAGCCGCCTGATATCCAGAAGGTCGCGGGTTCGACTTCCTTCCATTGATAATTTTGAATATTTAATCTGCTCTGTCTCCGTAAAAATCTATGGACATGGTGGAAGTTTTGTTACTCATTTTAACAAAAATATAATTCAAAGCTTCGTTCGCTACGAGCAGGGCAAGTATCAATAAATCCGAAATTTGATTGATTGTTCTTTACTCTAAAAGCATCTAATAAAATTGGGAAATGTGCGAAACAAATAAATATAATATTAGCGGCGTAAGGTAGGGGGCGGTCTGCCCCGGGTACCATCTTGGCATCTCTTAGTTAGGGTGCCCTGGCACCACAAACCCAAAACAGAAGGGGTGACAACGGAAACTCGGAAACACACCGGTAGACGGGTCACACTGGTACACTGATCATAAAAATTTCGGCGGCTCGCTCCTGTAATTGTTAGGTTTTTAATAATCGCCAAAAATTAAAACCGAAAAATGTTACGGGTATCCGCTCGTTGTCGTCTTAGCAAAATGATTATGATGATTATTTAATTATTTCTTCTTCTTCTCACCAAACTCCAAAATGACTGCGGCTCGCTCCAATTGCCGATGTCTTAGGTACTTATTATTGCTATGCCAAATAACAGCATTCTAGTACTTCTTACATAGTCTCTGCTAAGCGAAGCCGCGGACATACAGACAGATGGACATGACGGAACTATAAGAGTTGTTGATTACGGAACCCTAAAAATCTGTTCATCAGATGGATACGTTAAACCTAAATCACGCAAAAAAGAATCCCATTCAAGGGATTTTACGGTATACTTATGTTTCAAAAAGGTTTGGTTTCGGCTGAAACAGACACTAAGGCTGAAGGTTCGATTTCAGCTGAAAATCCAGGTTCGGTTGGACATTACTTTGGGTGTAGAAGATGCCGTGTGAATTTGTCCAGCATTATTTATTCATTACTAGCTTCTGTCCGCGCCTTCGCGCGCGTCAAGTATGCCCGTTCTCAAGATACAATTTAAAACCCTGATAATCCGTCATCCACCAGCCATTTTTCTCTTCATACACAACTTTCAACTTCTTCATGAGTCTTGCTCGGACTTCAAGGCATATTTAAAGAAATCGTTAATTTGCTCCAGCAGTTCTCGATATTTGTCGAAGCAAAACATTTAGCGGGTTTTTTAACCGACTTCAAAAAAGGAGGAGGTTGTCAATTCGTCTGTATGTTTTTTTGTATGTATGTTACGCGATATCTCCGCCAATTATGGACAGATTTTGAAAATTCTTTCACTATTGTATAGAAAATGATCAGAATTTTATCCCCAGGGGATTAGTATTTATCCCGCAAAACTTAAAAACAGTGAAAAAGTAAGGGAATTTTAAGTTGGTTTATCGTTTTTTAAAACACGCCAAATTATCCTATCCTACTAATGTTATAAATGTGAAAGTTTGTATGGATGGATGTATGGATATTTGTTACTCTTTCACGCAAAAACTACTGAACCGATTAGGCTTAAATTTGGTATGGGTATAGTTTGGGACCTGGAATAACATATAGGCTATTTTTTATCCCGATAAATGGCGAGCGAAGGCGCGGGCAGCAACAAGTTATTATTAACCCTTTGACCGCCATAGTCACCTATACATGACAAATTACCTGAAGACCCCTCAACACCAACGACGTTTAGAATATCTTTTGTTCACTTTGTGTTTTGGCGTAGAGAAATAGGGAATGCGTTTTTGGCGTGGTGGTCAAAGGGTTAAAAGTATTTATATTACTTGTGATTGTTTGTTGCAGCAAATACCGGAAGGTGGCATCATCTTGCTGCACGCCTGCGCTCACAACCCCACGGGCGTAGACCCGAAGCCTGACGAGTGGAAACAACTCTCTGAGGTAAGTTCGTACTTTCAATGGATTTCAATCGTTTAGTTATCTTTTGACCTCGCACTCGATGGACCGACGCTATCATAGCGGTCGCAGGGAGTCGTTGGATGGAGGCGGCTCAGGACCGCTATTCGTGGCGTCGTTTGGGTAGGCCTCCTACCTATCTTAAAAAGGATACTGGCGTCAATTAAGATGGCACAAAAAGTTTTTTTTTGAATTGTACGGCTCTCCTTTTTGTTTCGAACGATAAGAAAGGGACAGTAATCGAGAAAAATCATCAATTAACAGGCTAACTCTTGCAGAAATGCAGTAGTATGATTAATAGGTATTCAGATACCTACAATTCTAAGGCCAGATAACCTTATCAGTAAGGCAAGACTGATACGTGAAATGTTACATGAACGGTATGTTTCGAGCGCATTATCTACACAGACTGCTGTTAATTATGAGACAAATAGTGTGCAGTGGAAATATCTGCGGTCAATGAATTACAGATGTCGTCGTCCCCGTAGCTCTTATGCTGACTCACTTGCTGATTTTAAACTCATAACTCTTGACTCCCTATACAATATCGTGCATAATAAGTTTGACTGTATTGATCTTGTCAATAAGCTCTACGTAGTCCCGAGAACCTTGCTTGAAACAAATGGTAGGAACACAATTGCGTAATTACCATAATTTGAAAGACCTGTAAGGGCTGTTTAAATGTAAGAAACTAGTTGTAAACATATAAAATTATAACTGTTGGTCTTTAAATAAAATAAACAAATAAAAATTAATAAATAAACCTCAAACCCGCGACGCGAGCTACTCGCTTGCCCCCTGCCGCACAAACACGGGACTTCGCGCCCCTGTTCGTCGTATGGTAGTCCTATAATATAATTATAACTTCTTAAAAATAGACATTTTTTTATTGCAATCTAGGTACTAACCCTAAGAGATAAAGAAATGTCTATATTTACGAGTATCGCGCGCCGACGTAACCTTGTGGTGACAGTGACACTAATTCTACAAAACAACTCTTGAGTGAATTTTCAAAGGGTGATATTTAAATAAAAACAAAACGTTACCAATATTTCTCTTTTTTACCTTACCTAAACATAGAGGATAAAACCCATTATAAATAATACATTATAAATTACTAAAGAGAAATATTCGCACATTTCAACACCTTGTTTGGGCTGCAATGCGTCAATATTTTTTTTACAAAAACTAAAAACTTTCTTCGAATTCCTACGTATAAATTTACACTGTTTCTTAGTTTTGCGGAACAAATGGTAATCCGTAGGGAATAAATTTATTCAAAATATAAAAAAGCCTTTGCCATTATCTTTCTTGTTTAACATTTCTATTTCTATTTTTGTGCAATAAAGAATAAAGAAAACGACATATAGCCAACATAGAACCGCCTACTTTTTTTCGAAGTCGGCTAAAAAGGTCATGGCTCTCACCGAAACATTTTGCTCTTAGAGCAAAGACACTGATTTTCATCATTCAAGGCAAATAACAATTTTTTATTGTACATATTCGTAATAATGATTTTCCACCTTACTATACTCGACCACATAATTGACTGGGAACATTCCGGATTTGCCTGTGCGTAGGACCTTGCCATGCATCCAACCATCCACCTCTTCTTCCACAATAGAGATGATGTCGCCACCTCGTATTGATACCTGGAAGGCATTTTTTATAATTTTTAGCTTCTCGGGCCGTCGTCGTTTCCGTTCCCTGATGATTTCTCATTATAAAAATACAAAATCATTTATTTCAAAAATAAATATACAAAACAAGTGGCTCCCTTTGTTTCTGTTTTAGTTTAAATTAAACTGTATTAGGTACAGAGAACCAGTCTGCCTTCTTTCTCTTAGAAACCATATGTAGTAGATATGGTATCTAAATTAAATTAAGAAATTATGCATTGAGATAGCTAAAATTTCAAAAAATATAGTACCTTTTATACATCGCTTGGACTTTACAGGAATAATTTCAAGAAAATATTTTCATACCTTAACTTACCTAAACATAGAGGATAAAACCCATTGTAAATAATACAAATGACTAAAGAGAAATATTCGCACATTGCTAACACCTTGTTTGGGCTGCAATGCGTCAATGTATACGTACATCACGAAAAAAGAGCGTGTAACTGTTTCCCGAAATTTAGGCTTTCAAAATGGATAGGATAACACAGAATTTTACGTCCCTGATCTACATATTTATTTACGATTAATATACAATACCTACTATTAGATAAATAATAATTTATTAATTATTACCTCATCCTTATCGTCTGCGTCATAGTCGTGTTTCGCGATGTAAATTGTCTGTAAAGAAAATATTAACTATTGTATAATGTACATACAGTGATCTAACTTAAATATCTAAGACCTACTGCAGCAAATAAAGTATTATGATTATAACATCAGCCCGACACGACATAGGCTTTCCCATAGGCCCCCATACGACGCCACAAATAGCATCATGTAGGCGTTTTTTGCCTTAATCACTACGCTTTCCAGGCGGATTGGTTTACGCTGTGTAGCTGTTTGAAATACTCAGAAGGAAGCAGATGCCTTTCCTCTGGTAGGTTCTCTTATTCTACTCCTACGATATCCACGGGCCGAGTTGGAGTTAATTAGTTAGATAGTTTGTTAAAATAGGTATAACCTACCTACCTACATTAGCATAGAACAAAAGGTTGGAACGTCTCGTTTAATAGTTTGGGGCTAGATTGTTTGTGACTACGTCTTACGATATAATTATTATACTGACCTGTCTACTCGTTGTTTCGGCCACTCGCAATAAAAAATTATCCACAGAGGAAACCTTCTCTTTCAGCATTTTATTCTCTTTCTCCAGATTATAATTCTCTTTCAAGAGCACGCTAGTAGCTACAGCTTTGGGTAGCTTATCCAAATCCCTAGCGACGAATATCGGCCCATTCTCTTGGTCGAACGTTTTGACTATTTCAATGATATCGTACAAGTCATAATCCTCCTTACACTTAACACTTGCATCTGTTGAAAGCTTGCGTAGAATTTTCTCGGCTTCTTCTATGTCGCCCCATGAGAATATCGAGGAGCACACCATGACTAGAGCTTCGGAATCCATAGTTTGGAGTTTGTTTTGAACAAACGTTAGCATTTCGTTCAATACGACTTTCTTTGCTTTTGTTTTCGAGATATTTGAGGGCGTCTTTGTATACATTTCGGGTGGTGATATCGAGGTCTTCTTTGTAAACATTGTAAAAGGAGAATTTGTACACATTGGATTAGTAGGTAGGTATTTTATATGCGGTAGGTACGCACGCACTGATACGAAGCTTGATTCCGACTGCAGTGTTTCCCGATTTGACACCGTACTCTCGTAACGTTGTTATGTGACTATTGAATTAAGGAAAAGCATAAACGATTTTTTTCTTTTTAAATCTGCAAATACAGTGCGATTGTAGTGAATCATACAATATATGTAGGTATATATATTAGGTAGGTATAGGTATTGTATATTATGTTGGGTAAAATGTAGGTTTGCCTATTTATGGAAGCAGGAATAATTTAAAGGTACAGTAAATCCAAAATATTTTTGTAACTACATATATGTACGGAGGCACAAAAAATCCCATGAATACGCTAATTTCACAAAATCTTTTTCAAAAATTCGTAAATTCCGAAGACGGTTTAACCTCGAACAAACATAACATTTGATCGGCTGCACCGATTTTTATCTTACATTGCTAACAATACTGTCGATGACTTTAAATAAAAAATCTTGATCAAAACCGGTCCATCCGTTTCCATTTTTAGTATGCCACAGAACCTTATTTACATTTCAACTTGAATCATTATTATTTCCAGACAATCAAAGACAGGAAACTCCTGCCATTCTTCGATATGGCGTACCAAGGGTTTGCTACCGGCAGCGTCGACAACGACGCTTTCGCTGTCCGTCAGTTCGTGAAGGATGGACATCAGGTGATGCTGGCCCAGAGTTTCGCTAAGAATATGGGTATGTTACATCATCATCATCATCATCATCATCATCAGCCCATACACTTCCACTGCTGGACATAGGCCTCCCCCGTACGACGCCACAAATAGCGGTCCTGAGCCGCCTCCATCCATCGACTCCCTGCGACCGCTAAGATGTCGTCGGTCCATCGAGTGGATGATCTCCCATGTAGGGGGGGATTTGCCATAATCACCACGCTTGGCGGGCGGATTGGTGATCGCAGTGTTGGTGTTTAAAAATACTCAGAAGGAAGCTGCTGCCCTTCCTCTGGTAGGTTCACTTAGTCGGCTCTTACGACATCCACGGGTTGAGATGGAGGGGTCGATATTCGTACGCTGCGACCCCACGGCCAATGTTACATCAATTAGCCCGTATTATAAAAGCTATAATAACTCTTGTTGGTCTGCCTCTTATCTAACGAGTACGGTCAAACAGCCAAAAAGCAGAATATTATAATGTCTCAATAAAAAAAAATAACATAAATACCTGTATTTCCGCATAAATAGAACAGAAAACAATACCTTTAGAAAAGTCGAATTCTTAAAATTAAAATTATCACGGAAATACGTTATTTGTTTGCCGTCACCAGTTAAAGGTTACTTTAACTGGTGACGTCGGGTCTCACAGGCCCGGGGGCAGTAACGGAACGTTATTTTAATTTATATTTATTAAAATTTTAACCAAGCACCTATAAATATATCAAACTAGCTGTTGCCCGCGCCTTCGCTCGTGTTTTATCGGGATAAAAAATAGCCTATATGTTATTTCAGCCTAATCGGTACAGTACTTTTTGCGTGAAAGAGTAACAAATATCCATACATACATAATTTCACATTTATAATATTAGTAGGATAAAAAATAAGGTGTATTTGATTATCTCTTCACTTAAATTGCCCACTAGTGGAAGAAATATAGCAAAAGGGACTGTTATTTGGTATGTCTGTCAAAATATGGTCCGTCTCACACTTGGCCCTTCATTTAAATCCGCTATCTTGTGTTTTGTTGTGGATCTTTTTAACGGTACTAGATGCTTAAGTAATTTTTATTTGACCTTACTATCTTATCAATACTTAAGCTCTTACGTCAATGTTTTATTGTCGCCGCCCGCCCCGGTTCAACAAACAAACAACTATGGAAATACACATTTTTAAGGTTCCGTACCCAAAGGGTGAAAACGGAACCCTATTACTAAGCCTCCGCTGTCTGTCTGCCAGTCCGTCCTTAAGCGGGCTGTATCCGAAGAAGAAAACACGGCCTGTGTTGACGACCTGTACAATTTGCGTTGTATTGTAAATTGCCACCTTAGGCCATGTCTGTTTAGGAGATGCTTTAAGGCTCAATTCCTTCTGAGGGGCCACGACGGTGAACCCCTTTTTACCGACTTCAAATAAGGAGGAGGTTCTCAAGTCGACTGTGTTTTTTTTTGTAGGTTGTTACGCGACATTTTCGCCAATTACGGACCGGTTTTGAAAATTCACTATTGTATAGAAAATGATCCTGAGGTGGTCCCATAAAAATTTGATCCCCAGGGGATTTTTAATCCCGCAAAACTTAAAAACAGCGTAAAAAAAAAGTAAGGGAATTTGAAGTTGGTGTATAAATTTTTAATACACGCCAAATTATCACGACACGTCTCGAGGCACTTTTCAGCTATCGATAGCATGAAACCGTGTACTCTTGCTAACGTACGTAGTTAACCAGCTCCCTTCTCACTCAACAACTCAACTTACCTTTAATCAAGATTACTAGTTTGTTATTAATTTAGTTTAGGAAATATCGAACCTCAAAGTATCAGGCTGCGTCTGTCTAGCTAGGAGATGATTTAATGCCGTATGATATTAATTTCTAGGACTATATGGAGAGCGCTGCGGCGCCCTGCATTTTCTCTGCGGCGACGCGGAATCCGCTGCCAAAGTGTTGTCTCAGCTCAAGATTTCGGTCCGCACAATGTACTCCAACCCGCCACTGTACGGCTCGCGAATCGTCACAGAGATCCTTTCCAACCCGACGATGAAGCAACAATGGTACGTCTTTCGTTTATTTATATCACTACTAGCTGTTCCCCGCGGTTTCACCCGCGTTAAATTCGAATTTCTCTCCATCCTTTCAACTAACTCTATGCTAAAACATAAAGTCGATCGATTGCTTAGTCCGGCCTGAAGGAAGGACAACCAAACACATTTTCTCATTTATATTCTCATATATGAATTAGTTAGGATAGGATATGTACATCTTTATAAGCTGGCGCGATTGTCTTGTTTTTTTCATATAAAGGTGGACCTGCGCTACGCTGCGCTTTCAGCCATCATCATCGCGGCCAGCACCCATCCATTACTGACCTCGTCAGTAATCTGTTACACACCTTAATAACGGTTTATTCCTCAGGCTGAAAGATGTGAAGCTAATGGCTGACCGCATCATCACAATGCGCAAACAGCTGCGCGAGGGAATCGAGAAGCAAGGCAATCCGAATCCCTGGAACCACATCACCGACCAGATCGGAATGTTCTGTTACACGGGACTCAAGCCTGAGGAGGTATGTACTGAGATAGATGGATAATGTTTGTTGTCTATAGCAAAATTTCCTATTTTTAACGGGACTTGAGATGATAATTAATAATGGCCAGTAACAGAAAAGTAGGTTGTTACGAGATAGTTTACATACATATCTCATGTAAATCAGTGCTAGGAATCTATACTTATAATAAAACTGTAACAGTTCCAATTCTGTCCAGTGAAGATATTTTGAATTTTTTTTTGTAGCGCACTCTATTATCGGTACTGATGCCGAAAATTTAATTTTTTCATGATGTCTGTCTGTCTTTATCTTGGCCGCGCATAACTCTGAAACTACTGAATGTATTGAAATGAAACTTGGCAGGACTTGAGTTCATAATACGAGGAAGGACATAGGATACTTTTTATCCCGGATTTCAATAGGGTTCCCTTGGCAGAGGGGATGAAAGTAAAATTTCTTGGCTGCGCATAGCGCCGAAACTACTGAATATATTCAAATGAAACTTAACACGATTTAAGTTCATATTACGAGAAAGGGCATAAAATACTTTCTATCCCAAAATTCATCAGGGTTCCCTTGGGAGAGGGGATGAAGTGAAATTTCTCGGCATCGCATAACGCCGAAACTACTCAATGAATTAAAATGAAACTTAGCATGTTTTTTGCGAGTGTTATAGGTAATATATTTTAACAACAAAAAATGTTTACCGCCCGACGAAGTGGGCACGGGTCAGCTAGTCTGTAATAATGAGGTAAGACAATATGAGTTTTAGCGTGGTCACCGCTTTGTAACGTAATGCTTCGCAGGTAGTGATATAGGGTTATTCTTAGGCCTTGTTACCAATTAGATCTGTTTGACGGGTTGTCGAATTATAACAAGTTCGACGTGTGACAAATAACTACAAAAATAAGATGTGACCGATTAGAAACAACTAAATGTACATATGACTAATTGAAATAAATTTTAATGCTTTTCACGTTGTGACCAATTAGAAAACTTTTTTGGAGTGACGAATTGTTGCCTAAATGTCACTCCATTTAGGCAACAATTCGTCACTCCAAAAAAGTTGTAGGCATTAACTGTTGACTCAATAGACCATGGCAATGGCTATATGCTCAATAGATACACAGGAAATAAAATAGTTCGCCGTACAAAAAAATGTCAACACTACGGCGAACGGGGCGAAGATCCACCTGCGACACAGGAAGTCGGAATCGGGTTCGATTCCCGCCTCGGAAAAAATGTTTGTTTCGTTCAGATATTTGATCCGGATGTTCTGGTAAAATAAAAATATCTATTCATTTAAAAGTAATGTATTATATCAGTTACTTAGAAAGTACCCATAACACATCAAGATCCGCTTACCTTGGGGCTAGATGATGCTTGTGTCCAACATTATTATTAAATGATCAATTAGGTCCCAAATACAATTTCCAAACAACTTTAAGTTAAATCAAATAATCACCTAGGTATTCATTTTGAGGTCAATGTAACGAGGAAGCAAATCAGTCATAATAATTATTTCCTCATACAATAAAATAAACAGCAACTTCGCAATTATATTACAGGTCGATCGCTTGACAAGGGAATACCACGTGTATCTAACCAAGGACGGACGTATCTCCGTGGCTGGCGTGTCTTCCAACAACGTGCAATACGTTGCCGAAGCCATGCATAAGGTCACTACTACATAGACACGACACTACTATTATACACTTTAAGACGAGTACTGACCGGTGCTACGGGGCGTAATGTAGGAGTACAGGGGACAGAAGTAACGGCGGGTCGAAAGTAACTAACGCTCTGTAGCCTTGTCTAATGGCCGAAACGACCCGCGCGTTTGTCAACTTGCACCGTCTCGCGCGCATAAGCGGAAACTGCCCGCGCCCTCGGCAAGGTTAGTTTAGTGGACGAAATGTGACCATGGGGTCGAAAGTGACAATCTCTAAATATTTTTTAAGGAAACCGTGATATATAAGATCAAATTTTAATGTAGGTACATTTATGGACTATAAAAGGAAGTTTCACATGACTACAATTATTTTATTACTAACGAGAAATCAGGTATGAAGTACAAACTGTTGCTTTTGCCCCTGGTCTCCCCTACCATTCACAGCGAGCACACGGTGTAACGTATCACGTTACACTGTTTGCTAAAATCCGTCTCCTTGCGAGCACCTTTCCCCGCAATGATTGCACGAACGCTCGCTGTGTAACACGATACATTACGCCCCATAACGCCGGTCAGTACCCACCTTTACGCATTCAACCTCAGTTACTTCAGAACACGCCATATACGGGACATCAAAATAATCGACCCTAATAATAAGCTCAAACATAAATGTGAGCTGGTTACTTTAATTGTTGCTAACCTATACTCTGTTCTAGAATCCAAAATTTTGTGAAGAGATTTATAACAAAAACAGAAAACCACAAGGTTACAGCAAGGTAAAAGCAAACTGCGAAAACACATAATTGCACACGTGTTGGAAAAGTTTCTAATTCGAGTTTGGACGACAGAGAAATGCATTGATGAATGAAAGCTTTCAAAACCAATGACTCTTTGCGATTTGGTCTTATGTCCGAGTCCTAGTCCGGGATACCAAATGTCGTAAAATATTTATTACCAATATTTCTTTGATTTTTTTAACCTCTTTGTTTACAAAAAATATGTAAGATTCTAGAACCGTATAGCTACAGTCTGAGCGGTGACTAGTGCGCATGACATAGTAAACTGTGAACCTTGTTTCTGTTGAAAGAAACCAGTGTTTCAACCAGGCTTTTGATTTCAAATTTATTTTTGAAACTTAACGCTGTTATTTGGAAAAATAATGGCGGGTCGATTTATTTGATGAACTGTGAAATTAGTACCGAAAGAGCACAGTATTTAATTATCGATTTTCATAGGTATTTAGCTGTGTAATTGTTGTATTTATATGTATTATTGTACACATTTATGTACGGAGAATTCATGTATAATCATGTATATTTTAGTTTATATGATATAAAATATCTTTTGTTGTAAAATTTGTTTTCATTTCATGTTTCTGTAGTTGGAAACGTTGACTTCCATTAGATAGTAATTAATTATGACGATAGTGAAACTATAGCACGGGCACGATATGTGTGCACCATACGCCAAATATTTTGTATGGCGCGAGGTGAACAGATATTGTGACCGGGTAGTAATAATATGTATACTTATAATTAATTATAAGATACGCTACACCGCCACACTACGAAACATAAACAAGATACCTTCCTATTTGTATTAGATGACCTATTGTTTTTCTCATGGTTATTAGTAACTTTAAAACCATAGGTGGGTATTTAGATAATTAGTTCTTATTTATTGATAAGTACAAATAGGTATGTAAAATTGACAAGCTTGACATGCAGTTTGCAAGGAGGGTTATATTATTCGAGTTGAGCGTCTCATACATTTTTGATCCAATGCTACATATATGCATCAAGAATATAATAGCAAATGAAATGACTACAAACTTAGCAGCCAGCAGGAGATAGTAGCACCAGACAGAAAAAGGTGACGCATTTGATCAGAGATGCATAATAAAATTGGATACATGCAGATGAAACTACGTGATGGGTGAGTTTGTGATTTGTGAATGATAAGCCGGGTCTAGACCGGGCGAGCAGCCTCGAGAGGCAGCCTTAAATTATACAGCGTATCCCACGCCCATGCGATATGGGCAAGTACTAGAAATATTTAAGAGTTTTACTGATAGGAAATAATCTTTGATTTTTTCTAAATATGTAAATAAACTATAATCACAGAATCCTGAAAAATTACTTGCTCTATCCGGGAACCGAACACAACCGGTCTATTCAGTCTTATGAATCAAATCTCTAACTTTAGTAAACTTTTCTTTATTTTATTTTTATTTATGACCGTGGGACACACTGCCGACCTTTATAGCTCGGCGTTGCCTCATCCGTCTGCCTTGCGCGGTGCTTGCCCAGTCTAGTCGCAGCCATTGAGTTTGTGTGCATAGTGCATGCGGGCTAGCGACTGACCTAGTGCCCACTTATTTGAACTAATTGCTTTATGGCAATGGTATTGTCGCAGAATCATCACGAAAAATCCTTAGATTAAAGAAACTCCGTATCGTAAGTGTCGCACCGCACGCGCATCTCGCTATCTCCTTACAAATAGAACCGCAGTCGTAATAGAATGGTTCCAACATTGACGCTTTTGACGCGCGTCCATTCGTCTGTAATTTCATCTCGGGCAGAATTCCAAAATGATGACACCTTTTGGTACTTTTCTGTGACGATACCATTGTTACAGTGAAACCACTAGTTTAGCAGAATAGAGCCCCTGGTCGCAGCCATTGAGCACGAGTTTGTATATATTAAACGCAGGGATAACGACTAAGCAGTCCATTTCAGCGATGAGAGCATTCATAATTACTCCTACGAATTTTCCCATGCTAACGTCCGAATACATCGAACAATTATGCCGGTCAGTCGGCAAATACCATACCCAACATAACAAGCTCATCGCAAAAGCTAAGCTATTGGTTGTCGCAGATCTGGACCTCACAGCACAAACATATGCAATCTAAAACCTAGGTTTAACTTGTAATATGGTAAAACGATAACGGTTAAGAAACGCGGTCTAAAGCTAACTAGACTAACGGCTAATTAATCTCGACGCTTATTTGACTAACGGCTTAGTCTCAATGCTTAATGCCGTTTAGACATAACGCGATATAGTCTCGCTACCAATTAGGTAAATAAAAATGAAGCGATTTAGATGCATTTTATATTGACGGCATATGGCAGACAGCTTGCGGGGTAAGTACTTACTCACTTGAAGCTGCGGTAAGCCATTTTATCACTAAAGTGTATCTAAAGATGTATTTGGATGCTTATTATGCTTTGCGGTAGCGGAGCTGGATGTGTGTGATAATGTCTTGCATGCAAAGTGTCCACTGGCAAGTCACTTCCGCAATTTCTTGCAGAAGTAAATTGACGACTGTTTCCACTTACTGCTACTTTTCCCCATTTGCATACACGTGGGTCTTGCATGAAGTTCGGCAAGCCACTAAAACTTGCAGTAGACCACTTGCACGAGAGTTAACCTACATGTTAGGAATCACTTGCGCAAGTCAACTTCCGCAAATTTTATTGTCAGTGGACACGTCAGGTAGCATTTTAGGTCGATCGCTAGCTGAGGGAACCATGCTCCTACGATCATCCCATCATCATCTCTTACAACTTTTTGAGTGCGTTCTATTTACATTGCGCTCGAGAATAATTTTGCTTTATGCTCTCTACTATTAAGAAATAAAAGTGTAAAATGTCGCAAATCATTTTATAAGTAGGCAGGTAACCTGTGCCATGAACTTCGATCAATGATACCTCCCTACTTTTTGAGTATTTTTGGAATTTATGTTTTGTCAAAATCTCTATTATTCCCAATTTTTCAAAAGTACCATTGAATCGAAGTTAAAAGCCAAAAGACCGAACCATAAATTTGACATTACACGTACCTACATATGTAGCAACTGCCTACTTTTCTGGACAAAATAGTAAATTTAGATTAAAATGAATCTTTTCCAGGTACAAACCAAAGAAAAGACACTGCGTTAGCGCTGCCACCACTCCCAACGACGAAAACAATAATACAATTTATTACTTTCTTTACTCAATTTTTAGTTTACTTTCTTTCTTTATTTGAAACTTTGATGTGTTTTAAATTATACAATATTTTTTATAAGAAAATAAAAAAAAAACCTTTGATTTAAACTTTTATTTGTTAAAATAAGTAGATAAAATAAACTTGATGCCAAAAACACTGAAAATTGTATTAACATGTTTGTGGTGATTCAACTATTGAACTATCAATACGCAAACTATATACAGCTGAAACGAAAAGAACATCTTAACTCTACTTTTCAAAGTAAATGGATGCAGGTCAATTGTTAACGATGCTTAAAAATTTAAACAACGTTTAGTATTACAATGTACAAAAATTGAGTCCTCTCAGGATGCTTATAAATAATGGGAACACATCTTCCACAAATGTATTGCATTGTGGTAACAATCTTAAACAAATTCACCTGCATCTTACACCTAGTAACAATTTACTAAACTAATTTACGGTGTACAAACGCTCACAAAGCGCTCTTAGTACAGCTTAAGTTAAACTAGTATCATTGATATTTTATTAAATTACTATGTTCAATTTGTTACAATGAACTCTTCTCGCATGGCACTATTTGTTTAGAACGTATATATCATTCTAGCCATGAAAGAAACATGTACGTACCATTCACAAAGACTTCAATCATCTAAGATAATATATTATTGCTGCTGATTCTTGAGGGATTGCTAAAATACCTTCATGCATGTTTATTATATTCAATAACAAGCCCATTCAATACTTATTTTTACTAAAAGTAATCTAACTCATCAAAACGTGGATACAGATGTATCGCGTGTAACAGTTACAAGTACCTTCTCGAGAAATGGGAACATCTCCAGAAAACTCTTCTAATTATACAGGTGTTCCATGAATCGACGATCAGACAAAAAGGTGTTGGGGGTCAGCCACCTGACTTTGTAGGGTCTACTACATATTCCTTTTAGAAGCTGGGATTGATTTTGACTATTTTAAAGAAAACATACAATGTACATTGGCACACATACCGATCTACCCTCATTCTTCGTATTTTGCTACGACCATAACACTCCTGTTATAAATGATTTAGTGTTGTGAATAACCATGATATTTTTATGTAGCATAAAAATAAAAAATATTTTAAAAAACTTTCAAGCTTTTATATTATCTAGGACGAAAGAGCTTGGGAAGACAAATCCAACGAACCCAAACTCAGTTTAGTCGTTTTGTTTATTCCTATCGCCACCTTCGGTTTCCATCATCAGTCCAGCTCGATGGTACCATGACATTACATTGTCACTGAACTTACACAAGTATGCCAAATTTCATCTCAATCGGTTGAGTATAACTGGTCTAAAATTGAGTTGCAAGATTTCACCCGAACAAACATGCATTGCAAGTTAAATAAAAGCTTGTAAAATAAAAAAAACACTCAGGTACCGACATTTGCAAATTCGTCAGTCCGTGTAAGGTGGTGAAATTTTAATCAAAATTTTCAAAGAGGAAGAAAAACGGTCACCAGTTTGGGTAACTGAGACTATGTTTATTAGACTTCGAAAAAAGGGGAATGTTCGTCGATTTATTCGTAAATTTTATGGACCTATTTAGAAAATATTTCGGTAGGTATTCTATAGAGATATCCCGTGGTCCTATAAAAATTTGATTACCGATGGATTAGTACTTGTCCCGCAAAACTTAAAAATAGAGTAATATTAAGGGATTCGAAGTCGGTTTTAGTTTTTTCAAAACAACAAAATTATCTTTTGAACACTTCTTATGATCTTACTTGAATTTGAAGTATGATTTCTCAAAATACTGATAAATAAACTTTATTCTCTCAATCGAACCTGAGAAACACACAACACTCGATCAATTATTCGATACAAAAATTTGGTAAATGTTTTCTTTAAAAATCAAATACATTTACGTCTATTATTTTAAAAATAAAAAATATACAGATTGATGACCCCTACCTTGTTGACCGTCGATGCATGGAACAACCAGTATGTATATATATCAAACTTAATGCAAACATACTATATTATGACATTAAGGACGTCCTGAATGTTAAAATAATCAATTCCTGATTACTCTAATACAACATTTAAGTAAAGGCGTGTCATAAAAGCTAGCTCAATGTGTAAATATATAAATTAATATTTTAATAAAATCACTTAATATTTAAAATTATCTTGATATTAAATATAAATAATATATTTGTGCGTTTTAACAGAAAACTACAAATAAATAGAACAAAAACTCTTCAAACAAACGGTACTTGTACCTTATACATTTTGCTAACTTATTGATCAAGACAATATTAGTTGCTATAATGATTAGGCAAGATCTTTGCATTTCTTTTAGTTTGTCTCACCAATTGTCAAAGGTCTGGGGTAATGATCTAGTAAAATAACTATTGTTTGTCTGCATACTACTATTTTGATGTTGTTCAAAATACTATAATTTATGATTGCTATTTTCAGTAAATACAAAAAGTACCAAATAGTCGATCATATTTATCTTGAGTTAAAATATAATTTTAAAGATCAAACTAGACCTATTTTTATACATAGCGGAAATAATAAAGCATTGAATTGTTACTTATGTTCTGTCTTTTATGAATAAAAACATTTAAAGATACATAACGTGAGTAAATTTTACTAAAATTAAATAATGAAGAATCTGTACTTATATCCAAAGCCAACAAAAATAGCTAAAAAGTACCTACTATATTATTACACGTAGGTATTCAATCCTCAAAGTAATTTTACAAGAAATGTCCCCAATGTTCAATTTCAAAAGCCTCTTTCAATTTAGAAAATAGATAGGTACGCAAATTATATACAAAATCTTCAATATGAATGTATAATTTTATTGAACAAGTCTTATGCGCCCTCAATCGTACAAGTTCATCGTTATCGATACCTTAACCACAATCACATCTTAATCTAGGAGAGTCATCACTCACTATTTACTTAAAGGCATATGTTCACTTACTGGCTGTGAGTCGTTGGAGTTTGCGGAGTCGTCTCCGAGCAGGCGGCTGAGCTGAAGGTCTAGTGTATCGGCGCGCCGCTTGCTTTCCTCGGCCGCGAACACATCGTCGGCTGCTAGCATGCCATCCTCTAGGTACGCGAACGACTCCAGGTTGATGTCCGAGGGTGTGATGGCTGTGCTGTACACGTCTATCCGCTTCTGCTGCGAGCGTGCCTCCCGTACCTTCTCGGACAACTTCTCCTTCGCTTTCGTCAGCTCGTCGCACTCCATCCGGTCGAGCCTCGGCTCGTGCGTCCGCGAGATCTTGGCTCGCAGCGCGAACGACGAGTCGTTGCTGGACGAGCCGTCGTCCTGCAGCTGGCTGAGTAGCGTCCGCGTCGCGACCGACATCGCGCTCGAGCTGCTGTATACCTCGCCACTTTCCCCTAAAACCGATTGTCAATTTTAGTAAAAAAATAAAAATAAAAAGCCAGAACGAAAAGCTACATCTAGGCAGCAGTCTTACCGCTGGTGGTCGCCCGCTGCCGCCCTTGGGAGTGTTTGCTCTTGGTCTTGCGACCGGTCATGAATTCCGTCTCGCTGTCGCTGGACATGCCGAGGTCGAGGTGCAGCGAGTTCAGTTTATCGTCGTCGTCGTCCTTGTCTTTCCTCTCGACCACGGTGTCTAGCTCCATCTCCCAGTCGGTGACGCTCGACGAGTCTTTCGCGTTATCAGAGTCCTTGCTGTAGTTAGACTTTGCTTCGTCTTTCATGATCGCGAGCCCCGGGTCTACCGCCATGCCTCCTATGCTCTCTGCATTAGAGTCGAGGCTGGTGGCGTTGCAGGTCTCCTCCGCCATCTGTGCGTCGAAGAGCACGGGTGTGTCGGGGGTGATGGGCGTTAGTTTCTTGTCTCCCGCGGCCCGCCCGCCCACGCTGGTGCGACTGTCCAGTATCTCTGACATGGTAGTCGGCCTCCCGCTCTGTTCGTTGTTCAGTTCCAACACGATAACGTTCCCGGCCGACTTCGCCGCGTCGGTGTGTTCAGTCTTCGACGCTTGCAATAGGTGGGTTACGTTCTTGCCCATGATTATTTTCGACATGTCGTTTCCATTTTTGGCGAACGCCAAGGCTTTTCCTATCGGAGTACCCTTCTGAACGACGATGACGTTGCCTTTCGCGCTGGACGGTCGCACGATCGGGTTCGTGATTTTAGGTGTGGAGGGCGTCATTCCTTTTACGGGCACAATATCGGCGAGATTAGCTGTCTTGATAGGCATATTCTCCATTCCCATAACTTTTGTGTGCGCGGGCGCTTTCGATATCACCTGAATTGCCGCCGATTTCCCTATTTGACTTACTTGAGGTTGTGCGCCGACCGGTAATAGTTTCATCGCCGTCGAGATGCCCTTAAAATGAATCATTGGCATTTGTCCTTCGGGTTTCGTTCGCGCTTTCGACGCAGGGACAACCACCATTTTTTGTGTGGATTTGGGATTAAGGACTAATGCTTTCGTGGATACTTTTAGGTCTGTGGCGGGTAAGCCTTTTGGTGTAAGAGTTTCTGATATTCTATGAATGGGGTTGTTTGTACTGAAGGTGCGTTCTCTAGCAGGTGTATGCGTGTTGGCTGACGACGTGACGATAACTTTTGCGCTTGGAGGGTTTTTGATTTCGGAACCTGGTTTTGACACAACTATCATCTTTTCCGTCATCGGCGTGTTGGCTCCACGGCTTTTTGGGATGGATCCTATGACTTTAGTGGTTACAAGTTTTCCCGGATGATTGAGAGGCGTTTTTTGAGCTGAGGGGGTGACTACCATTTGTCGATTTGATAGCAGTTTGATGTCTGAGGGTCTCTGTACAATCTTTACGTCGCTTTTTATTGTATCCGTGGCAGTTTCACCTCGATGTTTGACTATGAGATGAGGGGGTTTCTTGCTGGGTGTTGGTTGTTTGACGGGCGTTCTTTGTGGGTGTTGTGATAAATGTTCAACTGGATCGGAGGTCTGGGAGGGCTCGTGGTCGAGCGGCGGCGCGGGCTGCGCGAGGAGCTGCATAGTGGGAGCATCTGTGATGTTCTTAGTTTTCATGTCCTCCAAAAAGTCTGGTTTCGTTTTCCCGCCCAACACGGCCTGCGCGTAGCTAGCTTGGAAAGTGTTTGGAGGACCTGCATATTCTAGGGGTAATGACGAGTTGTACTTGTTGGGTGATGCAAGGACCTCTTGTGCCTTTGCCTGTGCTTTTTTCTGGGCTTTTGTTAGTTTGGGAGCTTTCGGTGCTCGGGGTTTGCGAGGTGTGGCCGCTCTGTGCGAATTTGATTTACTAGTGGAAACTTTGCTTACTTGATTATATGAGTGTTTTGATTGGCCTGCTGGTTTACCTAGGGAGAAAAAAAATTATGTTTTGAATTACATAAAATCTGGTAGTGGTAAAATAAGTGAAAAAAAATTAACAATATAAAAAAATGTGTAATAATAATACATGCTATAATAGTAGATTATTTAACAAGGGGAAAAAGCAGTCTCCTAAGTCATGGGCGTGATATTGAGTCCCGAGTGCAACTCAGGAAGTCACTAGAACTCTAGCATTTAGGAGAGTGTGAGAGTGATTCAATCACACCTAAGACAAAGACAGCTTTATCCACCAGGAGAATACTTTACTTAAATGGTAACGTGTTTCGTGACATGTGATATTTTTCGCCTTCTGAACAGTGATTAGTTCGAATTTCGAAGAAAATCTCCTTGGTAAAAATTTCACACATTTTTGAGGTTCCAAATTCAATCTCATTATTCCCCAAGGGATAAATGTAGTTTAAATTTGACGAAAAATATTATTTCCCTGCATTGGCATTTTATCAAACTGTCACTTACTTGTAGCAGGCTGAGAGAACTTAGAATATAGCTGTGATAAATTGAGGTGCTTCTGATTAGTGTTAGCTGGTATGTTTCTCATGTTTTTGATTGGAGGAGGATTGTCGCCTGCTCCTCCACCCTCTGGCTTTCGTTTGCGGGAGATCAGTTCTGTCTCCCATAGCTGTAAATACAAAATAATATACATTTTTAAATTCCGAAATGATAGAATAAGGGTTTCTGCTTAGAAACTAGTTAGATTCCTTTTTTGGCACTTCATGGATTACCACTTCTTGGTGAAAAATTACAATTCATATTAAATACAGATTGTACTTTGCCGTAAAATGATTCTCGAATCTTAATGACACCCACATTTACAACAAGGCTGTCACAATATAATGTTTATTCATTTTTAAATTGCTAAGTTTGTTTATTTCATTGTATTTGGTTTTTACACCGTGCTCATCATTGGTTGATTGGTCCATGGTTTAATTTGTCATGCAAGCACTAATAGTCTGCAAGTAGCAGCATTATTTCAGGATTTGACCTAACCTTACATTGTGTGTGGAAAATGATTAATTGTTCTAGTGTAAATTATTATTGTAGGTTGAAAAATTATGTTCTATTGGGACTTAATGCATAAACATTTCTAACAATTCTGTAAAAAATTATTAAAAGGACTCTCGGGGACAAGATATACATGCGATAATATCATTGCTATAAGATGCTATTACTACAAAAGTGACAATCTTACCTTAGCAGTCATATCTTCCATCGCAACAGGGTACATATCATGCACTTCGTTAGAGCTCAATGCTTCCTGATTATATCCCTCAACATCTTGCATCTCTTGTTCATTTATCTGGGAAGCGTTTAGTTTCTCAGCAGCTAGTCTCTTTTGGAGTTCTTTATTACTCTCAGCAGCAACCTCAGCAGATTCATCTGCGGCCTCTGTGTACATGGTCTGGGAGATGCCTCGCGGCAGGAGGGGCACTTGCCTGCGACCCTCGCATACCCATCCTAGGCCGGTGTTGGGACCTGATAACCTAAGTATGAACAGGCACTTAAAAACCCAGGTATAATAATGATTCATTTATTTCAAACTACAATAGAAAAGTTACAGATCTTATTTAACTTATTCTATGCTCCATAAGCCATGTAGATTAAGATAGCGATTGAAAATTACAGCTTCTGCTACGCTGTCCCTCTGAGTTCATCTTTGATTCAATATGATCTAGTGAAAGAGGTGGTCATTTTCAGTCCAATCTTTATTTACACATCATAAACTTACACAGAGATTACACACACAAACAAAAACAATCTAGATAACTTGGTGAATAATTACAATATGAATATTTAAAATAGCATAAGTGAGAAAGCAGCTTTTAAAACTAGTGTGCATTCAAAAGTTCTAAACTGTCAATGACAGTTTTAATTTAGGTTATCTGTCAAATCAAAACCTTTTCAAATTCATTTTTCTCATTAGTTTTATTGCCTATTTTATTTTGAAGCAAGTCATGAGTCTAATAATTATTAATCAAAATACCTTGTCAATTATCATAAAGATCTGTTCCAAAAGTCGGTAGCATAATCTACATCTTGATTTTAATACAAAAAAAATCCCAGTGAGATTAAATCTCTTACAAAGATTCAAACTCCTTTAAGTACTTTTGAATGTACTTATAATACCAAGTTGATATTACACCACCACACAGCCATCTTTGACTTTGTGTAACAGTTTATAAATAAATCACCAAGCTCAGTTATACATGCAATATTATTCAAAATCTGATTCAAACTTACTGCTCTGCTATTGTAGCCAATAATTGGTCATTAGACACGCGGCGTGCCTCAGCGCTGTGCCGATCTTGGGGTATGTGTAATACATCGCGCAGTTCTTCAAGTAGCTTTTTTCTGTTGTCTTCCAATGCCCCTTGTGCTCTAAACACATTGACCATATTCGAGTAGGCTTCAAGTTCTACAAACAAATGAATAAAAAGATTATTCCATGACATATTCATAAGGTATTAACAGAAAATTAGCTCTTGAACTAAGGATTTAGCACGAAGAAAACCATAGGAGGGAAAAATGCAAGCCATTTCCAAGACTAAATTTATACCGAGTCTACGAAGCGTAAGGCGACATTCGTCGCGAGTCAGATTTAGGAGCAAAGGCCACATTTTTATTGCTTTGTTTTAAGCACTCAGAAGTGATAAAAGTTGTAAGTTTTCTCCATATTCTCCAAAAAAACTTTATTGGCAATTATCCATACTGTTTACTTCAAACGACAATTCGTTCATTTTGACATTTCTAAAAGAGTCGGAGCAGTGCTGCCTGCTGGGTATAAAAATTTACCCATAACTTTTAACCTTGATTCAAGCCATTTGACAAAGTAGGTTTATCTATCATACAAACACAATCGTTTACGGCTTGGTTCGTTTGTGGCTTGCCAGTGCCGCCGGTGGTAATCTATTTTGTCGGAGGCCAAGACCTACATCAGGGTAATTAAAGTAAGTACTTCGGCCATGTATCGACGAGACAATGACTAGGATTGAACGGCTAGTCGTGCAGGGAAAGGTAGCGGGTAAAACATCGACGACGACGACGAGTGGTAGATCATCTATGTTATATCACCTTTGTGTTTATTATGTTGAAGATAACCTTAATTTTAAGTTATGACTGTGAATTTATATCACAAATCAACCAGTTATGAAAATTCCGTAACAGAAGATGCAGCAATAGTGTGAATTTTAGTTTATGGTAATATTCAATAGTAATAAAAAATAATAATAAAATATTTATTCATCAATGAAAAAGGTTAACAAGTTAACAAATTAAAACTATTGTACTGTTTGAGTAGGTATTCTAAAATTATGTAATACTTAAACTTAACCTTTCAAAGTCAAGGTGACTCCTCGCTCTAACTAAGTTTACACTTGTGTTTAAACGCGAGGGCTCATTACCTGCGGCTTTTTCAGGGATATTGTTTATGCAAGTCTTTTTGATATGTGCCTATTTTAAACTAAGAGATTGATAGATAAGTGAATCGACAAGATAAGATCTGCCGTAGGTGTCCCACCCTACCCCTGCATGAATGCTCGGCCTTCTCCTTCGGCTTATATCGAACAATTATTTTGCTAAAATAAATCTAGTGCGATATCGTAAGAAAAGGCTACTCGTGTGTATTGTTAAATAGTTTTTTTCTGATGTGGGTAGATTTTGAGATATTAAGAGAAAGTAAAAAAGAATTGGCCAGCTAAAAAGAGCTCCATTTTGTAGGTAGATAATTTATGACTTCCTAGGTACTTATTATTATTTAGGGCCCTCTATAAATTTCATTAACCAATTTGGACTCGCTAAGTTTACCAGCACCTTTCACAAGTTCACATTTCCAATTAATACACCATATAATTTCATGTACCTATCAACATCAGATTAACAATTCTAAAGTTATGCTCGAAGTGACTATTGCGCCTTACAGTCATACAGCAAAATCGCCCAAACTGTCACTGACGATCAAAAATACTTTTCATACTAAAATATGTTAGGTATCCCAAATTATTTGATTTGATCAAAACTCCCAAAATATCGGGATCTCTTTTTTTCAAAGCTGTCAAACGTCAAACCATAGACAAACAAGCGTTACTATTCTGTGGAGCGCTGTGAATATGTTTATAGAGGAAGCTTACTTTCTATTAGTTTTCGAAGACTGCTTGGCACAAAAATGCGATTTAATCCTAGCGTTCTTGCTTGCCAACTCAATCCAAAAAATATTATTGACGGATATTACAATGTCAATATTAACGGGGTATCACGATAATAGGATTTATAATGGGCCGTATCGCACAGTATTGTGTTATTATCACATTTATCACAGATTATGCAGAAATCTTAAAATCCGCCATATGGTACGCGATAATATTGAAAGTGTGAGCACGTCGTGAAATTTATTCTATTAATACTAACTAGCGTTGTCAGTGCGGATCTTTTGGTCCGTTTTTGACTTTTTTGTACCTAAGTGGGTCTTTTGCGAACCGTGAGGCTCTGCGTTCTTTTCAGACCAAAACGCCTATCGAACCGCATATCACTTTATTTATTCATAGTTTGAACTGTAGTAGCAGAGAATATTATTATAATAATAATAACATAATAGCTACAGTGAGTAACATGCCGTCATATTATAGTTAGCTCCTCAACGAAAGATAATTTTAATAACTCTGTATTTTATCGTCAATGATGCATTATATGATTTGGCTACCTAATTTAAGCATGACAAGAACGCTAACAAGCCTTCGTTTCACGTTACCACGACGTAATTTTTAAACGGGGTGTGACGGTTCGTTTCTGAGTTTTTCATTTTGACTGCCAGCAACACTGGCAGCCATGAAGGACCGATAACTTCCCACCAGGATCACGACTTCTCTTTATTAAATTCAACGACGAATTGAGGATAATATTATCTTATGTCTACCTTCGTATTTTGCATTCATACTAGGATGACATTATTGAACGTGTAATATGCTCGATTAGAAATGGGATAGCCTGCGATTTTTTCGCGTCTATACTATGACTGATACATGTACGAATTTAAAATACGTGGCTTTTAAGTTTGTGAACTAAAATCTCCATCAGAAACTAAGAACAACGACTGTTCAAAGCTGGTTCTCAAAATATGAATAAATTCTCGTTCGTATGTCAATTGTTTGGCGTACACACTTGGTTCACACCCGTAGCCTACTTCTTCAAAGTGACTGGTACTCTAGTATGCTTCCCTTATGGTACAAATGCTATTCAAACCCAAGAACGCACAAAATTATCCGTTTATAATGAAGGTCGAATGCTGTAATAAAACAATGAAAACGAGCAAAACACATTCATTTTATGGGGTCCGCTCCACTCACCGGTAACGTTCGTGGGTCTTTGACTAACCCCCCGAATTTTTAGCTAGACGACCCTGACTGACGATCTACTTTTTAATCTTTCTATCCTCCATAAATGACTTGCTCCCCCCCAAGCTACTTGATCTTAGGCCCCCCTGGGCCAGCTGCTGCCGTCAGCTGCTGTCGTGACAGTTTAAAATTATGGAGCTTTATAGAGTTATTTCCATGTTGAATTGTTTGTTTGTATTGAGCTGAATATTGAATCGTGAAAATCGTTGCAAATTGACAAAGAAAATGCGCGAGCTACCGTCTTGCCGTAGTTGCTGTCCACACGCTACGTCTTACCTAAGCAAACTGGTTTGTGCAGGCATGCTTCCAAGTAAGACGGAGCGTGTGGTCGAGCATAAGGATAAACCGATAAACCCTAGGACCAATAATTTTATGGACTCCGCCTTTCAGTTTTACGCATGTCCGTTTTTATTAGTGTGCAGTTGCAGATTTGTAATATGCATGACTAGGGAAGTGACTTTGCTGCCGAGCCGAACTGACTTCGGCCTAAACTGGTCCGAATCAGGAAAATAAAAAAGGGTAAGTGTTCGCTCCGCGTACCTTAGTTTCTTGGTGATTTTGGGCAAGTGCCGCTATAAAACCTGAATTTTTTTGCTCATCCTTCCAATTCTTGCGAGTATAGTCTAGAGCGCTAATTGAAACTTGGAACTTACAGTCACGGGTGTGAAACATCCTTCATTCAGGGAGTCTAATGGATAAGCTATAAGGACTTATTTTTTTTTTAAATAATGTTTATATTATTGGCGTGGGCATTTTGATTGATGTATACATAGATATTTATATACTGTTAATTTTAAGCATATTTTATCGTTTGTGCCTTAATAAAAGATAAATATAATAAATAAAAAAAATTCAAAAAAAATAAAAAAGCCTTTTATTTCTTGATCCTTAATTACAAAAAAAACTTTAAAAAACATGAACCTACTTATCTAAGGTTTCTTAAAAACTAGCTTTATAAGTTTTAGTACTTGGGGTAGGTATATTCCTTTTCTCAAGAACCCGTCTGGTCGAAGGTGAAGGCCTCCTCAAGAGATTTCCAGGTGATCTTTAGCTGTGTTCATCCATTGTTTGCCAGCCACATGAATTATGTCATCTGCCCCCCGGCAGTTGGTCTACCTCTGTTTCTGTTGCCTCCTGGTCCTGGCCAGGTAGTGAGACGTTGAGTCCATCGACTGTCTGTCATTCGAGCTATGTGTCCAGCCCAACGCCAATTTAGTTTTTTTGAGTAGTGTAGAGCATCAGTGACCCTTGTACGTGATCTGATGTTTTTGTGGTTTATCTTTTGAATTTTCCTGATTTTCAAAATGCTTCTCTCCATACTTCTTTGGCATGACCGAATTTTGATTTTCATTCTGTATGTAAACTTCCATGTTTGGCTGGCATATGTTAGTGAAGGAAGAATACAGGAATCCATGATTCTCTGTTTAACTTTCATTGGCATATCACTTTTCAGTACTTCCTTAAGGGACCAGAATTTTTTCCAAGAGTTTGTAACTCTTCTTTCTATTTCATGTTCATTGTTCTGTTTGTGAAACGCAATTTGTTTGCCTAGATAAATGTAGGAATCCACATATTCTAGCACTTGATTTTCAAGATGGATAGGATTTCTGATGCTGTTGGTCATAATATTTGTTTTGTTCCGGTTAATTTCTAGACCCACTTCCTTGCTTGCTGTGTTAAGGATGTTTATCATTAATTGTAACTCTGCGGTATTTTCAGACAGCAAGACAATATCGTCGGCAAATCTTAGATGGCTTATAAATTGCTGATTTATGTTCAAGCCATTTCCCATTTTATTTTTCTGATCACTGATTCTAGTACGGAAATGAAAATTGTTGGGATATAGGGTCTCCTTGCCGAACTCCTCTCTTGATACTTATAGGAGGTCCGGTTTTATCCAGTTTGATCCTACTGGTACTGTTGCCATAAATGTGTTGTAAAATTTTTATATATTCAATTTCAATACTTTGTGAGTGTAAGGATTCCCAGATTGCGTTGTGGAGTAAGGTATCAAAGGCCTTTTGATAATCTATATATAAATACCAGGTAAAGTGGTCTATGAAACTCTTGGTATTTCTCTATAAGCATCTCAACGGAGTGGATATGGTCCACTGTGGAAAATCCTCTTCTAAATCTAGCCTGTTCTATGGGTTGATGTTTTTCAATGGTACTTGTAATTCTCCTTTCTACAATTGATGAAAATATTTTGTATAGTGATGGTAGAAGACTAATTGGCCTGTAATTACTTATACTGTTTGGATCTCCTTTTTTGTAGAGTAATATTATTTCAGATTCAGTCCATTGTTTAGGGGTGGTAGCAGTTTGCAGTACTAGATTGAAGAGTCGAGTTAAGGGATAGATTAGGTACGGACATGCTAGTTTTAGGGCTTCGTTGGTTATTTTGTCTGGACTTTTTCTCCCTTCAATGTTGCAATTCTTTTAGAAGACAAATATAAAAAAAGTTAATACCTACGAAAAATTTTTATTTTAACTAAAATCAAATTACCTAACTTTTGGAACGTTAACTTCCGGAAAAACCGTGTGAAAATAATTCCAGGTTATTAAAGTTATTATCTTGTGTATTTCTTTTTTCCTCGTACTTTGAGTTATATTAACTAGTTAAATAAATCCTACGGAAAAAATAATGATAAATCATCATCTACATGCTTGAGAAGAGTGTGAAAGACTTTTCTGTACGAAATCTTGAAGTGGGACGAATCAGGAATGAAATCAGCAATCAATTTTATTTTCCTGATTCGGACCAGTTTTGGCTGAAACTAGTGGGTCGAATGCGGTATAACCCGAAAACTACATTTTATTGTTAAGCGCATCACTAGCACAGATGCTAAATTTATCTCGGCTATAAATTATTCATGGTTTTGGACATTATTTGTATCCTAGACTCATAGGAACACATGAACTAGATTGATAAAATGTTGTTACTACAGATTTCTAGTAATAAAAATAATTACTTTAGTATTTACTGAGCGAAAAATTTACGCATTTAATGGCAAATCCGGCACTTTTACTCCACCTTTTGTTCTTTTTGAAGGACAGAACACAGACGAACACGACATATTTTCACTTTTTCAACAAAGTTTTAGGTATAACGCAGTAATTTTTTAGAATTTCTCATTTTAAGAAAAAAAACGAAATACACAAGGTAATAACTTTAATAACCTGGAATTATTTTCACGTAGTTTTTTCTGGAAGTTATCGTTCCAAAAGTTAGGTAATTTGATTTTAGTTAAAATATAAATTTTTCGTAGGAATTTACTTTATTTATATTTCTCTTTTATTAAGGCACAAACGATACAATATCCTTAAAATTAACAGTTTACAAATATCTATGTATACATCAATCAAAATGCCAATGCCACTAATTATAATAGTTTATTTACAAAAAACAACAACGTTAAATCAACCATGCGGGCAAAGCCGCGCGCATTTAGCTATATAATAATATTGTTATGTGTAATCAAATTTATTGCCCCTATTTTTATAAATTTAGCAAAATTATATTCCTATTCTTACATAATGACATCGACACCGATGTAAAATTTTGAGCAAAAACAACATATAAACAATTACAAATTTGCGCAAATTAAGTCTTTATAGCTAATCCAGTAGACTCCCTGAATGAAGGATGTTTCACACCCATGACTAAGTTCCAAGTGTCAATTAGCGCTCTAGACTATACAGGCAAGAATTGGAAGGATGAGCAAAAATATTCAGGTTTTATAGCGGCACTTGCCCAAAATCACCAAGAAACTAAGGCAACGGTAAGCGGAGCGAGGAACACTTACCCTTTTTTAGATTTTTGCATCGCGTGAGTGGAGCAAAACTATGGCCAAAAACATGTTTTTTGTGGAGCCCCCATTAATTTTAATATTTATTTTGATAGTATGTTATTATAGCGGCAAATGAAATACATACTGAAAAATGCAAGTGTCTACCTTTTACGAATCATGAGATACAATAAAGCCCGATAGATGGACAGACAGACAGACAGACAGACAGCGGAGGGCTAGTACTAGGGTCCCGTCGTACCTTTTGTTTACTGAACCCTAAAAAAGTGCGTAGCTTTTCTATAAAATGTGTATAGTTTTTCGAAACTCGTTTTCGATTGATAGAATCATCTACATTGAATTAGTGTGGCATACTCGGTTCGCGATTCCGACACGCACATGGCCAAAATCAGCATCAGCATCAGGTTATGTGTCAAAAAATGGTATCAGCAAAAACCCTGGTTGAAAGTACTAAAACGTGCCTGTTAAATATGGGACGAATCAGGAATCGGCAGCAAAGTCACATCCCTAGTCATGCACACTATTACAAATCTGCAACTGCAACTAATAAAAACGGCATGCGTAAAACTGAAAGGCGGAGTCCATAAAATTATTGGTCCTAGGGTTTATCCATAGAGGATGGATCTGGTAGCATTACAAGAAGTTGAAGTTGAATATATGAAATTTGAAAAATAACGAGAAGTTTAGTCGCACAGAACTGCGGTGTTTTTGTTTACATTGTAACTTTGTTTTCAAAGTCTAAAATTAAAGAAAAGAATAATAAAGTGATGGCGGATGTTAACGATATAATTCACTTCATAAAGACCTTGAAAAAAGGCTTTGACAATGATTTGTTTCAGAGTAAAATTGATGATTTGGCGTACGCTGTTGATGCCCATGGATTGGTGTATGATGATTTTCACACTCTGTTCCAAGTTTGGCTGAATTTATCAATACGTATGTGGTTTTCTACGTTAAGCCTGTTTTCACGGACCTAGTAGCTGCCGGATAGTGTAGGACAGTTACTGTCCGATGGTAGCTGGTTCTATGAAAACTGTTGATTAATCTACTGTGAGACAGCTACTTAAAAATTTGTGATTCTACTGTCCACTACCTTTCCCCACTCCCACAACGTTCCCCCATTCCCACCAGTCAACTTTGGGCTGTCACTGGCTCCTTTAAAATTCAACTAGACAGTGGCCGGTCAGTGCCAGGTCAGTGCCAAGCAGTACACACACAGCAACAGCTACTGTGTTAGACAGCAGCGGTCTCCTATGTAGATCCTGTAGTGAGAACACGTCGGGAAAGTGAGAGTACTTTATAGACAGCAGATTGGACAGTTGCTGGTGGTCAGTAACTGGCCCTGTGAAAACCAAGCTTTACTGAAGCATGCAGATCA
This sequence comes from Eupithecia insigniata, assembly GCA_947859395.1. Lineage (NCBI taxonomy): Eukaryota > Metazoa > Arthropoda > Insecta > Lepidoptera > Geometridae > Eupithecia > Eupithecia insigniata. The sequence continues at coordinate 13,675,274 of OX401996.1, read as the reverse complement.
AGCATACAACTTATTACTAAAATTTGTTATTAAATTGCAGCTATCAGCAAGTGGGTGATTCTAGGCTCATGTTTGGTGCCACCAGACATTGTGAAGGCGGGGACTGTAAAGTATGCTCTCCGCTGGCTCTTAGCCAATATCTACAACCAGGCAAATCACTCAAGAGTTGCGTATTTACTTGACTGGCTCACTGGTATGTGTATATACTCCGTCCACTGGCTTATTTTACTTTAGACACATGCACGCCTATGAAGTTCCCTAATTGTTGACAGTGAATGAAGGCTGAATGATATATGTATCCTAATCTGGGGTATTCTATGCTGGGGAACGAAGAATGCATGTAAATACTAGTCTGTAAAAGAATACAAAATGTTGAGGAATCATAAAAAATTTATGATAAAACTGATTGTCATATAAAATCTAACTGATATTATTTGGCACTTGATCTGTTAAAAGTAAAGTAAATACATGGACCAAGTATAAACATTATTGAATATTCAGTTTGTTCTTGAATAATTTATGTGTGGGTATATATTTTCAGCTGCTATGGAGTGTGAATCTATTGACATGGTAGCCTTAGATGCTGGCTATGAGGTATTCTTCACTTCGTTGACATTCGATGGATTGGTGCGTACCTACCAAATTCAGCATACAGTAATTATCCTTCACCAAGTTTGATGTCTATGTCATATTTCTTCCAGACTCCCCATGCTTTGAAGCTGATATACACTTTGACAAAACCTGTTGATGTTACGAGGAGGAGGGTTACGGAATTGCAGGCCTATACAAAGATTAGAGAGGGTAAAAAGGTAACTCTAAATTATAAATAAATATAACAAATAATTCTGGATATACTGCACAGCACACAGTATATCATCTAGCCCCAAGCTATGCAGAGCTTTTGTTACGGGTACTAGGTAACTGATATAAGTGATACAATCCATTATATAGAAAAAAATATACAAATATGAATACCCAGAACAAATATCTGCAGATCATACAAAAATTTGTCCTGAGGTGGGAATCGAACCTGCAATCTCTTTTATTGCAGGTGGACCTATGCACGCTGCGCGATAGAAATTCATGAAAAAATCTATTTATTGCGTTATTTACATTACCAAAAAATATTGAATACCTACGTATTTTATCTTGTCAATTAAATAAAACATGGCGAAGTTATGGTGCGTTAAAGTTCCGCGTGACGTCACGCCTTGGTATACTTTTTACGACGAAGTGACGTCATGAGCCCGAACTTTGATCTTTATCAATTTTGATTGATTTGTTAAAGCAAAAAATATGTGTTCAATATATATTCAATATATACATTTTGATAATCTAACTGACGGACTAATTAGAATTATGATTTTTCCTGATTGTTCTACTATAACCAAACTACCATTAAAAAGTTCTCTTGATTGATGGAATATGGCCTGATTGTAATGTCTTATCTCAACTATTCTAGAACATGTTTCGTCAACTGCAAGTACTGCTTGGCCTGTTCAAGTCTTACAAGCCAGAATGTGTCCCGGAAGATGTGCCTGCTATTTCCATTCACGCAGCATTCACGAAGCTGAATGTTCCACTGCTTGCTAAGTTCAAGAGAAATCAGGTAATCATTTCATCTAAGAAGTTGTAACTTGTAGTTCTTCCTACCAAGTACTGTAAAAACTTACATTAAAACCAGGGACTATGTAATTACTTAGAGCTTACTTAAACTACTTTAACTCGATTTTACTATTACAAATTTATGAAATGCGTTTTGTCTTTACAGGAAAAACGCAACAGACTGAGCAAAAAAATACAGCACATATTATGGGGAAACACTCTGAACTCTGTAAGTATCTTCTCTAGCATATTTTTTTTATGAACATTCATTTTAATTATATGTCATCATGTCAATTTATGATGGTTATCTAATTACGTTGCTACTTTTTACGATTGCAGGATCGGAGCAAAAATAAAAAAGCAATTCCGTTGGTGCCTAAGTTACAGCACATTGATGACAAAAATGCAACAAAGCTTTCAAAGAAATTTCAGGACTTTTCTGAGTAAGTTTAACAAAGTTGAATATTATCATATTTTTCATAATTGTATGTATTACTAGCTGCTGCCCGCGCCTTTGCCCGCGTTTTATCGGGATAAAAAATAGCCTATATGTTATTCCAGGTCCCTAACTATACCCATACCAAATTTCAGTCTAATCGGTTCAATAGTTTTTGCATGAAAGAGTAACAAATATCCATACTAAAGTTATATCCATCCTAAAGGTGCCTGTAAACGGGCTATATTTATGGCAATTTCTTGCTGCAATTGTATAGCCGCCAAGTTGCTGATTATATCGCTCAATACAGTGCAATACTTGCTGTGTAGCCCAGCTATGTTGCCAAGATATTTCAAGTTCTTGAAGTTTTTAATTGCGCCACTGTCGCAATTGCGCGCGGCGTTAGCTATTTTGTATCTGTTGAATTCTGTTGTTGAATTTAATAATATTTATCGTGGCAGAGTAGAATTTTATAAACGAAATCCATGTACGTCCTGAATTGTGAGATGTAAAAGCTAGTACGTATAAAGATCGTAACCGAAAGATACTTGGGCCGAAATTGCCGCCAAGTTTCATGTAACGACCGAAGAGGCATACATTTATTACTGAGATCTAACCGCAATATAGCTTGGCGCGTACATGCAAAATTCCTCAGCAATTCTGTTGAAAAATCTTGCTGGACTACACCCGGAAATTAATTGCACTATGAAATTGCAGCATAAAGTTGCAATTTCATAGTACACTGCGCTATATTGATCAACAAAATAGCCGGCAGGATGCAAGTTTTATAGCTCGTTTACAGGCTTTACAAACTTTGACATTTATCATATTAGTAGGATACTTTAGGCGCAGCTCTACCATGTCTGTGGTAGGATATAAGTAGACTTGACTTCTTTGTTATTGGCAATATGTGTCTGGTTTGCCACTTTTCTGCCAGTGTCCAGTTCATGGAAATTTCTTAGTCATGGAATGTAGGCGGGATTACAATAATAATATGAGCGGTAAATTTGAAAAACAACAATCAGATTTTTACTAAGATCGCAAATAAAATAAAATAATAAACAGATTAAAAACAACATAAATAATCTTGACAGTGGAACAATTGCCATCATGACCATGACTAATGTCAAGTATTATTTTATTGCAGCCCGGTGTCCCTGGTCCAATACAGTCGGCACCACCTAATCGCACGTCCGGCGCAATTGAGATCGCTACTTTGTAACGAGACCGGACTAGCAATGCTTGCAGTGATGCCGTATTCAACGCAAGCCTTTATGTCGCACGACGTGCATCATTTGCTGCAAAACTGTGAGTGTTTTTAAAGTATCATACCCCAAGGGGAGCCAACTGGATGATATTTCTAAGCTCTGCTGTCCGTGTGTCTGACGTCGGACCGTGTATAGGTTGTATCTCATCAGTCATAATAAACAGGTACTGTGTAAACATGCATGTATGTATTTCTTGAGCGTCGACCCCTGAGGCAGTGGGTGACGAACATTCGTACCAATGTTCGTACGATCCGCAGATATTTTACCCGGGTATTCCGGCTCGCTAGAGACCAAAACCTATACAACTGGTACTTGAGCTAGAATGATGAAATTGTTTTAGCTTGGGTTAATCTCAAATGGCTTACAACAAGTTAGATAAATGACTTGTTGAACGCAGAAAAAGAAACTAGAACAATTCTGAACTTCCCGTGCGACCGGTGAAGTTTACCATAAGTAAATTGGTTATTTTACTTTATTTAGGTTTCCTCGAAGTATCGCCCTACAGCTACGCAGAGAAGCAGGACTTTCTGCGCCGCCTCGCGCTGCTGCAACGCACGGCGCTGCAGGGCCTGCCCGTGCTCAGCAGGTTCCTGGCACAGTACCTGCCTCTGTGGAACGAGACGGAATATGTCCCTGAGGTATTTCTGATTATACTAGCTACTGGACAGTTCGAAATGGCGACGTCTCTTAGCGGACGCCAAGACACACTCTGGGTCGCTGAGCCATAGGTAAGTAAGCCTAGTTTCTGCTAGAGGGAGTGAGTGGAATGAAAGGAAATAATTATCTAGAAAAAACTAAAAACCAACTTCAAATTCCTTAATATTTTCTTACACTGTTTTTTAAGTTTTAGGTGACAAATACTAATTCCAAAGAAATTAAATAATATCCCAAAAATTAAAGACTCCGGCGGAAATACTAATTCCTTGGGAATAAAATTTTTATGGGACCACCTTAAGATATTTCTGACCTAATATAACAGGAAAGAAAAAAAGCTCAAGAAATCGACGAAAATATTAAAAAAATACAGCTAGGACCTCCTTTGTTCCGAAGTCTGTTTGAAATAGGTCCTTATCTACCTAGTCATGATGGTCATGAATGATATAAGAACTGTTACACTTATTTTGATTAATCAAACCTAAAACAGTCCCCCAAATGCAATTAATTCTTACAAAAAAAACTGCATCATATCGTATCATCCCTTCGGGAGATTAATTAATAATGCTGGACAATCCACACACACAGCATCATCTACCCCCAAGCTAAGTAGAGCTTGTGTTATGGGTACTAGATGACTGAAATACATAATACAATACTTACATGACATAAATACATAGATATTTTTTATTATACATAGAAATACCCAGAACACCCGGAACAAATATCTGCAGATTGTACAAACATTTGTCCCAAGGCGGGAATCGAACTCGCAACCTCCTATCGCAGGCGGACCTTCCCCGCCGCGCCACATCGGTCATCCATATCAATATATTATATAAATAACAAATATATGGTTTATGTGCTGATCAGAACATATGTATACCTACTAGATCGCATTCATAGGTCATTATCATATAACCATGCGCAAGCGCGCCGCGTCCCTGGTGCGCAGGTTGCGGGCTAGCTCCAATAGCGTCTTGGCAGTGACAGCCGCTAGGGTGGACTGCCCTTATGCAGGGCACTGCTGCGTTGTGAGAGACACCCTAGCAATCTTATTAGTTTTTAAGTTTCCTATGTGTATCAAGCTACAAATACCCTGCAGATCGACGTCCACAGCCGGACATAGGCCTCCCCTAAGGGTCTCCACAATGACTGATTTTCCGCTGCCCACGTCTAGCGATTTCCCGTGACCTTCACTAGGTCATCGGTCCATCGAGTGGGGGGCCGCAAGGCTCTTGAGTGGCACCACGTACCGGAAGTAACTTTTGCTTGAAATAAATTTGTTTATATATATTTATTTTTATATGTCATAAACTATCTTCCAGATTCTAGATCTAGTGGAATACGTCAGCATCTTGTATCCGGAGCACATAAAGTGCATCGTGGAGTGCCTCTCGCGCTTCTACCGGCGCGCGCAGCCCATGGAGCAGTGCGCAATCCTTAGGAGTCTTACTGCTATGTATACTAACTTGGTAAGAAATTGACCTAAATCCTACTTCCTACTAATATTATAAATGTCAAAATTTTTAAGGATGGATGTATGTATACTACTGAACTGATTGGGCTGAAATTTGGTATGGGTGTAGTTTGGGTTCAACGATAAAAATCGCGATGGCACAACGACACAGTGGGAACGCGCCCTTAGCCGCGCGCCTAGCTACCTTCATAACTATCTACCTACCATCGAAGCAAACTCTCCGGCCATGGCTAAATGCTGATCCTGTTTAACAATGTATAAAATAGAAGCTTATTCTGATTCTCGATTTAAAGTATGCTTTAAATTATGTATTGTCTATCTATTAGGAGTGCGTCGTTCACTGTTTTTGCGTTAACGAGACCGTTTTCTATAAACTGTCAACTTGTTGAAAAAGCAGTTGACATTTAACTGGTTTAAAAACTAGTTGATGTTTGACTAATTTGGTTTCTAGAAACGGAAACTGTAGTAGAAGGAACTATGCGTAAAACGTCGTAAAACCAACTCGCCAACTGAATGTAGAGTTGAAAAACCTGATGACGTTAACTCTTAATGTCGGTGAATGAATTAACCCGTTGATAGAATCAACTAGTCTTGCGGTAAAAAGAAAAGGGTTAACTCGTTAATTGTAGATTTTTTTTAAATAACGGTTCGTTGATTCAACTCTCACTACGCTACTACTAATTATACTTCAACTTGCGCGTTTTAAACACGCCATCTGATGACGGTTCAGCACAACATTTGCTGCATGCGATAGCTATTATTATCCATTACAAAGTTGGTTCACCGTAGGGAAGGTGCTGTGAAGTTAGTTAACACAAAAGTCTACAGATGGCGTTTGTGATCGTGAAAAAATACTGCAATGGGATTTTATCATAATTTAGTAAATAGAACACACTCATAACTAGGGCTCGGATAAATATGTAAATACATATTTTTAATTGTAATGATTTTTGTTCTGATTTATGTTTTATAACCAAGTTATGATTTTTAGAACGAGAAAAATCAATTTTTGTTTTCCATATTTCAGACATAAATCCATATTTTACTTTTAAAAACATCATGAGGCCATATTTTTAACATTCCACAAATAATTGGTAAACTTAACCTACGTAAAAATTACGTTTTGTAAGTTACGTTTGCGAAAGAAATTTTCGAAGATGAGACTCTGCGAGTTAATGGTGATTTGGTGTACACAAAAAGCAATTATTGTTTTTTATCATATCATATAAAGTTGCTAGAAAATTCATCCACTTCACTAGATATCATCTAGTTTGAAAATTATCGACAAAAATATTTGGAATCAGAGGGCCTCATTGCTGAACTGGCTAAGCAAAAATTAAGATATGAACTGGAAAAAACAAGAGATTTCATACGCTGAAAAAAATTTGCATGCCAACCGGGACATTCGACGGTAACTAAGATGTGCCCTACTCACTTGCAGAATCATGCAAATTTAAGTATGCTCCAATCACATCATGTGATGTTGAAGTGTCGTTTAGTTAGCCAATACAAAGCACTATTTCGTCCAAACAGAAAAAGTTTTAATTTCGATGATTTAAAGAAACATGGGATTATTTACAGCAATTCAAATGCCAATCAAACCGAAAATGAGTAAAATTGTATCTACCTTTTGATTTTTCGCAATAAATAGTAATTTATTTTATACAGTATTGTTATTTTTAATTACAGATTTTCCCCATATTTTAGATTTTTTGGTCCATATTATGTACATATTTTGAAATTTTTAACACATTAATCCGAGCCCTACTCATAACATATCTTTTGTTGCGGGTCACTGTCATCAGATCATTGACGGTCTCTGTACCGCCGGGGGCGAAGGTCCACCTAAGACCAAGAGGTTGCGGGTTCGATTACCGCCGCGGGACAAATGTTTATGTTTTCTAAATACCATTAGTAAAAATAAATTTAACATTTATGTAGTACCGTTATTCCATACACGCTCACGCAAACGATCAGAGCTAAAATGGCCAAAATCTCTTTCCGTCATATATACAGATAGATATATACAGATAGGTACAAATATGTGAAGTCCACCATATTTGTACTAAGTATGGGAGTATAGGATATTTTGGCTACCGGTTATTAGTTGGGTATTTTGTTTCAATACCGCTAGTACCAACTGGTACCCAATAACGTTACAATATTCTATACCTGTCCTGATTTCTACCAAATATATTTCTAACCGATTTGGTTAGAAATACCAAATACTTGTTGCAGCTACATAACTTTACGGGTGAACGGTCCGCTAGTACCTATGCGTAGATGATAGTTAGGTAAGTAAGTATAGGTATTGAAGCGTTGGGTAGCTATGGCTCACGGTCGGTTAGCCGCGTTGCTCGCTTTGCACAGTTATTCCCTAACGGTATGCTGATTTTACAATAGCGTTAGATATTTTAAGACCCTGCTAACTAGTACTGAGTTAGTTATTGAATACCGGACTCATCTCTAATTTGTACCTATATAATTAATTATATAGCTACAAATACGGTGGACTTCGCATTATCGATGACGTCGAAACGTCATTGGGGTATATATTTATGGTTATGAATTTTTATTGTACAGGTATACGCGGGTACAAAGACGCGCTATCATTTCCAAGACATGGCGCCCTCACGTAGCAACTACCAGCAAATTCTGCCTTTCATCGCGGCAAGGATCAGCGATCTCTGCAATACCGAGCTGCAAGTCAACCCTGGTAAGTGTATGTCTATCTATAAATGATATCAAATATCAATATCGAAGCACTTTATTTCCTTTAGACCTTACCGGATCCACTTAATTCAAATTAGATAGATACTAGTTTATTTGGTTCACAAACATAGACAGCACAAAACAAAAACAAACATAGACATTATACAAAAAAAATATACACATAAACTAGGAAATAAAGTGATTACTTAGATTTTTTATTCCCTTTAATCTTTTTAAGGGCGAGCGTGCCCTTGGCGTTACGAGATACAATAATCTTATATAGCCTAGTTTTGGGCACAGCGTTTATTCTTATTTCTAGTATTTTAATTATGTATGTCGCTATTTTTAGGGAATTTTTATTTCTATGAGTGTACAAGTTTTCATAAATATATTGACATGGTACTGTCATTATGTTACTTTCTTTGAATTTATCACATAGGAATTCTCTAGGACCTACATTATTATATTATATATTGCACGAACAGCCCTCTTCTGCAGCACAAATACTGTGTTATTATCTGCAGCGTTCCCCCACAGCAGTATGCCATAAGAAATAATATGAAATAGCTGAAATAGACAAGTCTGGAAGTATCAACGTCTGTAAGATGACGGATTTTTTTTATTACATAGGTACGCTACAGAATTTAAGTCTCTTCGATAGCTTATCTATGTGTTGAAGTGCCCATTGAAGTTTACTATCTCAGGTTATTCTTAAGATTAGGTACGGTACTGACTATAATTTTAAATGTTTCGCATTTGACGTATACATCAACCTTTAAGGTGGATTTATATCTTCAGACATTGATCGTGCCACGAACGTATCGGCCACGTGCCGTGGCAGACAAAAAAAATATTCTTCCATACAGTGTGTATGAACGTATTCATATCTATCGTAAGACGGCCGCGCAAACGCCGCCGTCAGACACGGTCCGTGCCGGCCAGCATTCGCGGATAGAATATTTTGTCTGCGCAGTTCATATCGCTACTTGTCTGTGGGTACCTGCTGGGCAATGTGAATAGAGGACGGTGACAGACAACATTTGCCATTGATGTACTACGTACTAGATTTGACGATGCAAACAATCATTTTCTTCGACTGAACTGTACTGCAATCCGTACACCTTACTTTAGTGTGGCTTCGACATTCTAAAAATTAAAACGTCATGTGCGACACTTGACGGTATATTGATTAAGCAATCAGTGTCAAAAATTCTTAGTGATATTAAAATGCTATTTACCTTGGTTTTTACGACGAATCGTGTAATTGTTTTTTGAGTATTGAGTTTCATTAACTGCAAACAACAGTTTGTAGTTAATGACGTTAGGTAATAACCTTGATAGTTTTTAAATAATGCTGGACAATCCACACAGCTTCTTTCAATAATTTGTAACAGATGAGCTACGCGTCATCTACACATCTCTTTGGTCCGCCGAAAGACGCGCGCTGTCGGAACTAAAGTACAGCGCTGCGATCGGTGCGATGCCGCTACCGTTGACGCTAGCGCTGCCTTTGCTCAACGTGTCTGCTGGGCTGATAGATACCGTCGCTGGACTCTTGATACTGTAAGTACTTACTACACATATCTATGTACTGCTGAGAGACATTAGAACGGCGCTGCGATCGGCGCGATGCCGCGACCGTTGTTGACGCTAGCGCTGCCTCTGCTCAGCGTGTCTGCTGGGCTGATAAATACCGTCGCTGGACTCTTGATGCTGTAAGTACTTACTACACATATCTATGTACCGCTGAGACATTAGAACGGCGCTGCGATCGGCGAGATGCCGCTACCGTTGACGCTAGCGCTGCCTTTGCTCAACGTGTCTGGTCTGCTGGGCTGATAGATACCGTCGCTGGACTCATGATGATACTGTAAGTACTTACTACACATAACTATGTACCGCTGAGAGACATTAGAACGGCGCTGCGATCGGCACGATGCCGCGACCGTTGACGCTAGCGCTGCTTCTGCTCAACGTGTCTGCTGGGCTGATAAATACCGTCGCCGGACTCCTGATACTGTAAGTACTTACTATACAACACATCTCTATGTACCGCTGAGCGACATCACTACATATGTAGTATAAAACAAAGTCGGTTCCCGCTGTCTCTGTCCCTATATACATATATGTACTTTACGCAACGGATTTTGATGCTTTTTTATAATAGATAGAATGATTCAAGCAGAAGTTTTATATGTATAATTTGCACCCGTGCGAAACCGGGGCGGGTCGCTAGTTAGAACTACAGCACAGCGCGGCGCGGTGACCGAGAAAACAATTGTGACGGACAATATACATTTTACAGAAGCCGTGGGGCCGCGGCGTACGAATAACGACCCCTCCAACGCAACCCGTGGATGTCGTAAAAGCCGACTAAGGGAACTTACCAGAGGAAGGGCAGCAGCTTCCTTCTGAGTATTTTTTAAACACCAACACTGCGATCACCAATCCGCCTGCCAAGCGTGGTGATTATGGCAAATCCCCCCCTACATGGGAGACCATCCACTCGATGGACCGACGACATCGTAGCGGTCGCAGGGAGTTGATGGATGGAGGCGGCTCAGGACCGCTATTTGTGGCGTCGTACGGGGGAGGCCTATGTCCAGCAGTGGACGTGTATGGGCTGATGATGAATGATGATGATGAATATACATTTTACACGAAGAAGTTTTAAAACACATACTTTTCAACAATTATTCCTAATTAAGTTTTCTCACGTGAATTGATTATTATGAAAAACGATGTATCTTAAACCCTGATGTCTCTTTCAGCTATGGGAAAATCATATCATCTACCAAAGATGTAGAAGAGAAACACAGAGAAAAGACCTGCCACTTATATTTGATAGACCTGATCAACTGTCTGTACACCGACAGAGCGCTCAGCGAGCGCACGAGTGGAATCGTCTTCGAAAGACTTCACCCTCAACTAGTCTACAAACTCAGCAGTATCATCCCTGATGTAGACTCTAAGCTTAGTCTAAGGAACCACGTCGCCTATGCGTTATACACAAGGTTGATAACTCTCGATATGCAAGGAGCTGATAATATGGTGTGCTTACGAATGGTGATTGATCAGGAGTTTCCTAAGCTCAGCCAGCTGATGAGGACAGCTTTGTCTGAGCTTCGGTAAATTATTAATAATCTATAGGGCTATATAGCGTGCGTTTTCAATGACGCGAAGTGACGGAACCGACCAATAACATTAGTTAAAATAAACATCAGTTTTTACCCGACTACTGATACTTCTGATTGGTAGATTCCGTTCCTCTAACATTAGCTGACTGATTTAAATGGCTAGATTGTGACTAGTTTTTTTTTTCTGTATTTCTTCAGTGTAAAACTAAGGTTTGTGTCGGTTTCATTTTTTTGTGTTTAGTTGTTTATCATATAAACAAATTAAACTAGTATTTACAATTGAAACAATTGAGTTAACTGCAGACTGTTGAAAACAATCTACAGATAGCTCAACTGGTCCATATCAATACCAGTCGGAAGCGTCCCGAAGACACTGGCTGCATTGCTTCGCTGTATGTCAATGCTAATGCGCTGCGCCAGATACTTAGTAGCTCTCGGGTCACGAGATATTTTTTTTAACTTGCTTATCTAACTTCTTTCATGAATGCAGCTGATTCCTTAGATGAAACTTGATAAATGCTCTAAAAATTAAGATGATTCTTTCGTATTATGTAAATTGATCATGTAGCATTTATTAGTTCTAATTTGGATTCTTAATCTTTTTTAGTATAAATCAATGGATCCAAAGTTATAATTAATTGTGCCTGAAATGTTAAGCTTTAAGTACATAGAATTAATTATTTGTAAAATTAGATTATATCAACGATATTTTGATAATACAATTTACAAGTACAAGTATGTAACACATTCTATTTTATTTACAAATCACGATATCGAGCCTAACCTTTCTGCAACACTACTATTCTATGAAGATCGTACTCATATCCTACAGGCGAAAGTATGTTTGTCAATCCTTCAGACTCAAACGGCTGAAAGGATTTGGATGAAATTGGTAAGGATAGCTTACATCCTGGTCTAACGCATAGGTTTTTTGATCCCGGAAATGTGTAGTGTTTCCGTGGGATGACTAGGAAGGTACGTAAACTTATTCGCCGGTAGGTAACACTGCGGGAGCTGCTTAGAATGCTCTGTTCATGAATTCGCTATGCGAGTTCACAACCTGAGATTCTCAACCTTTTACATAAATATACATAATAATTAGACAACGACGTCAATATAGCAGCATGGTTTGATTTAAGAATATTAGTTAAATCTATTAGGTACATATCATCATCATATCAGCCCATATACGTCCACTGCTGGACATAGGCCTCCCCTATACGACACCAATAGCAGCCCTGAATCGCCTCCGTCCATCGACTCTACCGACTCCCTGCGACCGCTACGAAGTCGTCGGTCCATCGAGTGGATGGTATGGCAACACTCCGTTTCGCGTTGCATCGTGGTCGCCACTCAAGAACCTTTACTCCTCAGGGGTTATCAGTTCTGCGAGCTATACGACCTGGCCATTGCCACTTCAGCCTACTAGTTCTTAGAGCTATGTAGGTGACTTTGTTTCTTCTAGGTACTTATATCAATGTAGATAATATTACTCTATAGTGGACGGGTGTTCAGTGTAAGTAGGTATTTCTAATACCCGTACCAGTTAGTTGGTTTTTGTCCTTGGTCTTGCGGGTAGATTGAAAGTTGTAGCTCTTGATGGTGGCAAAGGAAACAAAGATACAAGGGTACAAACAGCATTCTTCTATTTAGAGTTTTACATTGACGAGCAGTTTAGTAAACAATATGACGTAAACTAAGTACTTACTTATTTGACTAACACCCAATACATTGTGTACTTTTATGTTGTGATAACAATTTGCTGTGTACTTTATTACACAAGTACTTTATTTTTTTGTTAATTCCAAATTAATAATAAACTTTTTGAAAATACAATATGTAAATGAGCGCGGGGTTTTAACCCTTACAGAAATAGAAAGCACCAAATGAATAAATTAATATTAAAACTATGACTTCATACATATCTTTCCTATAAAATATAAAGATTTTAGTAGTTATTATTACATTCAATAAAATAATTAATAAAACTAGAAAAATTTTAAACGAAATAATTGGGGCAAATTCATGTTTTCTAAACAATTTCAATCTTTAATTAGTCTAGTCATTTTATGTTTTACCGAATTTTTCCTCGTTTTATTAGAGCCAACCAGCTGGAAAAGCGTATAGGTACGCCTTCATTTTGGCGTTATAATATAAGCGTTTTCTCATAATTTTCAAATACCTATCGTGTTCAATTCATAAGTTATTCAAAGTCAAATGTCCAAAAAAACACACTGTGAAAACATGTTGGGACCATTTTTTTGGCTGTAATAACTGGAGTTATTACAGCTGCAGTATTAGTCATATTTCGATATGATATTGATCATATTTTGATAAGATATTGATCATATTTTGTGATATTTCATTGAGTACATAAATAAGATTGGTTTTAGAGAAATATTTTACACAGTGAGAACAGAATTCGGCAAGTTTGTGAAGCGCGCTTAAGCAAAAACATTTAACGATTCGGAAAAAATGGGAAAACAATGCTAGAATCAGCGTGAAAATAATCCAAGCGAGTAACACATCGCAGACAAAAGCGAACACGATTGGACAATAAATAAAACAGTTAGAAACAGGCGAGTGAAAGACAATGACTCGTTTCACAGTCTAGTGATGAGGATGCGAACTCATAATTGCGATTTAATATCACTGCATGGTTGGGGCACACTTCGAAAATTGTCCTTCCGAGTATGCACTTTATTATATCGTATAAATACCTACCCACCGTCAATGGCTCAATGTTTGATATTTAGGGTGGCTATCTTTTTATATTCATTTATATGTCACTACGAGTAGGTATAATTCTGAGGTAAGCTTATCTTACCTGCCAGTTTAGATAATATATTAGTTTTTTTCAGTGAAGTTCATAGTTTAAAATTAAAATTCTGACACTAGCCATTGTTAAATATATTAAAATTTAATAATAATCACAGCAGGGCCACCATGTGCTTCTTTTATACGTCAGCTTATTCGGTAATATGAGAGCCACATCTCTTTAAAACCAGTCCGTACATTTACTGTATGAATTTCTGAGGATTGTTAGATATTTTCATTCCAGGTTACCGCTTTCTTATTTGGTTTTCCAGGACCAAAAGTACTTAATGTCAAGAGTCCTATAATGTCCGCATTCGTCATATTTTTTATCGTATATTTTTAGTATATTATAGTACTATAATTTCCTCATTCAACATTTATTATTGTAATTTTTTAGTATGTCACGAGTGCTATCTCATTTCCTGTGCCGTAAGCACGATTCGATATTTGCCTCCCGCCCAAAGTAGGTACACTTACTGGCATAAACACTCGTACGAGTTACTTTTCCATTTCCTCTTGTTACTTGCGCGCAAGACTCATTTATTTTTCGTGGTCCGCTCGAGAGCATAAATTATGAACACCCTGGTTGGAGACGGGGGGTGCCCACCCTCTCTGTGAGAAATGTTTCGCCCCCTTTGTCCTCTATGCCCCTTTTTGCGAGAGACATCCTCAAGGATACTGTGTTAATCGGACCCTGCTATACTACCTCGTTTGTGAATTACGTTCACGGCATTCGACTTGAAAAGCTATAGAACGGCTTTTTTATATGAAACAGTAAAGTTTTTTGGGCATGGAGAGATTTTGGCGCATAAAATGGATTCCTCTATTGACCGTGGTCCATCCAAACATACCTATGTAGCTAAATAGTCCATGTATGCGCAAACCGCCTTTTACGATAATCTTTTTAGATTTAATAACAAACATCCCCTCTGAAATTAACCAAGATAAAGAGAACATCATGGAAATTATTATTATCCCATAAAAATAACAGAACCGTGACCGTTCCTAAAGCAGGGAACATTGGCGGGATAAAAAATATGCGCAACTAGTAACAATTGATAGGGGACGATATAGGGGTACGCTCTTAGAGGGGTAACAAAGAAACTCGAAGTAGCGTTACGGCAAAGCATAAGCAAGTACAATACACATGATAAGTTCATACATACATCAAAAATTAGGTCGCGGTAAAGAAAAAAAATTTATCCTGCCTACGCCTTGTAGCTAGCCTACGGCTAGTAGAATGCCTACGCCGTAGCACCACTACGAGACTACGAGTATGGAAGCTTTGATTCCAAGCATCTTATCAATATTATCATTATAATATCTATCGTCGCCGGATCGTACAATGCGCTAGTTTGTAGAATGGCTAGGCCGATTACAAAAAGAACGCCGATTTCTAAGAAAATTTATAATATCTCAAAAATGTGAGAGCTTACACACTATAATAACAAAATCATTAGAACGCTAATTTGTCGCGAATACCTCAATAATTTTATTCGACAAGATATCTAAGTGACGTTTATTCATATTGCTGAACGTTTATCATTCAACAATCGGCATACGCCGTATTGCCATTGGCGTAGCCATTCTACGAACTGGCTGATTCTTCAATACGGCAGCGAAATATCGATGTTTCCAATAGCTACAAGGCTCCAAGAGTCCCGTAAGCTCTACGAGTACACTTTTTTTAATTATGGTAAAGTTTGTATGGAAAATTATTATTCCTTAGTTCGATTCACTCAAAACTCAGTATAAATAAACTACATAGTAAATAATTATTCAAGTATTTTAAATTTTTTCGAAAATCACCCTTATACAAGTTAAACTGGGTCGTAAAGTTATTATCAAAGATTTTATTCCTTGGTTTGATTCGCTCAAAACTCGATACGCGGGCGAAGCCGCGGGGTGCAGCTAGTAATTCATAAATTACTAGACATTGTGTAAGTAAACCATAGGTTTCTCATAGTGCCCGCGCAGCCACGGTCCATTTCACAAGGACATATTGGCAAGGAGTCTTCACCTTGTAACGTTCACGGGCGCTACATAAATATTTAGGGTTGTATGTTATTTCTCCTCTTAGCCTGCTCTTAATATTGCTTCATATCTCGACCCTTGCACACTTTATCCCTGCTCAAAAATCGCTCCCGATGTCGTGTTTACGTATCGGGGTAACTATTGCTCCCATTTTCTGGCATTGTTCGAGGGGATGAGATTATTGAACTCTCCGTATTTTGCATGTGAGGATGGGTTTTATTGCTGGTACCAAGTATTCCACGGGTAAACAGGAACTGATGTGGAAGTTGATGGGATGAATGAGCTTTTTGTTAGTTAGTAGTTAGTACTTTTTTGCATAGGCACTACTAATGTTATTTATGTGCGTTAGATTACGGCTTTTATTTTGGATACTTAATTTTGATTATTCTTGATACTTATTTAAGTTGATAAATGTCATGGTAACAAAAATTTTTTTAATCAA
The DNA here is from genome assembly GCA_947859395.1 of Eupithecia insigniata. Lineage (NCBI taxonomy): Eukaryota > Metazoa > Arthropoda > Insecta > Lepidoptera > Geometridae > Eupithecia > Eupithecia insigniata. The sequence goes on along the minus strand of OX401996.1, from coordinate 13,658,689 downwards.
TTTTTGTCTTTCTTTTAGGTACCATTCTGAGTGATTTTATGTGTTATAGTGATTTTACCGGTCTTGGTTTTTAATTTTATCGACTATATTTATAGGTACTTCGCCCATGGCTTCACCCCCGTAGTACTGGATATAATATATACATCCTCTTCACCTTTACAGCAGCAAATATACTAAACCAAAGGTAGCTTATACCAAAGTATATCCACCCATGGAGCTCTTGCTAATGTACCTACCACCTATGAACGAACACAAATTCAAAACCACTGAGTCAGGTTTCTCTGTCTTAATTGCTACCGTGCTCATCTGCACATCCAATAGGAAACCTAAACCGGCTTGAAATAGACTCCACCTCTCTAATATTAGTTACCTACACATACCATCTACAACCACATCCTTAGATTTTCCGGTCGAGGCGACGACGTGTACAAAGCAATACGCAGATTAGTTATATGGCTCTAATATAGGCTAGTTGACTATCTGTTCAGTAGACAGAGCCGTTGGTAAAGTTTTGTCAACTACCAATACGCTGATTTGTGGCGATTAGAGTTTTAACATGTCGATATTTTTAAAAATAAGGTCGCAGTAAATTAGAAACTGAGTTTTATCTCTAATTAATAACAGTATAGACAATATTGAATCTAAAGCTATTGAGTTCATCGGGACATGAACTCAATAGCTTTAGATTCAATATTGTCTATCTAACCATATGGGTAGGTTCCAAAATAGGAGTCTTTGGATATTTAAACAGCTACCTACGTGTTTCCGATCGTCAAAGCGCCCTTATAAACTTCTGAATTGTGCAAACACGATAGCGTGGGCGAGAGAGCCCGGCTGCTGTCTGTATCCGAATCGATAAAATTCGGGTCCGAGGGGGCGTTGCCATGGCGACGCTCCCAGCCACCCCACCACCCCATCTCCCCCTCATCCCGACGCATAGTACACCGATGTTGACTGAGACGGATAGGGTAAGAGGCTTATTAATGGTTTTATGTTTCGGTAGAGTCACCTTCAATTTTAGATGAACACCTACCCACATTTTGTTTAAAAATGAAGCATTCATTTACTTCACAGAAAAATGCTTCGACCTATTAAGAACGTGTAAGCACCCCTTTTCAGTAATTATTAATCCGGCATTTCATCCCAGAAAAGAAAACAAGCTGTAAAAATAAATTATTATTCGTACGTGAGTAAAAGTTGATGGAAAGTGGAGAAAGAGGGCCTGCAAATAACGGGGGCGGCACGGCAGCGGCCATCTTGCCAGACCGCGTGTCGCCATACCGAGTGCGTTTACGTCTGCTCTCCTGGCACACAGACATTATTTTCAGGCGCTTTTGTATGGAAATTGACATCGATTTTACACAGAAATGGTCTATTATACTTTCAAAAAACTGCTTATGTAGATGTTTGCGAGAAATGAGAGGATAAAATTAAAATGACGGACGACCTACGTTATAGCAAATTATGTTGTGTTCATTTTCTGTGTTGAGAAATAATGTACGTACACCTAGGTACTTGTGGGTGGTTAGTTTCCGATATGGGCGGGATATTTAGGGACATTGGCAAACTAAGTGCTAAAGGAGGTTAAATACCTAATATCGGACGAGCATATGTACCTATATGTGTTCATTTCAGTATAAGTAACAGAACATTCTCAAAACTTCAAAAAATATTTTTTAAAGATAAAACGAAGAGCGTAATGAGGATTGCACTAAGAAATCTACCTACACCTACCACAGAGACCAATTTAGTTCAAGATACCTACCAACACTGTTGGGCGATCTATTACAACTCTGTAGGTTTCTAATATCAACATCCAAGCAATAAAGCTTCAGCTTCCCGATTTACGCTACGATTGTTTCATAGCCTACTCAGCTTCGATGCAAATGAAACCTGAGCAGTTTCATACGATGCAAAGTCACGACGACGACGCCTAAACAAAGGCCGTGCACAACGCCTCAAAGTGGTATTAAGGGGAATAATTAAAAACCTTGTTAGTCTTAGCTGCGAGTAATAAAAGCTCGTAAAGGAACGTAGAGCAAAATAAAGCAAGAGCCACACAGCCTGTATAACTGTATAAGGCTGCACATTTCCAGCCGTCTACCTCTTTATTGCCCGCGCCACGCTGAGACAAAGAACTGAAATTGCTCCTCGGGAATATTAATAAGAATTTATCTCGCGCGGCCATAAGTATCTGCATCTGTTTTAAATTCATAAGCTTGCCAGCTACGATTTAAATGTAATTCAAAGGCCTGGAATAATCTGGACCGGGAAAGAGTGTTTGAACGGGAATATAAACAGGGGCTTACCCTCGCTGAGCGGATGGCCACCGGAACCAGCACCCGACAGCTCCCGGGACGCGCGCCCTACTTTGCTTTAACACTATCATTCGCCTGCTTGAAATATTGTAAAGCTGATGATTTGCTCGCCCAGTTCCCATAGGCAAGAAGATCCTTATGAATTGGACAAGTATGTGTAAACCATGGACGAGGAAGACGGAGTTACCTCCGTTCTACTTATCCATTATCTTTTGGGAAACTCTGCATCATGATAAAACATGAAATCTATTTTGCAAAAACGACTCAAACCAAACTCGACATCTTTGGGCATAAAAAATGTCTCCTCGGCAAGTGACAAGTATCACTTGAGAAAAAGAAAATAAAATACTTAGAAGAACCTAACATTAACTATCCTACGCCAGCTGCTAAATATGGTACAATAACTAGGACCTAAAGAGCAGGAAAAAGTTCTTATGTCAGACACAGCTCAAATTTTTCGTAATTCTCGAGTGATAAGCTTTCATCCCGTCGTGAGAGTCGTAAGTGGCGGCTGGTTGACGCAATAAGGAGCTATGAATCTTATTGCTGATTTATGGCTAGAGCAAGCTTGGGTAGACCACCTATATCGTTTAGTAGTGGGATAGAAAGTACGTCTGATGGAAATATATAAAAAAAAGCTTTATTCCATATCACACACAGCGTAAAAAAAACATTTTAAAATACATTCTTATGAAGGCTACGAACCTCTCCCAAACGGAAACGGATTTTCCCATGCGGATTTGTCGTTGTTTCACGTAAAATGAAATGGGGCGCGCTATGAGTGAGAAAGCGCTTCTAACCATCTACTACGAAGCTATCATGTGGCTGTGTGCGTGTGCTTGGTGTTGGCAAATTTGAAATATATATTTATGATTTATTACGTATATGTATATTTATGATGGAAATAGGGTTGCTAAAATATGTCACAAATTATCCGCAGTTACCAACCCTACCACGTGTTTTAACGTTAATTAAGCACCCGACAAAAGAAACAGAGATCAGACGTGTGAATCCCGATGGCCGCGTCCATCACTGCTAAATCACACGCGGGATCAACGCGTTTATCCCCAGGGCTGGCAATCAGTCAGTTTATCTTTTGAACATAAGAAACTAACCCTTGAATACTCAAATGCAACTAAGATTTAAGCACGTTTCATACCGCGATATTTTGACACTAGTCAATGAAAGTCTCAAAAAACAAAGACTTGAGAGATGCTTATTTATTTATTTAAGTTATATATTTTAAAGGGCTTTTGGCCAAACACTGACAACGTCAGCCCTGTTAGTACATCCAATAAGTTACTTATCTAGAGTAGAACTTTGAATGAATTCAGCAAGATGTTGAACATTTTCGATACCAGCATTCACAGGGCAAGGCGATGCATGACTCTCAACTTCTTTTTTACATGAAATGTATGATGTAGTTATAATTTGTATTTTTAATTTAGTTAGTATAATTTTGATACACTTTAAAGTACGCAAATGTCGACGAAATAAAATTCCGTCCAGGGGGCTCGGAAAAGGAAAATCGAAGTTTCTTTTTCGTGTTCGTGCAAAACCAACTCTTATGTCGATTGCATAAGATTAGCGTTTGCACGAAAAATAATCAGAAACTTCGATTTCGTTTTTATGAGTACGGGGCCCAGGTAACTGGTTCTCCCAGCGGAAGCAGTTACCTGGACGGAATTTTGTTTTTTCTTTCTGTGCTTATTATTAAATTATATTGTAATTAGATAAGCGGATGTCAATCCGAATTAAATAAATTAATAATCATATCTATACTAATATTATTAAGAGGAACAGATATGATTGTTTGTTGCATTTAATAAGCTCCGAAATGCTGAACCGATTTGGAAAAATCTTTCACTGTTGGGAAGCTAAACTATCCCCGGGTGACATAGGCTATATTATATTTTAAAAAAAATTAGGGATCCTGAAATTTTTGTTAAATACCCTTGCGAAGCTGGAGCGGCCCGCTAGTAATATCATAAACCATTTTATACAAAATACTGGTCGCAGCGCAGCGCAAAGCGGGGCGGCTAAGATGCTTTGAAAAATGGTAATATTTATGAAATTAAAGTTCAAGGTGCGTTTCCATTATGTGATCCTCCAAAAACACTCTGTCAGAAGATGATGTAGATAGAAGATCTTCTATAACTCCGCAAAGCTCACAGTTAAGAGAAAACAAAATCTGAGTTGGGTTTGAGTAGTCGAGGCTTAGTTAACAAAGACGAAGCTACTGCCGGTTCAACAGGAGCGTTGATGACATAAAGGCGTCGTTCAACTTTGCTTTTAAACTATGATCTCTGAGCTTATGTGAAAAGTTAATGCATACCTACTTCTCTATGCCTAAATTCATAATTATCTTTATATGCCACTCTGCAGAGGAATCTCTAGCCTAATTATATTAAAAGTCTAATTTTATTTGGCGATGACTCCGTCCCCTCGCCACTCCACTGCATTTCCAATTCAGTTAGTTCGTATCGTATCCCGACAGTTGTTAATTTGACAGTTGAAGCCTTCCGCTGACTTTAACATGCCCCAACTTTTTGATTTAACACACTGAGTGCCGGGGGTGAAATATACGCGGCATCCGGTGGCACAGAAAGTGTTAAAATTATTTGTTTTCGTTAAGCTCTACACACGACCATAGGTAAGTAAGTAGGTACTTATTTATTTTTTCAAAATTTATTTGTTAGTTTTTTATCTTCCAAATCTAGTCTTCATATAATCCTAGTAATTTTATAAACGCGAAAGTTTATAGATATGTATGTTTGTTACTCTTTCACGCGAAAACTATAGAATGGATTTAAAAAACAACTTTACAATAATATAGCTTATACATCAGAATAACACATAGGCTATCATTTATAAAGATACTAGCTGGTCAGGTAGTACATAATATATATATTTTATATATAAAACTATTGTAATTGGTACCTACCTCACAAAATTACAATTCTTAGCTAACAGAAGTCCAAATCGGGTACTGCAAATGTTACAGAAGGTATCACAAGTTAACTGTAAAGGTTTTACAAGCTAAGCACTGTAAACACAAAAAAAGGTTTGTCTCAGTATCTGCGATCACAGCGCAGTGCCGCACACACCAGGATTTCGGTAGGTTGGTAGATATATAGGATTAGTTCGCACTTACTCCAGCAAACTTTAAGTTTTAAGACCCCTTATCCCGAGGTCCCGTGAACTAGCTAAGAAGTTTAAGGAGATTCGTTTGTCATGACACACCGCAAGCTTGGCATAATCCCTAAGGGTCTAGCGGCCCCTCTAAGATAACGCGGGTAGGTATCCCTCATTACGTCACAACCCTTTTCTTTTGCCACCAACTTATCTGTTGAGGTGGGGAAAATTGGAACTAAGAGCGTTACTTCAAAGTTTCGTCACTGATTTTTGTAACATCTAACGCCACTGGCGCCGCTCTCATATGAACGGCGAAATTGGCGTGGCTGTAATCGTTTTCTTTGTAATATTTATTTGTTTCATTTCACAATACTAGAATGAAAAAATATTTAGTAACAATTCCGCGTATAACCTTCTCTGATAGTATTCATCAAAGTAAGTTGTCTACTAGTTTCGTCTCTCCACAAGAAGGTTATACGCGGAATCGTTACTAAATATTTTTTCATTCTAATATTGTGCAAAGGATTTCCGCAAAGTAACGCCTCAATCTATTATTAATTTGTTTCATTTGTTGTTTCGTCCCGCTGAAGAGATTGCGATCATTTGTGCAAAGTTTGGCACTCAGCCAGAGTGTTATCTGAAACAATAGTACAAAGTAAGGCAGGTGCGCTTGTGTTTTAATACTTTTGAAATATTAGTTTGCCTGATTTGGAACGACATTGTTGCCTTAGTTGTTTTAACTTTTTCTTAAATAAAATACGATACGATACGAATATTCTTTATTGTACACCAGATAAAAACAGAAACAGGCAAGGGAAAGATAAATACAGATTTATGTACAATGGGCGGCCTTATCGCTATGAGCGATCTCTGTCAGGCAACCTTTGGACGGACAGAAGTGATAGAACAAGTTTAGACGGTGGCGTGATATACAGAATAATATTTAGTATAAAAATAATTGAACAGATACTGATAGCTATAAATACATATATTATAAATATGGTAGATATATAAAATAATATAAATATGGTGTATATAAACATATTAATTAACTGTTTGATGTTGAGGTAAGGAAGTGTTCATAGACCATGTTTGAATATAGGGAGAGACTTAGCTTGTCGAATAGAAGTGGGTAGGACATTCCACAGCTTTATGGCATGTACGGTAAAGGATATATATAATATTTCCCTTCACTTTGTTTCCTACACTTTTAAGAAAACAGAACGTGTTTGAGCGTTCTTGGCACAATTTCGCTACGTGCCGTAGCAGTTGCTACGAGACCATTACGTCATTAGCATTACATCGTAGCCGGAAAATCTAGTTGGAGTAAACCAAGGAATTTTTATACTAACGTAACTGGAAGGATCACTGATACAAAAACCGCGGTCTGAAAGAGACTGAATACTAAGGTGGTGTGTCTCCTTCTATAAGGACGACCATAATTTATGAATGAAACAGGTCAAGACAGGGAATAATCATTATTATTTTTATTGCTTATATTCATTCTTTTTAAGTATCCGTTTAAACAAGATTTTTTTTAAATAGCATACCTATCTTTATTATTATAAAGTTAGATATTGAAAATTCGTTTAGTCAGAAACAATTAAAAACGTCCCCATATTGGAACTGGAACCATCAAGTGTGTCGTAAACAGGCTTTTTCTTTTGTATGAGAAAAGAGCTGAGATATGAAACTTTTTTTGAAATGACAGAAAATGTTCGGCGGGGCAACCGGCTGAATCACACTCCACTGTCATGCTTTTTGAAATTGCGTTTCTTTTAGACTAAAAATACTGAAGTGGCAATTCAAACAACACATAGTAAAACCGTATTATATTTACGTGTGAAAAGTGATGCCTTGGGTTTTGTTTTTTATTTTGGACACAAAGTGAACGCACACGAAGACGAAGAAGACTTTTAGTCAATAAATCACACAAAAGTACGTCGTAGCAAGCACGCGCAACACAAACGCTGATGCGATCGTGACTGAGGTGGGTGAACCTAGTGTAACCTAATTTTAGCCTTCCACTTTCAAAGAGTTAGTACCCAATCTTCCCTTTTTAGATTCATCAGTGTATCGTGCTAGCGAATGTGTGAAAGGGACACAGCGACTGAAAAGTGAGTCTCTCTCGAGACCGTTTTTCCTTAAATCTAAATTGAATTAAAAAATAACCTTTTGTAGTTGTAATAAGGTTCTAAGTCCTTTTTGCATTAAATGTCAAGTGAACTTTCCAGTTAGTATATAAATTCCTTGGAGTAAACCGACTTCAAGTAGTGACATTAATGACATCTCTATTGACAAAGAAAATAATATAAACAAATTAAACTAGTATTTACAATTTAAAAAATTGAGCTAACTGCAGACTGTTGAAAACAATCTACAGATAGCTCAACTGGTCCATATCAATACCAGTCGGAAGCGTCCCCAAGACGCTGGCTGCATTGCCTCGCTGTATGGAAATGCTAATGCACTACGCCAGATACTCAACAGCTCTCGGGTCACGCGTCGCTTCGACTAGGCGCTCAGATAATTTATTGAAATTATTTTTTTATTATTAAATTGGACATCACGCTTTGATATCACAAGGATAGCAAATTACAAGTACAAAAATGATAAGGTATGGTCGTATAGTCTTATTCATTTTTGTAGGATTTATGGAGGATGCCTATACTCGAAAGGGGCCTAATGAATGTTGATGTCATAAGTGAAATTAAGTATATTATTGTGAAAATTTGTTAGGGAAATAAAAGGCCATATTAATAATTTTTATTCTTTAATTCTTATTGTTTTGCTAGTATAGAAACTCGTAGCGTGCAAAATTGTGTTAATTAAACCTAAGACCATCTCCTTCAAGACAAAAGTTTTATAATAAGTTACAAAATAACATGATTTGAGTTTGCTTTTTGCCTCTCCAAAATGAATTTATAACCTAATTATAAATTGTAACAAGTGCCTCCCGCTGCCTCGAATAACAAATTACGCAACCGCTCTACGAGTACCTCTAAAAACAACTCAATTCTGGAACGATTTACCGTTTACGTATTTCCACCATGAAATATGAAGCGAGGTAAACGCCCACTACAGCTACGGCCGGCTCCAGGGTTCAGGAAAATGTCAGCTTTGTAAGTAATGCGCGCAAGAAAATATTCAATCAAGTTTATGGCTCCGATTCTTCCTGGGACACGGGGTAGATAGGGCTGTCCCGCTGTGACCGGAGTTATGCGCTTTTATTTAACGATTCGTTTCTCATAGTGTTCCGTTTATGATATACTAGCTGTTCCCCGCGGTTTCACCCGCGTTTATCGGGATAAAAATAGCCTATATGTTATTCCAGGTCCCAAACTATACCCATACCAAATTTCAGCCCGATCAGTTCAGTGGTTTTTGCGTGAAAGAGGAGCAAACATCCATAATTACAAACTTTGACATTTATAATAATAGTAGGATTTTTATGTTCGTTCGTTTTTAGTCAAAGCTGTTTTATTTAACGTGTCTACGTAGGAAGTTTAATGGAATACCATAATACCACAGAACGTTAAAAAAACCAGGGCCAAATCTTTATAAGTTCCAGTGCTCGGTAATGCTGTCTTGTGCTCGCATCCAAGCACTTATGCCATGTGACCGCATAATTACTACTCAAACCTACATATATTGTTATGTATGCACCCTTTGTTATGTATGCGGTTGGCTAAAATTAATTTCAATACTCCTTTCTATCTATTTCTTAATTTTTTAGAACAGTCGCTTTAAAAGAAAATGAGGCCTTTATTTTAAACCACAATCAAAAAGAATTTACCATCCAGGTGGCAATCCTATTTTTATCTCGTCCGCGCAAGACTCATTTGGATCGAGGTAATGGCGGGCGCTATAGGGACCGGCGGCTAAGGCTTGGGCCATCATCTGTCGTAACCTTTATTGTATGCTTAAGTTTCGTAGAAAGATATTTTGGATGAAGAATTGTAGATGTACATAGGTAGGTAAGTAAAACGTGCCCATTTCTCTGGTCGTTTTACCTAACTAGGTTTTTCAGTATAACTATATAGCTCTGATTTTTATTATGAAAATATATCAGGGCCTCTAGCCGCATCTTTTCATCAAAAACACCTAACTTTAAATGTGAATGCAATATAATTATTTGCCTAAATTTCCAATTCTGCATCCCGTTTATTATGCTCAAATATTAACATTCCGCTGATTCCCAACCTAATTATTCTCGTAAATGTGCTCAGGCAAGCAGACAGCAGTTTCAGCGATCATGAATAATTTTCTACTCTTGATGGCTTCGCAAATGCAAACAATTCAGATTAGATGCTGCTTATTTTCTACTTGGTAGAGCAAATTCAAATGAACCTGGCTGGAAAGAAAGCGCTAAAATTATAAAAATGTACTAATGAAACCTTTTTTATATAACTACGTACTCATTTACAAACCTATTTTGTTTGTTGTTATATAAATTCCAAAAAAGATTTAGAACGAGTAAAAACAAATGGTTTAAAAAAGAAGTCGATAATTTGTATTAAGTATTCCAAAAAGTTTATTCTAAAATTAATTTCGATGTCTCCTGCGGTTTTATTTTGTTGGGGTTGGGTGGGGTTGCATTGCAATGCATTTAAATTATGCAAAGATAATGCATTTCCTGGATGAGTTTGGGGAAGACATTTGCCCATTTGCTCGTGGAAAAACATATGTTAGGTAACACAACGTATAACTTGAAAGAACTCTGAACAGGGACATTTAGACTTAGGCGTACCTAGCTTAGGTGGAGAACCACGAAAAGAATGTTGGTTTCGGGAATTGATAAAAAGGTTGTTGACTGGGCTTTTCTCAAATGAACCTATACTGAACCAAATCAGATTATTGAATGACTAAGTACTTATCCAAATTTCTAAATTATGTTTTATGTAGGTAAACAAATAACATTATAGATTGGGTTATGTATGTCTGTAGATCTGGCGTGTTTTATCAATTCTAGCAAGAATCACCTTTGCTGAGAAATCTCAGGATTAACTTCTATTTACATAAACGGGTGGGCCCCGTTTATGTAAATAGAAGTTTGCATCTGCGTACTATCACATCCAGCTCCATCGATTTTCCTGCATCTCTCCGGGATTCTCGGAAACTGTCCATACTATATAAATATTCGTAGTACATCCCTCGTCAAATATTAACTGTGTATAACGCATGTAGTGCCTCCCACCGCCCGGCGGGCAGATGTAACCAAGGGCAACGGGTGCTGGGTTGGCGGAGGATGGCGTTTGCAATTGCACACAGGCATACGTCGCCCGGGGTTCGGCAACCCCGTGAACCACTATACATCTAAATTATTACTCAATAAGGTCGCAAATGGCGTGATGTTGGAGCTGTAGGTCTGGCATCAGCTCGGTGGCACCTGATCGCGGCCGGGCGCGCTGGCTAAATGTTTGCCGGTCGTCGCTTTGTGCCACCTTAATAGGAACATGGTGGATGCACACGACAGCGTTGACATGTCGTAATTACGTGGAGAGTGGACCTGCCCCGCCCCGCAGCCCACAACCCGCTACTGTACAGACAGAGCTTTGCATCGAACCAATTCGATATTGGATTCGTTAATTAATTCTACCTTTGTAATAGGCATTTCCCATTCGACGGGTGGACATTGACGGACACAGGTATTGAGCACTAATTAAGAGGTCTGCGATTGGTTTTGTTTTGTCTGAAAGGAGAGAGGGTCGTGATTATACAGTAGGCTTTGTAAAGGGGACTGCAAGCCTCGAATTCAATCAGATCACCATAATTTGGAAGCCGGCTTAATCCCTGCCGCTGTCAAGTATAATATAAGCTTACTTTCTATCAACAGAATATTTATAAAAGTTAACAATAATATTTTTTTATCCCATCTATCCGAAAAGAGGCAAAGGTTTCCTCGATATGTGCGAGCATTCATGTGTGCGGTTTTTCCATCGTACTTAGATAATAACAGTGACGAAATGACTTTTGAATTTGAAACACTATAGTTTGAACCTTTGAACGCAAATCGCTTCAATAATGTCCTGGCCGGTACTAAAAAAAGTGCGTGTACCGAGGCGGCATTGGTTATTCAAATTATAAAAAGAATACGCGGGAACTTTTTATTCGTTTTATTTTTACTTTTTATCAAAATACGATATTACAGACACAGACAATTTTAATTTGATTCACTTAAATTGAATAAAATATATGTTTTAGCAGTGAACGTGAAATATTAATGCCTGAAAATATAAAATTAAACGCGGAAAGTGTGATAAACAATTTACATTCAAACTAATCGAGAGAAAAGTATGTAAAAGTCTATGAAAATTTTATAACACGGAAAAATTTAAAGGAAGCATAGTCATTTGTAATTTGGTAATGTACCTAAATATAAATAATCGTCAGGCCTAAAAGCATCTTTTATTTATTTTTCCCGTATGATGAATTTTTCTCATAGTTTAGGATGCAAAAGCAGAGTGTGCAACGCGGTACCAAAATTATTTAACCTCGAGCGACGTAGTTTGAATCCCTCGCTGCGCTCAGGATTCTACTCTAGAATCCTTCACTACGCTCGAGATTTTACTATAGATATTCCTTCGCATCGCTCTGGATTAAAAAATTGCACTCGCCTTAAATACATTATTTTGTTCCCTTGTGACACAATCTACTATTTATGAAATAAGTAGTACCTATAATGTCAGTGGATTAACTAAGAACCTTTTTTTGTTGGAAGAACACTAATGCCATACAATAGACAATTTCAGTAAAGATGGTAACTGAAACTGTCACATTTATTATTTAGTCTTCTATTTAATTCCTATTTAGTCTAATTGATTCCCAATTGATTCCTATTTAGTCACCTAATTGATGGGTCATATAAAATACAGCCCAATATTTCAGGAAACTCACAGGCGTGTTTTACGGCGCGCTATATTTCAGCCAACATGACACATTGTGCATCGTACTAGCATAACAGATGACCCCGCGGTCGGGTAATGTACCATGCTTGTAATATATTAATAATAGTTATAACTGAGTTATAATAATATATTACTACAAACGCGTATTACCTACTAGAAAGGCCGCGTCAAAACTTTAAAAAAATATTTTAAAACTAAGAGATTCGAAGTGGGTTTTTTATTTTCAAAACAATCAGATTATTCTGGGAAGGAAGGCAAGAAATCTTTATTCTTTCGCCAGCGCCATTTTCTAGTCGTAGCATTTTGTAAAACGCAGGTTTATGTACAAATAAAACTCGGAGCAAAAAAAATATTGCACTTTACTGGTACAGAGAGGAAGGCGATTAATGAATAATACGTAATAAGAAAAATTTATTATAACTACTAAGTAAATTATGCTTTAACAGGATTTCAATGGGTTTGCTACGCTCGTAGCAGTGCTACGAAAATTTTGCTACAAAACACGAAACGGAAGAAAATCATAAATCACTGCTCCGACATAATATTCTCAACAATTAACAAGATTTTTATTACCCTACTCAAAAATATTCATAATGTTGAGTTTCTGAATTTCAACCAGTATCAAATCTATTTATTTATATCATGTTTTTTCTATGTACTAGTTTCTTTGAATAAATTGTATTTATTTATTTAAATCTTATATTTTAAAGAGATTGCAGCCAAACACTGACTACGTCAACCTTGTACATTTAATTAGTTATTTAACTTATATAATATCATAAACCATTTTATACAGAATACTGGCCGTAGCCAAAAGCGGGGCGGCTAATGTGCTTTGAAAAATATGATCTTAAAGAGTGTTATCAAAGTCTAACACTATTAACATATAAAAGACATAATAAAGTACATATTATTTGGTAGTGTTATGTGAGTTGAAGGTGACGGTTGATTACAAGAATAACATTCTTGTAATTTCGGAAATTTTCATTTATTATCTGGAACCATAAATTCTAGGTGTCTGGAACAGTGGCTCTTAACCTTTTTGTGATGAGGGACCACTTGACAACTTTCTGGCTTGTTGTGGACCACTACCTGTTTGGGAATGAAAACTACAGCAAGCCGTAGAAGAACAGGGGGGGGGGGGGGGGGGAACTTTACCGGCTGGGTAAGCGAGCCGCAAGAACATTAATTAATTTTTTTTAATTTTCGTGTAATTTGTATGCGGTGGTGGGTAAGCCTAAAATGGGGTCCAGGCCCTGGCCTAAACCTAGTAGAACATAAATGTTACCAGCGAGCAGAGTAAGCCGCTAAAAGTTATGTGATTTGTTAGTTTTCATGTTATTTGTTTATATGGTGGTGGGTACAGTGACCTTAAATTTGAACTCTGGCTTTTGCTAAATAGCTATTGCTTAAAAAAATTACTTATAGCTTTCAACTTTTGAACAAAAAAGCTACAAGGTAGGACACAAATTTCTGTAATATTGGTGAGCTGAGCGAGCTGCAACTTTATGTCGCAGTCGAAGGCCATAGTCAATGTGATAGAAGTTAACAGTAGCTATAAATAAATAACTTTAGGAGGCTCAGGATGGCGCCGCCGACCACTTCTGGTGCTTCGCAGACCACTTGAGATACATTTGCATATTTTGTGATTGCTATTTGCTGTTTGATATTCAGACGTGGAATGCCTTATTTGCTCAAAGTGACTTTAGCCAAATTACACACCTACTCATGACAAAACATGAAGCTGAGTAATATACACATTTCCCAAGTGTGATAATTTGTTCGCAAATATTCAGAACCCTTTAGCATACGGTCTTACTGTAAAATTGCATTAGTACGAATGTCGTAAGAAGTTTTCTGTAAAGTCACGACTTTACAAACATTCTCAGCAGAAGCCGGCGCTAGATGCTGGAATTCATTAATTTGTTAGTGTAAAGGCGAGAGATTAAAATCAATGAATGTTTGGTACTTTTAAAACGTGAAAATAGTTCGTATTTCCGAGAATTGATAGTAAGTAGGTCCGCTTTAAATAATGTTACTAGTTTGGTGCGCTGTTACTTTGGCATTTATTTGATTTATTCAGATGTGAAATATGTTCTGGTATATTTTTGACATCTAGTATTATTTTCTGACAAATCTAATAACAGTTTGTATCGAAGGTGATCCAGCTTAAGCAGGTAGGTTTTTAAAAACGTCAAACTACGATAGTTTTTACAGTTAATAGGTAGTTTTTTTTTTAGTCATGTTGTGAGAAGTCTAGAAGAAAGATGGGTCACTCAACTTAAATACCTACTGATTTCTTCCAAAGGAAATGCTCATATTTCCATTTTATTACCATTATCCAGCATCCGATCTCAATCTCGCCTCTCCCGACGCCTTTGGGCGTCAGATGTGTCAAAGAAATGTAGGGCGCATTTCAGTGCAATTTTCCAAGGGGTGGAACGGGGGGAGGGGGTATTCGCACTACGACGACTCCACATTATTACATTTAGTGGCCGCGCAAACGGGACACTTCCGTGGCCGTCGCAGTTTTAGCTACGTTGTTGCTACAGGAACAGTGTTTACAGGAGATGTCTAAGTTTTAGCTAGTTTTCCTGTTTTACGTTTTGTTTGTACTTGTGTCGAAAATTCGAATTATACGGTATGTTTATTTTTAACTGGACCAGCATGGGGCACCCATGACACATTTTTATACCAATCGATACAGTCTTGTAAGGATCATATAATTGGATTTGTTAAAAAATCTGAGCAGCTTTGCAAATTTAATAAAAACCACTTCACACACACATTCCATCTACACCTTTATATGTTTTTGTACACAATTACTAGTATATAATCTTTTTCTTTTTATCTTTTACGATATGAGGAAACCCGAACGATACAGGATATAAAGGATATAAAGGCTTAAGAACCTTTAAGGCCTTTTGCTTCTGTTCTCTTCTTGTCAAAAATCTATTGATCTAGGGATGCATGCACTGCGTGCACGTCAATATTATGTCAAAAAAGCTAATTTACACTTTTCTAAAGTATAGCTTTTTTAGCTTTCCCTTTCGCTCATAGACGAGGTCTTTAGAAAGTACGTACCTAACTACTTAAATGGCTTGGCAATGTCACTTTACTAACCTTGGACATATGTAGCTTCCCGTTTGGTCAGATGCAAGATAGAGCAAAGACGGTGTTATTCAGAAAATATGTACCAAACGCTAAGTAACATTTTGTATTTTGCAGCGTTGTGCGCTACAGAGAACAGTCAAGAGAACTTTTTTATTGTGAATTCCTTTGAGATGTTGAGGATGTCCAGTATTTTCTTATTTAGATGAAATTGTCTGAAGTATTTAATAAAAAAATAACGCTGCTTAAAAAAGGAATTTTCTGTTTTTCCGAAGTATGTCTGAAATTTGTTTCTTGCAAGTTTTTATAAATAAACGATTACTTTTGTAGGTCTTAAAATAATGAAAGGTAAGGAGCCTACATGCAAAATTTCAGCCTCGAAGTTCCAGATTTTTCTTGATTATTTCAGTCAGTTTTTCTGCTTCTATAAACATAAATAACGATAATGCATAAACAACGAGGAAAAAGAAAAGTTATTTTGTAAAAAACTTAAATAATTTTTATTAGAAAAATGTTACTAATCTGTTGTCCCATGGTTGACCAATTTGCTTCTGACAAACTGACATGATTATTTTTATTTTTACATGTCATTATAATTTTTATATTTTATTACATTGCATGAATTTCGATTTTTTGTTATGTTTATTGATTTTATTCACATTTTAATAATGTTCATCATCATCATCAGCCCATACACGGTCACTGCTGGACATAGGCCTCCCCTGTACAACGCCACAAACAGCGGTCCTGAGCCGCCTCCATCCATCGACTCCCTGTGACCGCTACGATGTCGTCGGTCCATCGAGTGGATGGTCTCCCATGTAGTTAATAATGTGACATGAACTCTTTTGCAGTACCCTCACAGGGTGCATGTATCTATTGACATAAGCTACCTACCTACCTTGATCTAAGCTGTATAAATGTACATGTAAGCAAAATAAATGATATATTAAAAAAGTACAGTCATCTAGCATGTGCTTTTTTATCTCGTACCTAGTGTTAATACCTATTTGTTAGAGTCTTTTACTTCATCATACTGGTGAAGTATTTTCGTAAAAAAGTTAAGTAGGTACCTATCATAAATAAGAACAGTGGATTAGGTACTTCGTAGGGATTCGTGCCTCAAGGCGATTGTCCGGGATGAGCTCTGTCAATATAAATATCTTATGTATATACATTGAATTATGTTTGTTTAATATCTGCTTTGTTGTATGTCATGAAATGATGAAGGAAAGGCAGGGAAGTCCTTGAAGGGACTGTCTGTTAACACTTTCATGACCTACGATGCACATATCCATCTCCTGGTCCTGTAGGCACAGGTGGTGGGCAGCGAATTTACTATGTAAGTTACCGGCCATCGTCTGTTTTGTAAAGTTTACTTTCTGTTTTGTACCCTTTACTTAATAATCTCTCAACTTTATGTAAGAGGCTGCTGCCCTTACATAAAGCTTTTCGGGTACCCTATGTCCGTCCCCGGGATACCATCTTCCTCCCTGCCAAATTTCATTAAGATCCGTTCAGCAGTTTAGGTGTGAAAAGGTAACAGATAGACAGAGTTACTTTCAAATTTATAATATTACTAGCTGACCCGCCAAACGTTGTTTTGCCTTCAACTCTTATCACTTAGGGGTATGGAAAATAGACAGTAGCCGATTCTCAGACCTACTGAATACGCATATAAAATTTGGTAAAAATCGGTAAAGCCGTTTCGGAGGAGTACGGTAACTAACATTGTGATATGGAAATTTTATATATAAGATATACGGAGGATTTGTTTTCTGCCATAATTTTTTACAGACTTCAAAAAAAGGAGGAGGTTCTATTTTCTTATTAAAGGAGCCGTGGGGTCGCGGCGTACGAATATCGATCCCTCCAACTCAACCCGTGGATGTCGTAAAAGCCGACTAAGGGAACCTACCAGAGGAAGGGCAGCAGCTTCCTTCTGAGTATTTTTAAACACCAACACTGCGATCACCAATCCGCCTGCCAAGCGTGGTGATTATGGCAAATCCCCCCCTACATGGGAGACCATCCACTCGATGGACTGGCGACATCGTAGCGGTCGCAGGGAGTCGATGGATGGAGGCGGCTCAGGACCGCTAATTGTGGCGTCGTACGGGGAGGCCTATGTCCAGCAGTGGACGTGTATGGGCTGATGATGATGATGATGATGATTTAAGGACCTATTTTGGACAGTTGGAAAATTCTTCGGTATTGCTTTGAGAATGATCCCGAGGTGGTTCCATAAATTTTATTCACGATGATCCCGTATTTGTCCCGTAAAACTTAAAAACAGTGTAAAATTAAAATTCTAAACCATTAAACTATTAAATCTTTGAATTTATTAAGACTTAAAAAAAAATTACTTGTGTGTTTTCAAATTCATGTAGAAGTTATGTAAACTTTCACGAGCATTTCCATGTGTGCACCCAGTTAAAACTTAAAGAAAACCTAGAATTCCAATTTTCAGAACTAATGTTAGGAATGCTAATGATTGAGGGTGGGTGGGGTAATCTGTCCCGAAGGACGAGCATCTGTTTCAAGCTGAGGGTGATGGATGGAACCATTTGCTGATTTAGGTACTTCGTTGACTTAGACGT
Source organism: Eupithecia insigniata (assembly GCA_947859395.1). Lineage (NCBI taxonomy): Eukaryota > Metazoa > Arthropoda > Insecta > Lepidoptera > Geometridae > Eupithecia > Eupithecia insigniata. The sequence continues at coordinate 13,640,617 of OX401996.1, read as the reverse complement.
CACGACAGTATACTGAAATTTCATAAAGAGAAGTTATTATGCTCCGATTCAAAAACCTGTATATTTTTATACAAAGGGGTTACTAATTAATTAATTAAAACCCAAGGAATATTGGTGGAAAATTTAACGACATTCATGGATCATCGAAGCAAAGCACCGAAGTAAAGCAAAGCTCGAGACATTTTGTGGTTTTGAAAGCTTTAATTTATAATTTGATCTCTCGTTCGTTTTCGAATCGAAATCAAAAATATTTTTGCTACACACCTGAGATCATGCTTTGTTGAAGTTTGTGTTTAAGTTTTTAGTGATAATTTTGCTGTAACTTTGTTGTTGTTATCAGTTTTGTTAAGTTTTCATTCATAAATATCTTTAACAAAAAATATCTTGAATTCTAAATCGGGGTATACGTAGGTTTTATTCGAAAAGTAGACATCTAGTATTTGTAGTACTTACTTAGATATCTCGATATTGTTCGGAAAAACTAACAATTGGTTATCTAAATAACTACCGAGACAAGGAGGAGCTTTCTTCTCGAGTGTTCAGCCTTCTATCCTATGAGGTCTGAAATTACCTAATCGAATTTCAAGCTTACAGCTTTTAAAGAAGTTTGCTAGTTACCCATAGTTATCCTGGTATTTAATATCTTTGCCTTAGCAACCTTTACTTGAATAGGACCGGAGTAAAGAATTGAATCATCTCCAAGGAGATTACATCAAAATGGTCTCACCTAGAAGCCGGGAGCTCGAACAACGCGAACAAAAACTTGCTCCGAGCCTTTCCGAGCCAGCCATCTCTCTCGTTGCTAGGCGACGGCGATCGATGCAGCCTCCCGCCTAATTACCCCCCTCTCCGCCCAGTGCTCACCCTCACCCGCCCTCGGCCGCGGAAACGCGTACACGAAATAGCTCTGAGTTCACGCTGTAGTAGGTACACTCTCGTCAAACGGCGAAATTCATCTCGCTCTGTCGCGTTAGTTTTATGGAATTTCAGCCTGAAACCTCAGTCAGAACTGCGAGTAAGACAGAGATAGAATGAGTATTTTGCTGTTTGTTTTGAGTGAGCCTTCTGGTTCGCGTAAACTGTATTGTGGCATCGCTTTCGGATTTAAATATCGAATGATAGAATTCGAATTCAAAATATTTTTCGCTCTGTGCGAATGTTTGCTTTGACGGGCGGCACCTTACTTCTCTTTGGCAGTTGTTTTGTTTTTATGGTTTTGTTCCAAATTCTATCCCTTTTTCTAACACTTTTCTTCTTTCTCCAAAAATAAATTACCATATACAAAGATTTTTAGTACTTACCTACATATATTTGTATCTATTACACTTTTTCTTGGCATTCCGGTCTCGTCTCGAGTCAGCAGATTAAAAACGTTTTGGTCATCCGAAAAATGGATTTTGCCAGAAAAAGCGACTTGACTTGCATTTATTTGTTGGCAGAAATGACTAAATTGTTCAAACAAGTAATGTGACATTGAGCAGCCCTTTAAATATTTCTGCAGAAATATAAGTAACCGCAAATCATGAATCGGATTTTACAAAATTTTGCAAGCTATAAAATTAATTGTACTTTGCCATTCTTAATAAACATAATAGATAGATAGAATATACTTTACCCCACAGTTGTACATAGGCTAACATAATACTATTGTAGATAACATTATCTACCTGCCATTAGTTACCTCTACCTATCTTGGCATTCTATTATCTTCTGTACCTATGTATAGCACTGAGCTCCTCCTTAACGACGGAATGAAATTTATCAACATATATAGTGTGTGTTTCGTTAGATCTCTGGGTGGTTTAGTTTTACAACTGGACCCGTTAGGTGGCGCTACACTTGGCTACTAGGATTTCTTACACGGTAGTCCATCGGCGCTCATGCCGAATCCCAGTCTTGTTGCATTTTTGTCTTAACGAAAGTAAAATCTGCTAATCAAATAATTAATTCTGCTGACCAAAATATTAATTTTGCTGATCAAACAGCTATTTATTTACTAATCAAAATAAATTTAATTGCAGCCCAATTATTGCTGATGGTTTATATTTTACAGCCGACCAAAACATATAGTGCTGTCCAAATAGATTTTAGCTGATTTTTCCAGCTGATTTAAAATAAATACCAATAAATTTACTTCTAATAATAAGTGTTCGATAAATTATAAAAAGGTAGATAATAAAAGAAGTAAAGTCCCTTTGCGTTTCACAACATCCTTTCAACTTTAATACGGGCTCTTTCAGAGGAAGTTTATTTTGTTAGTTTTATGGGCCCTTATACGTAGATAAAGCTACAAAAGTTTCTCTAATTTTAGAAGTTTGTTTGCAAATAGTCGGTATAGTTTACTATTATAGTATAGATTACTAAATAATAATGTGGTTTTCAAAAGATTTAATAGTACAAAGTATTTAATAGTACAAACCATTTATTGTCATTGTAAATAATTTATACAAATTAAACTAGTATTTACAATTGAAACAATTGAGCTAACTGCGGACTGTTGCATACAATCTACAGATAGCTCAACTGGTCCATATCAAGCGTCGTTTAAATACTTGGAGGTAACCAATAACTGTCCGCCAATTACATACTCAACGCTCGAAGCCGACGGGTGAACTACGAATAATTCTCGAAGCACGTCTAAAAAAAACAAAAAGTGAACGCAATCGCGACGCAATCGCAACGCGGAATCTTGATCACGGGTAATAATAGGACATCACATCACAGAAATCCTCGCAGCTCTAGCAAGTTCGGAAATGACGTTTTATTTTATAAGCTGGGACTAAAGTTCCGAGATATCTTAAGTGGTTGTCGGCCCTGTCTGCACTACTCTGCACCACTCTGCACCAGCTATCTGAAGGCATTATAGCACTTTCAAGTTGTCTGTGTAGTTGACTGACATTGCCAGCAGCGCGGTGCTGCCGACGACATCGACAGTGCAGTTTATTAAGCCGGGTAGTAACCGGCGTTACAGGGCGTAATGTTACACAGCGAATGTTCGTGCAGTCAGTACGGGGAAAGATGGCGCTCGCAACAAGCAACGAGATGGATTTTAACAAACGGCGTAACGTTTCAAACTCGCTGCGAATATTACATTACGCCCCGTAACACCGTTAGTAGCCAGTTTTAGGTATTTACCCTAAAAACCTCGAAACAAAGAAGAAGAAGCGCATTTAACCGTACGATGAAATTAAATTTTGTAGAATCATGAAATGTTGTTTAACAAGGTAGGGATAGCAGCGAGTTTTTACTCTATGAAGGTAGGTATCCAATACTAAGATGTTAAATCAAACAATTAATTCAAAATGGTTAAAAAAAATGTAGTTACCTAATTTGGTTCGTTCGGTTGGAGCATTACGTTATATTTATTTGTACTTAAAAATCAATTGCGACGATTAAAGGCTAGCGTTTAGCTACGGGGCTTTTAAAGAAGTTAGGGATGCTGTGAGGAAGGCTAGGGAAGATTCCTTTATGTAATTTTTTTGAAGAACCGCATGTTTTTCAGCCTATTTGTGAGGATAATAAAGTGATTTAGGTACTTAAGATATTCTAAGATCCTTAAAAATAATAAAAAGAGCTCTACATTTCTCACACAAACGTCAAAAACGACCTCACAATTTATTCAGCTGAAGACACAAAGCTGAAATAAATTGACGCATTCCTTGAAAATGTACGCCTCCGACATTCACAAGGGAGGCGAGGCTACATTCACGACAATGTATTGCAAGAATGTGCGCCAGTCGAGCGTAGCCTGCCCGCTCTTCTGTGCGAATTACAAATATTTTCATCAGAACTTTTTCATAAAATATATTCTACTAACCTGGCGTTTTCCTGCCGGTTTTCTTGGATACGGATTGAGACGTCTTATTAGCAATGGATTAGGTATTTTCAGGAACTATATATAAGGACATCCTTTGTAAAAAAGCGTAGAAAAAAAGATAATTAAAAATCAACTAACTATTATTATATTATACTAGCTGCGCCTTTGCCCGCGTTTTATCGGGATAAAAAATAGCCTTTATGTTATTCCAGGTCCCAAACTATACCCATACCAAATTTCAGCCTATTCGGTTAAGTAGTTTTTGCGTGAAAGAGTAACAAATATCCATACATTCTTGCATCCATCCATACAAACTTTGACATTTATAATATTAGTAGGATTCGATATTGTTTATAATGTTCTGTGGAGCACCAAACAGAATTGATTTTTTTATAAATAGGTAATAGTTTGAGCAAGTTCCGACTAAAAGTCGGAACTTGCTCAAACTCGGGCATTACAAACGAAAATTGGAGTGTTTATAATCTCACAACATTTTAAGGATCTTTTGGCTTACGAGCGTTGTGTTATTTTTACAAATGCTATCCCAAAATGCAAATTGTTTGGGGCTGCGTTGAATTAAATTGTTTTTTAAAGTTTGCTGGGCAGCCGCCAAATGTGGACTTTGTGGATAAGATGAGGCTATGCAATTTTATCAGCCAATTCAGTTGTTCACTCTTGCCAAAACTCCACTCTTTGAAAGAGGCAGAACACATTGTATTGCTTCCAGCAGCTGTTGGTTAAGTTTTTAAATGGTATCTGTTTTCGATCGGCTAGGAACAGGTGCTGAAGAAGAAGATGGAGCTAATCTCAAGAGAGCTTCACTAAAAATCTGAAAACAGGCTGTTCTCCGATCAGCACCTAGAGAGGTGCTGATCGGAGAACAGTCAAATACTGACGACTGAATGAATGAATTAACAGAACATGGTTTTATCATTTTCATGTAAGTTTTGTAATCAATTACCAATTTGAACAAATGTAGGTATCATATTTTTCATTCAGGTATTACCTTTGTTCGTAGTTCAGTTATGGGTAGAATTTGGTTCCTAACGTTAAGCAACCTAGGTACATTGAAAGAAAATACCGCTTTAGAATCTCTGTTCCTTCATCCAACGCCTGGAACAAATAAAACAAACATAAATGCTTTTCACGTCGCCTCCGCTGACTATTTGCAATTTCATTACTAGCTTTTGACGGCGAAGTCGGGCTTTCAGCTTTCAGTTCACAGTGAAGTCGCAAAGTTGAGCGGAAGATAAATAAAAGTAAAATAATTTCAGAGATGGGATTTGGAAATATGGTTGGAGATTCGGTAGCTGCTCTTTCAGAACTTATTGCCTTCGCTGAACAGTTTTTCTGTTTTTAGATAAAGTATAAGGTGCCTAACCTAACCTTAAGAAATATATAAAAAAACTGTTATATCTATCAGTCTTCTCATCATTTCGATTGTCATTTTTTCGTGTGACTCTCCAAACCCCCAAAGCTTCGCTCATCAGTTACAATTTTCTACCCCGAGAATGAACACAATTTTTATCATGAAATAAACGTATACTCGGGGGTATTTATCAATCTACTTACTTGGTACTTACAACGGCTTACAAAAATGTTATTATGAGACAGTTTTTTGTTCCCCTACTTATACCCACTCCTTGTTAGCCTGTAGGGGAAGCGATGCTTTCAGCTCCTTTGAGAGCCAGCCCCCGATATAATTGGATTGCCTCGTCGTTTCTAAGCAAACAACACACGACTTCTGTCCAAGACTTTCTTTCAGACACCGTAAAGCTTTTGCTCCCTCTATTTCTTTTATATGGCATCATTTCCTACCCACCACCTACCTATAGTGTGGTTTTTGCGAATCTTTTCGTACATACTGTAGTAACTTAGACGAATTTAAAAAAATTGGAGAACGTGGAATTACCTTTTTTAAATGTAAAACCTTATGTACCTATTCTATTCTAATTTTATTTATTTAATTTATTGGAATTTATTGTTTTATTTTAATTAATTTATATTGAACATTGTTTTTTTTTTATTTGACATAAAGTCTTTATTGACAAAGAAAATAACAATCAAATAATATAAAGAAATTAAACTAGTATTTACAATTGAAACAATTGAGCTAACTGCAGACTGTTGCAAACAATCTACAGATAGATCAACTGGTCCATATCAATACCAGTCGGAAGCGTACCCAAGACGCTGGCTGCATTGCCCCGCTGTATGGCAATGCTAATGCGCTGCGCCAGATACTCACCAGCTCTCGGGTCAAGCGTCGCTTCGACCAGGCGCTCAGATAATTTTTTGAAAACCCGGAGAGCCTCGGTACCCCACGGACCTAGGGTCTCGACTCCAATGGGAGCAAATGCGTAGGCTCTGTCGAGACCTGCATATTTGCGCCTCTTGAGATCCTCGGCCAAATCTGCCGCCGAACCAGCCCTTACGGATGTCCTTGAAAGATGGGAAGGCGCAAGTGTGTCGACACATGTAGCGTCCCACACAATAGGCCTCCCCAGCTCCCAAGGGACTAAAGTCATGCCGTCGGGCCTCTTACCATCGTCACGCAACAGACCATTCGGTTCGAGAATAGCTGGTACGTTAGTGGTGACAAAGGCCCGTCGGATGATGTCGTTAAGGCTGGCATGGCGAGATATCCGACCGGCAGCCCTAGTACACGATAATCCGTGATGACCAAGCTGTTCGACAACAGTACCGCACTGGCATTGATGAGGCGCGCAACACCTTGCACCCAACCGAACACATGTTGCTATACGGAAAGTTACGGGATCCAATAGAGTGCCAGTATTATATGAAGGAAGTGCTTGCAACCAATGTCCTGACTCCCATTTAGAAACGGCCAGGAGACGGGCACGATCTGCAGAGCTGGAGCACGTTTGTAACAAACAAATCCGTGTCAACTCACACAGAGGCCCGTCCCATTGCCGTTGGGACAAAAGAGATTTTGGGGGAGCAGCATCAGGGCAAGCACTATGCCAAGCCATTCGAGCCTCGTCCAAATCGAAATTTTGAATGAATTTCCAGGTGAGACCAAAGACGGCTTTAAAAAATTTTCCACTAAAGAACTAGTGCTGTAGACAGAAGACAAGAACGCTGGCAGGGCGACACTTGAAATTTTGCGGATACCTAAGCCTCCCAATTTGACAGGCAGGGAGGCCTGCGACCATGCCTTGTCATCGAAACAGATATTCAAAACCGATGATAAAGTATTCGATTCCGAAATTCATCTGTGATGATTTTTAGATCATTAAAAACTGTGTCCACGTCTCCCCCTATCGTTCCGTCATCTAAATACCAAACATTAAGTTTGGATTTAAGATCGTTTTTGTTTTTACTATGTACCTCTATAAGATTTGAAGCTTTAAAATATTTGCATGCATAACTTAACTAAATATATAATCATCATCATCATCAGCCCATACACGTCCACTGCTGGACATAGGCCTCCCCCGTATGACGCCACAAAAAGCGGTCCTGAGCCGCCTCCATCCATCGACTCCCTGCGACCGCTACGATGTCGTTGGTCCATCGTGTGGATGGTCTCCCATGTAGGAGGGGATTTGCCACAATCACCACGCTTGGCAGGCGGAACAATAAATAAACATAAGTAAAAATATGAGAACTTCATTAATTTAAAGATGATTTAAGATTTTTAACCACCTTCGAAAAAATATGGAGGTTCTATGTTCGGCTGTATGTATGTTTTTTTATGTATTTTCGTCAATCCATTCAATTATTAACTGATTTTGAAAATTATATCATTATTATATAGGTAATAATCCCAAGACATTAGTATTAGTTCCACGACACTCAAAAAGGAATTCGAAGTCCATAAAAATTAATATCGCTTTTTTTTGGAGTATACTTTCATACAGAGTATACATATTGCTAAACCCATTTTCCAGTTTCTATGAAAATCAGAAAGTGTCCTGAAAAGTGTCCTGAAAAGAAAGATTCCTGAGCTTGTCATGTGTGTGTAGGTACCTAATAATTTACGAATAAATCCTTTACAGGAAATTTAAGTAACGAAGCTACTGCTTCATGTGTGTTATCCAGCATTATTTATTTATTTACAGTGCAGTTATAGGTTCCTAACCTCCATAGTAGTTCGCCTGTGATATTGGTTCCGTTAAAACACATCGCGTAAGTTACAGTTCCCAAAGGATGTGCTATAAAAGCCATGAGTTGGTTGGTTATCGTGTGCCAAAACTTTTCTATCGCCGAAGCTTGGGGCGGGCCCAAACTTGCTCGCATATCGACGTAGTGCACAATACTGGTTATCGAATCGGCTTTGGCACCAAAATCGAGATCTCTACGGGTTCGAAACATTTTATATGCATTTCAAATTGACTTGAATTAAAAATTGTGGGATTCGCATACGTAAGCTGTTTCTACGTAATAGAGTTTAGTAGTAGCTGAGTTTCGCACGTAGCGCACGTACACTATGAGTTTTAGCTATATTTTTACTAATTGTAGATAGGTACTTACTCCTTTTTGAAAGATTTGAAAATTGTTTTTCTGTTAAATACATAGGTACGCTACTCTACATTCTACAGTCGTTAGGACATCCTGATAAGTGTGTAAAAATACTTGTGCCAGGATGTCCTGCTCTTCCATACAAATACATGGATTTAACAAATAAGCTAAAATATGAATGATTAAGTATGACAATAACAATTAATTATTATTTAAATTCAAATACAAAAAAAAACTCTAATACTTTTTCTATAAGAGATATCACTGATACCTATATGAATTTTGAATTTATGTTGATTGTACATATGTGGTAGTGTGTGCAATGCGTGCAGGGGTGTGTGTGTGAGTCTTACGGCTGCTCCTGAGGACACTGATCTCGAAACCGGGCAACAGGAGCTGTTTGGGAGTATTAAGAGAAAGTGTGTTTGTGAGAGAGAAAAAAGAGTAACTCAAGAGTTGCTCTAGAATTTTTCATAGATATAAACCCAGGTTTATATCCATGCAAAATTCATAAAACGGGGTGGGTAATCTACGAAGACTTACGTCTCAAGAATATCTCGTAATTCTTAATAGGATTAGGAGGTTGGCGAAGGCTTACTCACTTTACTTTTAATTTATTTTCCCGTCACGTAATGAATTGAAGCTTGTAATTATGACGTTGAGACACTGACCACCAGAGAGATGAACTTGCAGTAATTTCTTTATGCGTTCTAGGGGAAGAGGATGACCAATAATATGGCGTGTTTTAAAAAAACGATAAACCGGTTTCAAATTTCCTTATACTTATTTTAAGTTTGTGTAAGTAGTGCGGGATAAATACTAATCCCCTGGGGATAAAAGTTTTCTATACAATAGTGAAATAATTTTCAAAATAGGTCCATAATTGGCGGAGATATCGCGTAATATAAAAAAACATATAGATGAATTGATAACCTTTTGAAGTCGGTTATAAAAGAATTTGACTTATCTTTTAGCATTGTTTCCCAAGACGTTGCTTTAGTTTAGATATAGTGAAGTGGAAAGAAGAGACGAAGAAAACAGACTCCATCGTCAGATGTGAGTGTAATTATTGAGAGAGGTATACAGAGGTGAAATGTGGTTCATCAATCTAAAAAACTATATAGCTGGAGCGTTGTTCATTACTGGTGCCTATAAAGAGCCTTTGCAAAACCTTTAGAAGGTTGTTTTTGCTCTTTCGCGCCGTCGCCTCCGCAAATTGCCTTTGAAACTACAAACCAAATAATAAAATACGGCGAGAAAATGTTGCCTCAAAGTGTTCTCTCTGAAATGTTACTTTGAAAGTTGAGCCGCGTCTCGGCGTTGCCAATTGGAAAAGGAATAAGCGTGCTTTGAATATAGACCCGGTAGGTGTTCTAGAGTTGGAAGGCATTCCGACGTTTTCCTCTCGCATAGTCGGAATTTATGAAAAACTTTATATTATGTGTTCGTTAGGCGCCTTTTCTATATGTTTCTATATTATATAAACAGACAAAATAGAAAAAAAACACATTCTTTAACCATATTATATTACTTTAATTAAATAAGTACACACTTAGTAACGCTAATCAAATTAAATCTCAGGTTAATAATAACATAGTTTGGCATGGGCATTATACTAATTTGTTTTGCTAAAATTTCTTTAAAACCAACATAAGGTATATTTTGAGTTTCTAATAAATTACGTTATTTTCAATTAAAAATAAGAGATCAAACTTCAATCAGGTAACGATTTCGCAAATCCGATTTTCGGCTCTAAGTATCTACGGTCGTAGAAAAATACAAACTTTTTGATTTAACCAATTAACTAAGTAGGTACTGGTAACCGTAAGTATACAATTTTTCCTCCCACTAATATCACCGATCACCACAATTATCACAAAATGCACTTAAAAAATGTTACCGTAAAAGCTAAAGTAGTACAAAGTACCTATACTAGTTAGATGCAATCTAGTTTATTCTCCTATTCTGAAAACGCAATGGATGTCCGAAATAAAATGAAATTGTAGTAGGTATACATAATACGAGCTTTTAACATTATACACAATAAATAAGTAGCTCCCATTTACCAAGTCAATTATACTCTGAAACAAAATTCTCAAACCAAAACCCAAAGGTTCTGGTTATTAACAGACTTTTTTGTCATGACGTGTTGGCACAGATCTTTAGACTTTGACCAAGTCAGTTTCAGTATACCATTCCTACGTACATTCATAGGTCCTAGTTTTAGCTTCTACAGTAACATTATATATACATATTTAGTTAGCCTATGGGTCTATCTAATGCTAGCGCAGCATGACGGTTGGTGAGTAAAACCTATTTTTGGTTTACAGAATCATATTCTTTACATCGACAATAATTTGTCGCCTGAACCCCATGGGATACATAAATAAGGAGTTCTAGGAAGAGCCAGCATATTCCTAAAATTATAAAATAAATTAACATAACGCGATGCACTCAAAGTGCTTAATTAAGCTGAATACTTATATTCAATTCTTATTAAAAAATACATCTCAATCAATCAACGTAAATCGAAATCAGATGAAATTACTACGCACAAGAAAACAATTTTAGAAGGAACTGAAAATTACAGGTCTATTGCTTTTTATGGTTTGAAGCAAAACCAAATACATAATAACTAAGAACGAAAATAGCGAGTTAGATATATTTATATAACCATGTGAAGCTTCTGTACAAAATAATAACTCGAGATCCTAAAACCTATGTTACATATCTGCTGTAAGATATGTTTAAAAAGTACACCATGTTATATCACAGCCCTTATCTTATCCTTTACCATTAAAAACCATACAACAATAACGAACCTAAACTTTTTAGAGTGATTTTAGATTGGACAATTGTTTTACACTGGCCCACAATATTTAGCAAATTAAAAATGGGCGTGGTGTTCAGTTCAGACTTCAACATTAATATTTTAAGTTACGGATTTAGTCAGAATTTAAGATATACGCAAATGAGATTTGCGCTTGCGCACGGCTCGCACGCATACATACATAAATCATGAGGCACTCACGGGAGCCCCACGAATTTGACCTTTTTATTTACGACTAGTTTGAACTAAATCTCCATGACGAAATATCATGAGAATTGGCACATGAAGTGATAAAATTGGTCGAAATTCACGGGCTCTAGGCCTATATCGTTGTCTGATTTGTCGAGTAGCTCAGGGTTTCTCTTGAGGAAGTTTCTGACCCAGTCTTCGCCTGCCATTCTGCTGTTGACGTCAAACGGATGGTTGAGGTGATTGTCTTCAGCGTATTGGAATGCAAGTTCGCGGATATCACGCCGCGAGACGCCCATGAAGTATTTTTCCATGCTTTTAATGTATCCTACTAGATCCTTTTCCTGGTCGACGGTGAAGACGCGGCGGTACTGTCCCATGAGCGGCTTTGCGTCGTCGGGCAGCTGGTATCGGACCTTGCTGGCGCGCCGCTGCAGCGTGGAGCGTGGGATGTGGAAGGTCCTGGCGGCCAGCTTGTAGCCCATCTTGCCTGACACGACGGCGGCCACGGCTTTCGCCATATCCTCTTCGCTCCATGACTGACGACCACTCAATCTCTCGTATTTTCGCACCATTTCTGAAAAATAATAAAAAACAGATTATATTTTCTTCTAAGCATAATATTTAAGGAGTTCTCTTTAATGTTTGAGGGCTCGATAATGAATATTAATTTGTTGTTTTGTAATTGTTGGGTTTAATTTGAATACTGCGGTGGCTGGCCATGTGTTCGGCGAAGGGTAACCACAGCGGTACCGGTTCTACCACGACCAATGCCAACTCGAGGTGAAAAATAACTCAAGAGGCTCTAGAAAATACAAAAACAACGGCATTATTAATTTATGGACCAAGTGTAAACAATTTATGTGATGCCTAAAGACGTAAATTAAAATTATGATAAGTAGGTATTATTATTATTTTATTTTGTCGTATTATTTTGGGGTAGGTACCTACACTTACATATAGTTAGTACCTAGCAGTTAAATGAAATTTTACAATTTAATCAAAATTAAATCGAGACTAAAAACGCCATTAACAAAAAGTTATTTTTTTTAATAATTTTGTATAAGTAGTGTGGGTGGATTCTCTACCTACCTACTGTAGATATGTACCTACCTATAGGTACCGACCGTGGATACCTTCCGGAAAAAGTAAGCTATTTTGAGGTACTCGATAAACACCTATTACTACCTGTTATAAGTCGGAATATTTATATTTACGTAGAGATATTAGTATCAAGCAAGGTTTACTAATAAGGTTGCCTTTTCTGCCTTACGTCGCGCTTACGTCGTAAGGTCGTTTACCACAATACACGAACACGTACCTACGCTTCAGATGTAACTCAAACAAAACACATCAGCTAAATAAGTGTGAAACGAGTTAAAACTCGAGTCAGAGCCAGTTTGTCATTGAAGGGAGCCTCAACGTGCGAGGCAGCGCAATCGTGGCTGGCATATTACTGATAGCGCACACAACCGCGATAAAACAAATAGGTACCGTGTTTTTCCAATGTACCTAATGATACGAGCAACTCTGGAAACGAGGCCTCTCGCCGTGCGTGCATTGTTGCCTGCAACGGCCTATTTCGAAACTCAGTTTTCGATACATAATGTGCGCACATGAAGCCCAACAATCGTAGTACGTTATTACAACAGTTTGTAAGCAACCTAATCGATTTCGCGACCTCAAAACGGGAAGTCATCTCGGCCGGCCGTCCTTGAATGACCGTGTCATATTTTTTATAAGTCAAAAAAAAAAAGAAGTTCGTCGTCGTCAGCGCGGTCAGCTGTTTGTGTTAATTCCATAACGCGTCTATCAACAGGCCTCCGTAACAAGAGAAACTATACTATACGACTACCTCTCAAGTCCGTAAAACCATTGCTTGGTTTGAACCGTTCCGTGTCGCCCGTAGTCTGTTAAAGCCAGCGATCGTTTACGAACAATGACAACTCGGCACGCGGTAGCTTCGAAAGAAATAAACGCAGTAGCTGCGCGAGTACGGCGTGAGTCGAGGTTACTCTGACGCGTGACTTGCAAGGTCCCCGCTGCAATGCACGATGCGCCAAGGTTGATTCGATTCTCTCAGTACGATACAACGTCAGTCTTATTAATTAGAACAACAAACAATTTTACTCAAAAGTGTGTGCAAAACGCTTATCAACTGATGAATGTAGCCATTAGACGGACATTCGTGTGTATGGTAGAAGTGAAATCAGCATCGGATGTTATCGCGGTGCATCGTTGCAATTAGACACAATAGGTTTCGTCACATCATTAGGCATGTAGAAATAGCTAGGTACGTTAGAGAATAGCTGAGGTACTCACTGAAGAGGTATAGGTGTCTTGTGTTTGGGCAGGCAGGGGGCGGCAGGTGGAGGGCAGCTGCGAGCGCGGCGGCGGCGGCGGCGGCGGTGGCTGGCTAGTGGTGTGGTGGTGCAGACGGTACGTGCGGCCCGGTTGACGGCGCGCGCGGCACTGGCGCGGGGCCCGTCTTGCCCCGCCGTCGGCCCTGGCGCGTGACGTCACCTGGCCCAGGGCCCGACACCGACGACTATTTTTGTCCTCAACTAATTATCTAGATCCTTTGTCTGTCGCTCGTCAGCATTGAGATAACCTGGGTTTTGCCTACCGATATTATAGACGTAAATACTCGTCTGCCAATAAATTGCACATTATAATGATAGCGTGTCATTTGCATTGTCGTCATGTCGACGTCGTGAGTGCATGAGTCATTGCACTCAAAATTGATGTTACTTTATGAGTGATGTGATGAGGTGCATCGTCGACTGTTTGTTAACATTTTGATAATATAATAGGTAAAATATTATCGACGAGGTTAAGCGTAAGGTCATCCGCCTTTTTGTTTTAACCTTTACTAGGTCGGCATTGGCTTATGGATGATGCTACAAGAAAGACTTAATCTTTCTGCAAAGAATTACCAAAATGTTTGAATACAAGTATACATTAAAACTACTTTCATAAAAAAAAAACCTACCTGTTAAATGCCCAGTTGAATAGCGAACCAGTGCCAAGACCAAGATTATGCTGGAACCCTATCATCTTCATCTAAACTAATAACAAATAACACTCCATTACTAACCTCTATGGTTTGTTTCTTAGTATTCTGTTTCTCATTTCCATGATCACGGGCCACATAGTGACCCGGTCCTTTGGGAGGCATGCGTGGAGCCGAAGCCAACAGCACATAGGCCCTTTATGAGAATTAATCTAAAGGCGACAGCTACACATAGCGGGTACCATCCTTGGTTGCACAATATGATACACCCGAAGATGATATCCGCCAGGTGTATAGAGACTATTGCAAAGGGAAATGAAAATAACAAAAAAGCCATGTTATTGTGGTGAATGGATGGACTGGGTAATTGGGCTATGGGGGAAACTATGGACGCCTGCCATAAACATACTCTCAATACTGTTAGTATTATTATTATAAATTATCGATAATTTAATATTAATTAAGTTGGTAAATAAATAAAAATAATCTTAATGATTTTAAATGATTACTAGTACTCACTTGTTATAATATTAGTTATACAACATTATTTTTTCTACCGAAGTGGCATGCTTATGCATCTTATAATATAGACGTTTTTTTTATATCTATAGAAATAGTGACGAAAGCTAGGTATTTATAATATATAATAATATTTTTTAAATTGATGCACAATATCCAGCAAATTACAAGATATTAGAACATTTACTTACAACACAAAAAATCTGAATCTAAATAAGTTTTGTACATAATGGTACATAATATAAAATACAGAATACTTATAGGAAATGACTGTAGTATGTATGTACTAAAAGGTAATACTAGAATGTAACAAATAACTAATTGGTAATAACTAATTGGTTTGTTTAATTTAAACGTGATGCTGCGATGTCATCCGTTTAGAACCTTAACTCTCCAGTAGGTATTCCTAAGCTACCCACGCACCCGTTTTTATTACTTAATATTGGAAATTGTAAAGCATATGTTCTCCAAAAATATACGTATAATCGGGCAATTTTATTTTAGTAGTTCTAAAGTCGAAATACACCTAAAAGAACCAAATTAATTATAAGACTAGATACTAGAAAAGAAAATTACAATCAAATAATAGAAAATAATCAGAATTAGGATTTACAATTGAAACAATTGAGCTAACTCCAGACTGTTGTAAGCAGGTAGCTCAACTGGTCCATATCAATACCAGTCGGAAGCGTCCCCAAGACGATGGCAAAAAAGAAAAGTAAGTCGTTTTTCTGAAAGTATTTTTTTTCTTTTTTCTAAAAATAAACTTACTTCAAATTCTTGAACCTACTTCTTGCTTTGCTTACGCCCGTTGCCGTCGAAACTGTTTGTTAACAGTCATTGTGATAATTTAACTATCTTCAAAAACCTACTTAAAATCCTTTACTTTTACACTGTTTTTCAGTTTTGCGGGATAAATACGAATCCGCTAAGGATAACATTTTTATGGGACCATCTCGGGATAATTTTCCATACAATAGTGAAAGAATTTTCAAAATCGGTTCATAATTGGCGGAAATCTCGCGTCACATACATAAAAAAAATTACAGACAAATTGAAAACCTCCTCCTTTTTCGAAGTCGTTTAATAATCCTACAGGTTTGAATTTCCGCAATTTCTCTGACCTCGTGATCATGACTCTACCTTCACCAAGTTTAGGGGCATTCATTCATTGTTCATTTTCTTTGGTTTGGATTATAGAAATGTACTTATGAAATTCTGATGATTTGATTAAACCTTCAAAAATGGCTTCCTAGCCACAGATTAGGTAATGTTACTACGTCCTAGCTGCAAACATACTATGAAATGAACTTACGTAGAGTATCAATTGTGCAAAATAAATCGTAGTTAAACATTTTGTCATCATCTTTTTGCTGTTTTGTATACATTTGACAAGTGACCTCTTTTCAGAAAAGACTCAGCACAAAACAATGACATACTTCTAGTCTGCTTGCAACATGCAGTCAGAGCGAACTAATTTGATGTAAACCATTATCATCACCATCCCCATGTATTATTGGAAACAAGTATCAATTTATTCAACAATATACTTTAGCTTTATTGTAGAACAACGTAGATCTGACGTTACTTTACCTAAGTAATCATCATCATCATCAGCCCATACACGTCCACGACATAGGCTTCCCCCTTACGATGCCACAAATAGCGGTCCTGAGCCGCCTCCATCCATCGACTCCCTGCGACCGCTACGATGTCGTCGGTCCATCGAGTGGATCGTCTCCCATGTAGGGGGGGATTTGCCATAATCACCACGCTTGGCCGGCGGATTGGTGATCGCATAGTTGGTGTTTAAAAATACTCAGAAGGAAGCTGCTGCCCTTCCTCTGGTAGGTTCCCTTAGTCGGCTCTTACGATATCCACGGGTTGAGTTGGAGGGGTCGATATTCGTACGCCGCGGCCCCACGGCCAGTAATACCTAAGTAATACTTAACATTAAATACCAATTAATTACCATTAAAGACGCATACGCACATAAGTTAAAAAAAAAAATTATTGTTGTTTTTTTTAATACAAAAATTAATAACTTTTTAAATCTCTTGATATCAGTAGATGGCCAAATCTAAGACATAAGAGTTAGAGAAAAGTCGTGAAAAGAGATGGGCTCAATTTATGAGAAAAAAAACTGCATACCTACATAATTTTTTTTCGGAGCTAAGTATATTGGCTATCGGCGAGTCATGCATTTCCTTGCAAAGATTGATCCTTATCAGCAACCGAATCCATTGGTGCAAAAATATAGACGTCATATATTTTTAAATCAATCGGTTCCATTTTCTGCCAGATTTGTTTCTCCTTTCACGACTTATCTCTAATTCTCGTAGTTTCTGATTTGGCTATCTCCTCCCATTTCAAAAGCCTACCCTGTATTAGGCCCACAGCAACAAGAAAGTAAAATAATGGTGATACATTAATACGTCGTACATCAATGCGTCGTTGTTTTCTAAAGAAAATGAATCTGACAAAGAGAATATCTGTGATTGTCTAACAAAGAGCGAGGGTTATCCATATAATTTTCTTTTCAATAATAAAACAAAAATATTCTGTAAATACAAAAAAAAAAATATCTTTATTACTAATTTAAATCGTTTAGTATTTTAGGTTCTCAAGGTTTTTGAAGCTGCGACAATTTTCCACAAAATCTGCTATTTATGATTTTTCGTACGTAGTTGGTCCTTTAGAAGTTTTTGATGAGTATAAGAAACAGGATCGATTGGACATAAAAAATGTGAAAAATGCCAATTTTTTTGCTAATTGTATTTTTTTTTGTAAATCTTATTGAGGAGATGTTAATCTAGGACCATTTTTCACAACAACGGTTAAAAACTCACCCTGCACAGTAAGAGAAATGCAATCATTTATTTAAAAAGTATTTATAGACTAGACCTTAGTTATTGTAATAAGACTATTTTGATAAACTATTACTTACTGGGTAGAAGTATTTCATTCAACCTAATGAGCGATTTTCGATTTGCATTTTTATAAAGAAAAAATTAGTTCCAAATATCTCAATACGTGGCAGGGGGCGTCAACTGGAAATAAGGGTATGTCAATGTCAAATAAAAACTTGAAAAAGTTTGTTTTCCTTTCACTTGGCATTGGCATTACCCTAATTTCCAGTTGACGCCCTGCCATCTATCGAGATATTTAGAACTAATTTTTATTTTTTATTGTAAATTGAAAACCCCTCATTGTTTTTCACAAATTTCTGTGGTAGGTACCCACTTCCTACTTAATTTAGTTTTTCGTGAACAGTTAACACTCTTCCGAGGATATTTGAATCGTCGCCAAAAGCCGACAAAAGCGAAATTCCCTCGGAGATAAAACTGGACATTTGTGCAGACTAAATAAAAGAGTCAACACAACGCGTACCTACCTAGAGTAGCAGACTCATAAAAACTTACTACGAGTATTATCAAGGTTTTTCTTTATGCTATCACAGCAATAACGAGTGAATCACACTATAATAATTAATATGAATGTTTGGATGTGTGGATGGATGTTTGTTACCTCTTCACGCTAAAACTACTAAACGTATCAGGCTGAAATTTCCCGTACAAGTAGTTCTAGGCAAAAAATAGGTGTCATTTTATCCCATAAATCAGTTCCCACGGGATAGAAATAACCTCTAAGCCTTTCCATAGAAATAACGCGTTAGAAGCCGCCGTCGTCGGGCAGAAACTATGTAGTTATTTATAAAACACTGAATAACTGGTGGACCTTCAGTATTCTACGTTAGTAAAAACCGTTGGTTAGAAAACACTAGAATTACCACAGACCTAGATTTTTTCGTACATCCTAAATCTATGAGATTTACCATAGACCTAGAATTTTTTTTTCGTACATCTTAAATCTATGAGATTTACCATAGACCTAGAATTTTTTTTTCGTACATCCTAAATCTATTAGATTTACCTTAGAACTAGAAATTTTTTCGTACATCCTAAATCTATGAGATTTACCATAGTTTTTTTTCTAGATTTAACATACGTCAGCGCTTATAAGTCTCACGATCTTATTGGTATAGGTCTGATTAAATTAGAACCACAATTCATCTGTCATATTATTATGTTGTCTACCAAAATATTATCTGAAATCAAATAAATTCAAATCAAAAATCTTTAATGATTAGAAAAAGCCAGTTGAAAATTAAAATAGAAATCGATGTATGTACTTATAACTACATACCTAGCTACATATGAATAGTTACTTTAAATAAACAAGCACGCCGCGCCGCGACGCCTTCGCACGGGTTTTTTCCAAATTATCAAGATCCCTTATTTTTTTGGAAATATGGTATAACCTATATCACCCGGGGATAGTTTAGCTTCCCAATAGTGAAATAATTTTTCAAATCGGTTCGGTAGTTTTGGTGCATATTCAATGCAAACAAACAATCAATAAAATCTTTCCTCTTTATAATATTAGTATAGATAATAAAACTAAAAAACATTTAACGTATATCTTAAACCTCATATAAACTAGTGTCCAAGTTTTACTGAAAAACCTACGTTGGTAAAAATCTAAAACATAAGATCCATTTTGTTAGCAGATTGACCTAGGTCTGCACTCTTAGGTCAATGATGTGTTGTTGTTGAAAAATGTAATGTCGATCTATTCTCGATTTTTTATTATCTATAAAAGAGATCGCTAAACAATAAAAATCATCAATATCATCATCATCATCATACCAGTCCATACACGTCCACTGCTGAACATTGGCCTCCCCCATACGATGCCACAAATAGCAGTCCTGAGCCGCATTCATCCATCGACTCCCTGCGACCGCTACAATGTCGTCGGTCCATCAGTTCTGCGAGCTGTACTCGACCTAAAATTAACTTTCGTGCTGTAAATGCTGTAAGGTTTAAAACCTAATTTGGACCGATTTATGCAAAAATGATCCAACCTACAACCTCGTTAATTTCGTATTTTTGTAATCTATGTAATCAGTATAAGGTATATTTTTACATATCAAAGACATACAAAGAGTTTATATGTTAAAATATACCTTATACTGATTACATACTTATGTTACAAAAACGCGAAATTGACGAGGTTGTGGGTTGGCAAATGTTTGCTTAAATCGGTCGATTTAAAGTAGGACATTTGTCGATTTGACATCCTTTCTTTAATACTGTCAATACCCTACTATTGGAGTCGAGATCGTCTCCAAGAGACTTGTGAATTTTAGTATCTTTTCGAGTTTATATAGTATTTTTTCGAGTTTGTTAATATAGTGGCTAGTATAACTCTAAGCTCGACCATAAAATAACACTAGATGTCATCCAGTAGGTACAGTAGGTAATAATGTGCATGAGGCAAACTGTATACGGGGCAAAGTCCCTCGGCACGCTGTGCGTCACAGATGCAAAGGCGTCACCCGGTATGCCCTCAATATAATCCGGGCTGTAAACAAGAGACAGTATACACTAAGAAATATATGTATGTAGGTACTCACCACAAAAAATTTATTAACAGGTATCAAGCTAATTAAAAAGTGTTTTTGTCGCAGGAAAATCTTTATTTTTTGAATACGTTTGTTTTCGGGAACTATTTAATACTTATTATCGAAAGAAATTCTGTGTTTATATTTGAATAAATAATAGATTCAGGCGTTACTTTGTGGAAATCCATTGCACAATATTAATATTGTTTATATTTGAAATTATATATAGGTATATAATATAATACAATACGATACGATATTCTTTATTGTACATCGGATAAAAACAGAAACAGGTAAGCGAAAGACAAATACAGATTTATATACAATTGGCGGCCTTATCGCTACGAGCGATCTCTGCCAGGCAATCTTGAAACAACTTTGAAATAAAGATTATATTCCTAATCTATGATCAAAAGGAGATGTTATTCTGAGGTTCGTACTATTTCGAAATTCATAAGTAACAAACCAACACTACCTAATAGCCCGGGTACACGCTCAAACATTTGTGCATTCAGATTGCACAAACACAGTTTGCGCAAGCAAGATAAGCCCGCCACACACTCCATCTTGCTTGCGCACACCGGCTTGCGCCAGCAAGATGGAGTGTGTGGCCGGCTATATAAAACAACAACGAACACTAACAAAGAACGGTAGGTACAGTACATATCTACTTTTTAGAGTTCTTCAAAAGTTCGTAAGATCTCTTTGTTCCTGATGTTTGGCATCACTACATATTATAAAACAATTTCGCTTCCCGCTGTCTGTCTGTCTCTATGTATGCCTAGATCTTTAAAACTACGCAACGGATTTTGCTGCGTTTTTTTATTAGATAAAGTGATTCAAGAAGAACGTTTATATGTATAACTAGCTGCTGCCCGCGCTTTCGCCCTCGTTTTATCGGGATACAAAATACCCTATATGTTATTCCAGGTCTCAAACTATACCCATACCAAATGTCAGCCTAATCGGTTCAGTAGTTTTTTCGTGAAAAAGTAACAAATATTCATACATCCATCCATACAAACATTCACATTTATAATATTACTAGGATTTAGTATCAGCATTGCATCCATACGAAGCCGGGGCGGGCCGCTAGTCCGTCATAATCTGTAAGTTTTCCTCGTGTTTATTTTGTGTTCTGATACCTACAATTGAATGTTATGAATGATTAGATACGAGTAGATAAGATCAATCAATAGATTCACTGAAGAGATACCTTTATGTAAATGTATTCATATTGTATGATTCCCCACACATTTATTTCCTACCATGCATTTTTTAAACCTTGGTGGTCCGGAGGTATATGTGAATTGACGTCAATTGAGCTAAAACCTTTTTTCTCCGTAATATTTATTCACATATTTGTTGTGATTTCATGCATACAGGTATTGTTGTTAGGTGTAGGTAGTCTTAGTGGGTACACAATGCTTAAAAACCCTGTCAGGGCGCAGCAATTATTTTGAATTAAAATAAGTAAAAGTAGGTATGATGACATAAAGTCTTTATTGACAAAGAAAATAACAATCAAATAATATAAAGAAATTAAACTAGTATTTACAATTGAAACAATTGAGCTAACTGCAGACTGTTGCAAACAATCTACAGATAGCTCAACTGGTCCATATCAATACCAGTCGGAAGCGTCCCCAAGACGCTGGCTGCATTGCCTCGCTGTATGGCAATGGTAATGCGCTGCGCCAGATACTCACCAACTCTCGGGTCACGCGTCGCTTCGACCATGTATGATTGATTATATAAGTTGAAGTAGTAGTATAGATATAGTTGTAAACAAGTAAAAATAGATACCTATGCTAATTTGACAATAATATTCGTGTACGGTTTATCGAAAAAGCTTAAAAAAAACGCGATACAAAACCCCAACCCTTCTTTTCAAAAATAAAACAAACTATTTTAAATATCAGAAATAATTGAGCAAAGTACGACAACAATAACTTTACCGTGATAGTCTATTTTCTTAGTTACCGTATTCTGCTAAACTATCAGACACAAGATTGTTTATTGTCATCACATCACCTATTAAATAATGAAATACCGAGATAATCTTCGGCTTACTTTTACATATAAATGTCCTCATTTATTAATAAGCAAAAGCATGATTTTTGCGCTTCCGACGCTCTGCTCTGTCCCGCTCCTATGAACGCGAAATCCTAAATATATATTTTTCACAAAATGGCGTCATATGGCTTAAAAAGGCTACGAACCTCTCCCAAACGGAAACGGATTTTCCCATGCAGATTTTTTGTTGTTTCACGTAGAATGAAATGGGGCGCGCTATGAGTGAGAAAGCGCTTCTAACCATCTAATACGAAGCTGTCATGTGGGTGTGTGCGTGTGCTTGGTGTTGGCACCATTTTTTGATATTTGTTCGTACTTTCTGATACATTTTGAGTAAACGATTGATTTCAAAAATATTTTTGATAATTTAAAATGAATATATTTAGGATGTTTGCAGCGCGACAGATTTTAGAATAAAGATGTCTATCACGCATAAAACATCGCTTGAAGATGACTCGATTTGGTGGTCAAAATTAGTTTCGCTCTCATTTAAATATCATTGTTTTTTCAAAAACTAAACCGCTGCAAACGTAGCTATTTTTCATCCATCATTACGTATGGAAAATTTCAATTAGATCGGGGACATAGTTTCCAAATGAAGCGGAAAGTACGTTTGTATGGGGAATAAGGCTATCCGTTCCGTTCTTGAGCGATAAGGCTGCCAATTCCATTGCCTCTCTAAAGTATGTATAGGTATGTTTAGATTAAGGATAGACTGTTTTTTTACGGTTATAAATTGATATATTTTATTTTATAAAACACAAGAAGAGGTGTTCGTTCCTATGATTCTACATACACGTATCTTCGTACATATTTTTATATAGAATAGAATATTTTTATTTACAACCAAAAAAAATATTCATATTATCATATCCACTCGTACTAATTGCATTAACCTTGAAAAAAGAATGTAAGAGTTTGCTTTCCAGTTAAAATATAGTTAGCGAAGATAATGCACGTTCTGAACGTGACTGAAAGCATTCAACAGATAAGTTAAACAAAACGTTTCTAACTTTATCGATATCAATATTAATTAACATTAAAGACATCTTCTAATGCTACTCGTACTTAGGTAAATCACAAACTTCTCACTGAACAATCATCAACGCGCAAAAAAAGATATTGCATCCACATTTAACAAAATATAGAACATAATAAGCTACCTGTAGATTGTTTAACAGGCAGTTACCTCAATTGTTTCAATAGGCTAGTTTCCTAAAAAAATCCATTTAATCCGTCATTTACATTACTAAAAAATATTGAATACCTATTGTCCCCTTGTGAATTAAACAAAAAATGACGAAGTTAAGGTACGTTGAAGTTCCGCGTGACGTCAAGCCTTGGTACACTTTCTACGTCACGTCATGAGTCCCCTCTCCCGAACTTTGATGTGCGTTATCTCAATTTTGATCGAATTGATAAAAAGCAAAAAAATCTGTTCAATATTTTTTGACAATCTAACTGACAGACTAATTAGTTTTTTTTTATCTGGGAAACATCCCTCTATTATTTGAATGTAATTTTCTTTGTTACTAAAGTTATACAATAATAACTGCACCGATTTTCATCAATTTATAATCATAACAAAGATGTGATATTTCAACAAAAGTAAGTTAAATCCAAATTTACGTATACGACACACACTTAGGACGCGTCGAACTTAAAACACTCCTCTTTTATGTCGTAACTAGCGACCCGCCCCGGCTTCGCACAGGTACAATTCTGATACTAAATTATACATAGTATAAACATTTCTCTTGAATCACTCTATCTATTAAAAAAACCGCATCAAAATCCGTTGCGGAGTTTTTTATATAGATAGATAGAAAATCCTTTATTGCACACTTATTGATAAGAAACAGAAATACAAAAAAAGACAATTTAAAACTAAGTTACAAGTGGCGGTCTTATCGCTCGAGAGCGATCTCTACCAGACAACCGTGGATGGATAGGATTGTTGGATGGTACTAGGGGATCTGTGGGGATATAACCATACATAGGGACAGACATACAGCGGGAAGCGACTTTGTTTTATACTTGTAGTGTTATAAATATTACCTACGTTTGTAAGAAAATAGGAGGAAACACTTAAACACAGTACAATATTTCTCTCTCTGGGTTCTGCTTTTTTCTTCATGCTTCTTCCGTATCATTCCGTAGAGTTCTGTAGATTTAGTCCGCTCTTGGCATTCACCGCGTGCCTTATGGGTGTTTTGGAACATAAAGGCAACGGGATGAACACGAGGAGTAAGACTTTTTAGTTCTTGTTGCCTTCTTTCTTCGGGTTTTCCTCCTTTATCATCAGCGTCCATGATGTTGGTAGAAATTAGAACTACTTTGAATTTTTGTAACAATTTATTGGAAATAGAAGCTAGAAGAGTCTAGCAGTTTTATATGTATAAAATTTGAGACTTTAACTATAATGTGGATCTAATGATAAATACTTGTTACATAAGTTGAAGATATAATGAAATATATTCGAGGTACAGCTGCTCAACTCAAACGTGCCCTGAGTTACTCAAACTATTTTTGCCGCTTATTAGTTGCATTTTAATTATAAATATAAAACAAACAAAAGATAATCCTTTTTAATATTATAAATACGAAAGTGTGTTTGTTTGTCCTGCCTTCACGCCCTAATTAAGTAATCAATCGACTTGATTTTTGACATAGATTTAGTTGATAAGATGGAGAGTAACATAGGCTACTTTTTCTCCAAACAAAGTGTGTTTTTGTGTATCAATTTTCCATGTGAGATTTACAGGGCAGAAGACCTTTTTATCTCCCTAGAAATGTGAAATTCGAATCTAACGCGGGTGAAACCGCGAGAAATAGCTAGTTAACCAATAAATGGCGGAAATAGTATGAGTATACATTTACGAATTCGTCTGAATTTACCACCAGGAATATCTTACGGACAATAACTTCGTTACTGAGAATGCTCTCTGTTTCTCTTATTTTATTTATTTAACTGTACACATGTAATATTTTTGTATGCTCGAAAGCGTAGAATTGGGTGACCCAACACAAACTTTGAGATCAATTGTATATTACCACAATCACAAGAAATAAATGGTTTCAATGGTCAAAGTTAAACTCCTTACAAAATCACTGTAATTTCGTTTAATGTTTGCCCTACAATACAACTAAGGCGTCAGACCAAAACCAAAATAATAGTCGAGCATGGTAGAGCTCCTTGCAAGCCTTACCTTTACAATCCATATTTTAATTTTAAAAGTACCTATTCCATAAATAACAATGTTTATATTTAATTGACCTACACGTATCGGTGAGCCTACCCTTGACCCAACGATTACCACCTTAGAAGGTAATCTTTTTTAGAGGTGAGCAGCGCATACCCTTTTGCTTCTTCCTTAGCAATTACACATGCTGTCTATATTTTAAAAATCAGGGATTTAGTTTTCAGCAAGTACCTAAATTGAGGTGAAGTTTTGAGATCTATTATTAAAATTTTTATTATTGCAAAACAATAGCGCAGTGCTCGAGAGACTCGAGAGACGAGGATTTGGCTATCGGCTGTCAAAAATGAGGGTAGGCCCGTGTGTAGTTAACGTTGTCTATTATTAGATACTTTGCATATCTAGCTAGTTTGTTTATAGATAGGTAGGTATAATATGCACTCACTACTCGTACATAGATAATTCTATAGAAAATGATGGATAGTGGGTTTTCTTCAAGCAGGGATCCTAACCGTATGGGTTTTGTTCCGGCTCCTGTTAGAGTTGTAGTGTTTTTTCTTGACTTTTGTATTATTATGTGAAAAGGTAAGCACACTCGTGTTAAATAAAAATATACCTACATAACCACTAGATAGGTACTAGTTTTGTATTTTCTCATTAATGTATTTATGTTTGTTCTTTTTTTATTTATTTACTAGTATAGACATATGTTAAATACACTAGAGTTTAATTACATCAAGCTATTTAATTGGCTAATGGGTAATTTAGTTTTAAGTAATTTTTATAAAAAATTAATACTAAGAACGTGTCCATTGGCACTTTTCTTACCGTCTCTATATACTTAAGGGGAAGACACTTGGTCCATGTGTTCTTTAGATAGCACTTATGCATATATACTATATAATTATCACAACACTAATTCAAAAGGTTTTGTTCTTTTGAGCCTTCTCACTATGTCCGTGTTGTCGAGGAGCTGGATCGCCTCGACGTTCACATGATGATGAAGCCTTTGTTCGTGAGCCTCTGCGTATTTTTGTATGACAAATTCAATATTCAGGGCCCGATGAATATAGTCATTTCTTACATACCAAGGAGCATTAATAATTGACCTGAGTACTTTGTTCTGGAATCTTTGTATGATTGCTACGTTTGTCTTTTTGGTACAGCCCCAGAGCGTATACCTTAAGTCCAGATTGGCATGAGGACCTGTTTATATATTAGGAGTTTATTGTGTACTGCTAAAGTAGAATTTCTACCAATCAGCCAACACATTTGTAGGAAATCTCTAGCTCTAGGTACATAGCTTTATGTTCTTTCGGGAAATAAATAATCCTTCACACAAACCTTGAAGCCGTGAAAATAAAACACCGTGATGGCGTGTTAATTATGATATTAGTTATATCTTAAGTAAAATAAATAATGCTTGCATGACCTAGCACAGATATTTAATCAAAAAACATATTATTTTCACTTCAGTTTCCCGTAATTATACACTATACCAGTCTATTACTTTCACATGTCCAAAAGTAAATAAAATGGGAAAGAGCTTCCGAAGTCCTCCAAAAGCTCACACACATTCCTTGCAAAATCATTCACTTCACCAAACAATATTCACTTCTTTTTTTTGTATAAGTACCAGGATATTAAAATCTTTTTTCAAATGGGCTGTAATTTTTTTTATTTAGCCTTTTTTTAGTGTTGCTGCTGGACATCCCTTGCACACTTTTAAACATTTCGGTCTTTTGCAGACTCCACACAATATTATCTAAACACAAAATATTTAACACAAAAACTTTCACTAAACGTATATTTTCCTATTAGACGCGTGCAGCTCGCGTAAGCGCTGCACTCGTCATAGCTGAAGCCCCGGTTGCATTGTTGTCCCGGACAATGGCCGGGGATGCAGCTGTCGCGAGGGTCCCAGCAACGCTAGTTACCTCTACGTCTATTACAATAATAACGCTACTTTTTGGGTTCAGACATGTAAGTGCAGTGTTCCGTATGAAAAAAAGGCGAGCAGAAGCTTTTTTTGTTTTTCATGAAAATTTATGCTTGTATACTACAGTCCGTTGATAGTTATTTCACCTTTGACTTAGTACAGAGTTTGATACAACTCTATACAAAGAGGTAAAATAACGGACTGTAACTTCCGCACGCGGCTTCGCACTTAGTTTATTTTTTTGAATAAAAAGTCACAGTATGTTATTTCAGGGGCAGATCTTTAGGTGTGCAAATTTCAGCCCGATTTCTTATGTAGTTTTGGCGTTGTCTTTGGCCAAACATGTTCATAACGGCACAAACTTTCGCATTTGAAACCACATACTATGTACGAAAAAAGCGTCTCATCGCATGTATCGCAAGGAAAGTAACAAATTATGTTATTTTGGTAAAGCGTTCATTAATTCAGTTGCTTCCAAATCATTTTAAAACTTACCTACTTTTTTATTTCTCTTTTTGTTGATTAATGAAATCCGTTTTGGTCTTATTGTTAAATATAATTAAAGTATTTTAATGGTAATCGTAATGCGGTGTGTGGTTTACCTCAAAAAATTAAATAAATAAAATCAACAATACGAGTAATCTCGTAATTTCACCACCAGGAAACAAAGTTAGCTAACAAAGTGTTAAATAACACCAAAGTGACCAGAATGAAATAATCAGTTGTGAATCACATTATCGATCGGTCTGATAAAATCTACGAGGGTCGTTCACTTCGTAGTAAAATTACGGCAATACAAATTATTTACTGGCCAATCAAAACAAATCATATCGAATTCCACAGACTTTCACTCCTTTCGTTGCTCACTTGTTTTGGGAACTCGTTTGTTTTATGCTAACAAAATTTTAGCCCCGTTTTATAAAGAGTTGAAATTCTCAAATACAAATTTAATCGGTGTTGATCTCACGTCACGATTTGTGAAAAACGCAGATTATTTATTAAAAGTAATACGTTTACATTATCTAATCTGTGTTAATACTAACTGTAAAAAACTACAGATGTGGTCCATCTCCAAAATTTGCAAGTATACTTGCATAGATAGGTATTTTGTAACTAAAACATGGCGTCCTTGCGGTAGTAATAATTGGATTGTTTTGGAAAATAAAAAGCTAAGCACTGCTGTTAGTTTTTCTGGATTAATTATTTTTTCCACCACCTAGGAATCATTCTCTATACAATTGTAAAATAATCATCCAAATCGGTCAATAAATGAAGGAGAAATAGACGGAAATCCATAAAAAAAAACATACGTACCGCCGAACATAGGACCTCCTTTATTTTTTGAAGTGGGTTTAAATCAACCACCTTACCACAGATCTACTAATGAAAAAACAAATTAATGAGAAAACTCATGGCTATTATATAATAGGGAATCCTCTTATAGGGGTGCTCAAATATCGTTTTCTTTTCTTATTATTAAAAACTAACAAAAAACGGTGTTTCGAGATCAGCTCAAATTAATTACTTTTGGGTTTTGGGGGCTAATTACTTTATCACGCGAGCAAAGCTGCAAACTAAAGCCATCAAACTTCAAATTTCCGCCCGCAGCTTCGCACACGTTGTTTCTATGAAAACTTTAAGGTTTTTCTATCTCATGGGGAACTTATTTATGGAATACAAAGTAGGTAGCCTATATGTTTCAACAGTTCTAGATCTACCTATGCAAAATTTCAGCATGCTACGTTCAGTAGTTTTGGCATGAAGAAGTAAGAGATATGTAACAAACACCATGCATCCATCCAAACTGTCGCCGTTTTATTATTAGTGTGATCACGATCACATTATGTATGATTATTTTCATTTTGAATTAAATAGAATAATCAAGTGTGAATGAATATTTAAGTTTTCTATTTCGGGCATGTTTAAATTGTCACTTGTTCCATTGGTGGAAGGCCCAAGGGCCTTCGTGCCTAATTCTCGAAAGGTCAAGTTCATTAGTCTGTGCAACCTAATGTAAAATTATTATCGAGTAAATTACTCTATTCGATCCTATTCTTAGCTTTTTCCTGCCAGCTGGTCTTTGTTTTAGGTCTTTTTGAATTCCATGGAGCTATCTGAGTTTTGGTCTTCCAGGGGAATTTCGGCCATCAGATTACCACGCTTTTTGGTGGTGGATCTTATTTTTTGTAGGCCTTGTCCCAAAAATATTTTATAAATTAATTACTTGTGTTTAAGTTCAATTGAGAATAAGAAGGTCCTCTAAAATATTTTTTTAAAAGTAGACCTCATCTTTCTTCCTATCAGAGGAAGGACATGAGCTTCCTTCTGAGTATTTTTCAACACCAACACTGCGATCACCAATCCGCCTGCCAAGCGTGGTGATTATGGCAAATCCCCCCCCTACATGGGAGACCTCCACTCGATGTACCGACGACATCGTACTGGTTCCAGGGAGTGGATGGGGTGATGGGGGAAGCCTATGTGACGTGTATGGGCTGATAAGATGATGAGACATCGATGGTTTGAAAGCATAAAATTTCATAATTGGCCAAGTCAGTAACATGTTTTCCATTGTTTTAACGTAAATTAAATATACATCCTTGAGCTCTATCATCCCTGTGTTCAATTTAGTAGGGCCTTATTCGATTTGAGGTCAACTTACTCAGTGTAGCAATCAATGATCCAAAATTAGAATCTGTCGGTGCCATCGCGTACACGCCATGGCCCACGATATAAATCTGTTCACTTCAAATTACACCACGTTGAACTTTCAGGAAATTTTCAAGATGGTTTTTCCTTTAACAACACAATGAGTATAAAGTAACTACCGTTCCCACAGAGATCCTAGCAGCTTACACGTTCCTATCTTCGTTTTCAATAACTCTATCACGTGGTAACGAGTCTTACCTATGTATGTTCGTTCCAATCTATGATCTCGTCACACACTTTTCCACGCACATAATAAGTACTTACACACGTACCTACAATTTCTTTGCACTTTTCATGAGGTCACTTTGTTAAAATGTCTAATGTAAAAAATAAATTGTACATAATATCACTATGGTTTTTTTGAAGTATTTTATATTAGAGTGCTGAATTATGCTCAAACACAGGTTCACTCTCTATTGCCTTACTATTACTGTACGGCAATACTTACTATTACTGCATCAAAAGAGAAATTGTAGGAGTAGGCACACGTTTAACTAAAAATTTATGTAACATTATGTGATTTGAACCAATATTTTGACAGTCAAAACCGCTTGGTAAAAGCAGTTGATTGATCGGCACCAAGGCAGCTAATCACTTGCATTCTCCATGGTGAAGGCATGTAAACATTGCCGTAATGTTACCCCAAGCGGTATTACCCCGCCAGAGTGTGAGGGCGGCGCACCTGCCGGTCATTTTGTTACTTGGCCCCTTAGACAATCACCGCTTGGCCCTGATTCTACCCCGACACAAACAACCTACTAATATTATAAATGTCAAAGTTTGTATGGATGGATGTATGGATTTTACGTTCGTTACTATTTCACGCAAAAACTACTGAACCGATTAGGCTGAAATTTGGTATGGGTATAGTTTGGGACCTGGAATAACATATAGGCTATTTTTTATTCCGATAAAACGCGGGCTAAGGCGTGGGAAGCAGTTAGTTAAGTAATAATAACAGGTCACCTAACACCGACCATTTTGGGTTTTTAACGATTATTTAGATGATTTTTGATTACTTCTAACTCCTGTACCTTCCCTTTATATCTTCGTGAATTATATTTCAACTGAGGATTAAAAGTTTCGTAAATACTAACTTCAGTATTTACAAAAATATAATATTTTAGTAATTAATTGTTCAAAACTGAGATTACAATGAAAGCAAACGATGACGAAAACCATATTTTTATGGTTCACTGAAAATATCGCATTTTTGTTAATAATAACCCCAAAGAACGCAGGATTTCATCAATGCATAACATTAACTCATTTTCTTAACTTTCACAATTTTATTAAGAAATATATT